>CM057248.1:8280853-8770926 GCA_029931835.1 Etheostoma nigrum
CAGATGAGACCAAAATATAACTTTTTGGTCATAATTCCACTAACCGTGTTTGGAGGAAGAAGAATGATGAGTACCATCCCAAGAACACCATCCCTACTGTGAAGCATGGGGGTGGTAGCATCATGCTTTGGGGGTGTTTTTCTGCACATGGGACAGGGCGACTGCACTGTATTAAGGAGAGGATGACCGGGGCCACGTATTGCGAGATTTTGGGGAACAACCTCCTTCCCTCAGTTAGAGCATTGAAGATGGGTCGAAGATGGGTCTTCCAACATGACAATGACCCGAAGCACACAGCCAGGATAACCAAGGAGTGGCTCTGTAAGAAGCATATCAAGGTTCTGGCGTGGCCTAGCCAGTCTCCAGACATAAACCCAATAGAGAGTCTTTGGAGGGAGCTCAAACTCCGTGTTTCTCAGCAACAGCCCAGAAACCTGACTGATCTAGAGAAGATCTGTGTGGAGGAGTGGGCCAAAATCCCTTCTGCAGTGTGTGCAAACCTGGTGAAAAACTACAGGAAACATTTGACCTCTGTCATTGCAAACAAAAGCTACTGTACCAAATATTAACATTGATTTTCTCAGATGTTCAAATACTTATTGTCAATTGTATCATACAAATAAATAGTTAAAAAGTTATATATTGTGATTTCTGGTTATATATATATTTTTTTTTAAGATTATGTCTCTCACAGTGGCCATGCACTTACGATGACAATTTCAGACCCCTCCATGATTTCCAAGTGGGAGAACTTGCAAAATAGCAGGGTGTTCAAATACTTCTTTTCCTCACTGTATATATGCACGCTTTGGTATATTCTGTATCCTTTGAACATAGTAGGGATCACATTCTCCCAAATGGTGTTTACCTCATTCAGTAAGAAAAAAAAGCAACCTTTTTCTCCATATGAAGCTCTTACCTGCCAGAGTCCTCTTCAATCTTCTCAAAGGTGCGAGCCACCGCCAAGTACGGCACTCTGGAGAGTGATGAACACATCGTTAGCAGGCAAAGCATTTACACCAACAGATTTTTACATTCACAGTATTTAACTGACTCAGCTGTTCAGAGCGGCTAGCAATTAGTGTAAGAGTAGAATGAGCTTTGATTGAGTGTTATCAGACCTCATTAAAGCAACAGCAGGGACACAGGTCAGAGCTGCCACGGCCGGAAAAGTGTTTCCTTACAATGTTTGATATGCAATAATAAATCTTTTAAGTTACAGGAGAAGAGTTTTTTTTACAACAAAAGCCTCCAAAGGAGATATTTTCTGTAGATCTTTGCTCAGATAAATCATGATATTAAATGTGTTTTATACATTCTGAAACTGATGTTTTTTGTTGCAATATTAGAAAATCCATCCATTCATCCATCCATCTTCATCCGCTTATCCGGAGTCGGGTCGCGGGGGCAGCAGCTCCAGTAGGGGACCCCAAACTTCCCTTTCCCGAGCCACATCAACCAGCTCCGACTGGGGGATCCCGAGGCGTTCCCAGGCCAGGTTGGAGATATAATCTCTCCACCTAGTCCTGGGTCTTCCCATGGGCCTCCTCCCAGCTGGACGCGCCTGGAACACCTCCCTAGGGAGGCGCCCAGGAGGCATCCTTACCAGATATTAGAAAATGTTTATTCAATTACAAAAAAATAATTTATAAGTGGTCTGTGTACTTCTCTGTTCATTTAATTTCAAAGGGGTATTAAAAAAAAAAGGATATTTGATTTTTGTTTTAAAATACAAAATTTGAAATTGAAATAGAAGACATTTTCTCCTTTTCATGGTTAAAAGGGGATAGGAGACATTTAAAATAGGCTTTGGTTTTCTATTTACAATAACAAAATAAAATCACTTGAAAAAGAAACAAAAAAAGGTCATTTTTCCTCATATTGAGAGACGGGATCTCATTTCCATTGCAATAGCCCCAGTGTTGCTTTCAGCCCAGGCTAAAATTACTTTGGAAACCATAATGCATATGTTTAATACATAAATGAGGCACTACATATAAACACAAGCATTAGTCATCAAGTCATTATAGTTCAATAGCCTAAATACATAGGTTTTACTTTTATTTAATTTAGGAGACTTATTTATTTCCGTCTATTTTTATTTACTTAAAGGAAGTTTGGTTATCTCACAGACTCAGACTAAAAGCAAGCCTGCCTGGCCTCAGAGCATCACAGCATATCACTGTCTGCAAAAAAAAAAGAAAATATAAATAAATCATGAGGTCGGCAGATTCCCAGCTCAGCTAGAGCGGGTAACGGTAGCTCTGCAGACGGACCAGAGTCAGTCAGCACCGGGGAGCGAACCGCGGGGATGCAGGTCACAGGGCTGGTAGCAGCTAACATTAGAATATTAGACCCAGCACTGGAGGTCTGATCCCCATGATCTGATCCCGAACGGCCGGTGACTCTTTCCCAGATCAGCAAGCTTAACGGCAGCAGCTGAAAGTTTGTTGCGATTGGTAACGGTGGCGTAACGTTACAGCCGTGTACTGAAATTCTATTTCCTCAGCCAGTTGGACTCTCTTTGGGCGAAGTTGTCTGTGGCGGGTAGACAGAGAGTCAGGGAGAGTCTAATAAATAAATAAATATGACATTATGAAATAAAAGTCCCCCAAAGCATTATCAAGAGTATAGATCTCCAACGTAATTTAGCCTGGGCTGAAAGCAGCACTGGTAAATTGGCGCTGTTGCATTGGAAACAGAGCTCAACAGTCCCGCCCACTGCGGGGTCTGGGAGCAAAAAATAAAAAAATTTCATTTAGGATTGAAGTACAGTGGGTACGGAAAGTATTCAGACCCCTTTAAATTTTTCACTCTTTGTTTCATTGCAGCCATTTTCCAAAAATCAAAAAAGTTCATTTTATTTCTCAGTAATGTACACTCAGCACCCCATCTTGGACAGAAAAAAACAGAAATGTAGAAAATTTTGCAAATTTATTAAAAAACAAAAACTGAAATATCACATGGTCATAAGTATTCAGACCCTTTGCCGTGACCCTCATATGTAACTCAGGTGCTGTCTATTTCTTCTGATCATCCTTGAGATGGTTCTACACCTTCATTGGAGTCCAGCTGTGTTTGATTATACTGATTGGACTTGATTAGGAAAGCCACACACCTGTCTATATAAGACCTTACAGCTCACAGTGCATGTCAGAGCAAATGACAATCATGAGGTCAAAGGAACTGCCTGAGGAGCTCAGAGACAGAATTGTGGCAAGGCACAGATCTGGTCAAGGTTACAAAAAAATTTCTGCTGCACTTAAGGTTCCTAAGAGCACAGTGGCCTCCATAATCCTCAAATGGAAGACGTTTGGGACGACCAGAACCCTTCCTAGAGCTGGCCGTCCGGCCAAACTGAGCTATCGGGGGAGAAGAGCCTTGGTGAGAGAGGCAAAGAAGAACCCAATGGTCACTGTGGCTAAGCTCCAGAGATGCAGTCGGGAGATGGGAGAAAGTTGTAGTAAGTCAACCATCACTGCAGCAATCCACCAGTCGGGGCTTTATGGCAGAGTGGCCCGAAGGAAGCCTCTCCTCAGTGCAAGACACATGAAAGCCCGCATGGAGTTTGCTAAAAAACACCTGAAGGACTCCAAGATGGTGATAAATAAAATCCTCTGGTCTGATGAGACCAAGATAGAACTTTTTGGCCTTAATTCTAAGCGGTATGTGTGGAGAAAACCAGGCACTGCTCATCACCTGTCCAATACAGTCCCAACAGTGAAGCATGGTGGTGGCAGCATCATGCTGTGGGGGTGTTTTTCAGCTGCAGGGACAGGACGACTGGTTGCAATCGAGGGAAAGATGAATGCGGCCAAGTACAGGGATATCCTGGACGAAAACCTTTTCCAGAGTGCTCTGGACCTCAGACTGGGCCGAAGGTTTACCTTCCAACAAGACAATGACCCTAAGCACACCGCTAAAATAACAAAGGAGTGGCTTCACAACAACTCCGTGGCTGTTCTTGAATGGCCCAGCCAGAGCCCTGACTTAAACCCAATTGAGCATCTCTGGAGAGACCTGAAAATGACTGTCCACCAACGTTTACCATCCAACCTGACAGAACTGGAGAAGATCTGCAAGGAGGAATGGCAGAGGATACCCAAATCCAGATGTGAAAAACTTGTTGCATCTTTCCCAAAACGACTCATGGCTGTATTAGATCAAAAGGGTGCTTCTACTAAATACTGAACAAAGGGTCTGAATACTTATGACCATGTGATATTTCAGTTTTTGTTTTTTAATAAATTTGCAAAAATTTCTACATTTCTGTTTTTTTCTGTCCAAGATGGGGTGCTGAGTGTACATTACTGAGAAATAAAATGAACTTTTTTGATTTTTGGAAAATGCCTGCAATGAAACAAAGAGTGAAAAATTTAAAGGGGTCTGAATACTTTCCGTACCCACTGTATAAGCCATAAAATCCTAACCGTTGATGGTAGGTCTTTTATTTCGGCTTTTTTCATTTCTATTTGAGTGATTTATTTATTGTTATATGAAATAGAAAATGAAAATAAAAGCATGTTTTCAATTTCTTCCAACCACTTTTGACCATAAAAAGGAAAAAATGCCTTGTATTTCAATTTCAAATTTTGTATTTTATAATGAAAATCAAATGAACGAAAAAGTACCCAGACCAATGCAGTGACTTTTTCTGTGACTGACAAAGCTTCAGTAAACTCACCAATCTGGTACTTAAAGCAGATTAAAACCCACACAAAAGGGCTGGGTATCAAACTCAAAATGTTTTAGGCATTGACTGCATTGCCTCCGTAGTATCGAGTATCAAAAAGTGCCTTGTCATTCAATACCTGGTCTCGCTGTGCCAGACCCTCTTCCATAGCGCTGCAAAGAAGGGTCTGGCTGTGGGGAAAACGTGGTCTGGTTTATTGTTTATTTCTTTTTTTTGTGATCAAATTTTTATTTATTTTATATATTTAAGGAACAAACAATTACAAATAACACACTGAGTCCCAGGAATTAATGCAGAACTTGTCCCACCAACAACAAATGCCATATGTTAGAGGGTGTTGATAGGTGGTTGTAGTGGGAAAAGGGCTAAAGAATGGGCTGCACCTACTTTTGGCCCTGCTTCCAGCAGGCATGGTCCACAGGATGGTATTTGGGCCTGGACGGATTGTAGTCTGTTTGTCCGGAGGTCGACTCACTAAAGAAGAACACAGCGAGAAACATAGCAAATTAAGAGTCTCATTGAATGATGGAGATAGGCCTGTCATGGTAACACATTTTGCTGGACGATAAATTGTCCCAAAAATGATTGCGATAAATGAGAATGTTGTCGTGGACTCTCAGTCTGTTAACAAAAAATGGACTTAAATAAAAACCACACACAACCAAAAATATTAAATAAAATTTAAAAAACACACACAACCAAAACAATAAATAAAATGGATTTAAACAAAATTGCACTTCAAAAAATATTAAACAGACTCAGACATAAAGAGTGCCAAAGAGATGAAGCAGATGCCTCATATGCAAAAAGCTTTTTAAAAATATTTTTTCCAGCATAAAGCTTTGTTCAAATAAAGCGAAAGTGAATTGCAGTCTATGTCCACAGCAGGGTGTGTACCGAGGGCGAGAGAGAGAGAGAGAGAGAGAGAGAGAGAAAGAATTAGTCGAAATGCTGGCTCTTTGACGATACTAATGGGCAGCATCTCTTTAGCAATGAAGCAAACTACACCGTCTGTGAGTGCACATCATTTTGCACAATCCTGTTTAACTTTGTTAGTCGACTAAACGCCCCAGTGATTGTGTACTGTTGGGAAGACTGAGACGGCCCATCTGTTGTAGTCTTCTTTCCCCAGCTCGGAAAACTACACCGGATGATTGTGTTTTAGGTGCATATTTGTTGTGTTGCTGTGTTTAGTTGCTACTGTTTTACAACAAAAGCGACATACCAGCTCGCTCAGGTTAAGTGGGTCACCATGGTCATTCGGTTTTTATCTGAAGTGCTCCCACACTGCAGCTGTTGTATTTGGCTATGCAACTAATTCCATCTATTTTCTTTTCTTTTTTTATCTTAATTTCGCCAACACTCAATTAGCGTTTCTACTCATGCGATACTTCTGCTGCAATCTGTGGTTGGCTACGCCAGGAGTCCCGCCTCCCCACACAGAGATCATGCAGCTGACAAGTGACTAGATGGCTCACTCCTCGTTACGCTAAGGAGCCAAGAGTGGTCATCCAGTCTCTTTGGTAGAGAGAGAGAGAGACGAGGAAAACACAAACATGCAAATGGAAATCATCAACCTTATTTTTATTTATCATGCGATTAATAGAATATTGATATCGCAACAGGCCTAGATGGAGACAGCGGTAATAGACACTGAAAAAAACATCTCTGATCTCTTTGGAGACGGAAAGTCATGCACACCATTATCATAACAAGGAGACAGATACTTTGAAATGTAGTGACTGTTTTGGGAGAAAGCTTCACAAATTACTTTACAACTACTACAGTAAAGAAGAAAAATACCAGTACCTTTGTCAAGAATCAATTACTACTTCAGCAATGTTTTTTTTTTTTTTTTAAAGATTGGAGTCTGAATATAATTGCCTGAAATCATTAAGAGGAGAGATACTCTTGTGGTTAACTTTGTATGGTATGCATTGCCTATCACTCCCAACACTAAATCGCATAAGGCAGTGATAAAAAAAAAAAAAATAGGAGGATGAAAAATGAATTTCCTTCCTTCTAGTCATCTAGAGCTAAAAATAGTTTGTAGCTGTTAGAGTTATCATGACCTCAAAGTGACAAAGCAGCAATACACTGCTTCTGGTTTATTTACATTTAATAAAAACAATGTTTTACATAAGACTCAACTCAAAAGGTAGGACAATAACAATAATAATCTTTTTAATGAATACAAAAACGGATTAGTTAAAGGGTGTTTTCACACCGACAGCCGGTGGAATTGAACTAGAGTTTGTTTTCCCCCATGGTGCGGTTCGTTTAGGCAGGGTGAGTACGCGGAAATTAAACTCTGGTGCGCACCAAAAGTGGACCAAACAAGCGTACCAAGACCTGCTTGAAAAGGTGGTCTTGGTACACTTTCAATCCAACTCGGTATGTTTGTGGTGAGAACTTGAACCGCTCAACTCGAACTGCAACTGCACTATACATACCCCGCAAGTCTGAGCTCATGTAGTCAGGTGTTATTTAGCAATCTGTCATGCTGCAAACTGTAAGTGTTTCTATCACAGAAACAGACTGCGGTCAAGCTTGCCGTCCATCACTTGTATCTCCGTGGTCGAACCAGTTGCTGCTTAAATTGGAGACAGACACCGGCAGAGCAGAGCGAAGTCTCGGTGACCAGAGCAGACGTAGGAACGTCTCTTTCGAAACAATGTCTGCTAATTTTAATGAAATGAGCTAATTTGACCAATAGACCAGAACACAGGACCTTCTTCATGTATTTACTTTCTTCCTCCCGCCCCAGACAGACCAATAAGTGGGCTGGACGTTCTTGCCTGATTTGTAATGACGCAACGTGGTACGCTTGGATTTTTCCAGGTGTGAAACCGAACCAAACAGCAAATCGCTCCAAGTCTAATGACTCACCAACTGATTTGGACCAAAGCAAACAAACTATAGGTGTGAAAATGCCCGAAAGTACTTAATGGAGGATCCTTTAGGAAAGGCTAAAAAAACTTTTTCTTTTTTTTTTTTAAATAACTCCATTCAAATACAGACAGCGATGCACATTCACTTGTTATGAGGTTTTTTCCATTTAAGAAAGAGAAGAAGATTTTGAGAACATTACTGTCTTTTATTTACTGTAATTGTTCTACTACATATACCCAAGGAAGAATAGTCTTCACTACAGTTGTGGATTAACTTTCAGCTTGAAGCAGAGACACAGCGCCTTTTTAACGGCTGACTGTTGGACAACTGAATGGATTGGGCGCTTCTATTAATATTACTCGAGTATCATTTCAAATGTTGTGGCTAAAACTGCAGTCTTGACTCAGACTGTGCTGTAATTTGAATTAAACAATGGTTCACACAGCCACCTGAAGCTTCACAGTCTTTTTTTCTTTCTTTGTTCTTGTTTTCTTTACAAAGTAAAATGCTGCTTTTCTCGCTTTGTCAACCTTGTTGTACATGACATCTTGAGCGGCCACAGTGTGACCGGTACAGTATGAGCGGCCACAGTGTGACCGGTACAGTATGACCCACCACAGTGTGACCGGTACAGTATGACCCACCACAGTGTGACCCGTACAGTATGAGCCACCACAGTGTAACCGGTATAGTATGAGCCACCACAGTGTGACCCGTACAGTATGAGTCACCACAGTGTGACCCGTACAGTATGAGTCACCACAGTGTAACCAGTACAGTATGACCCACCACAGTGTGACCCGTACAGTATGAGCCACCACAGTGTAACCGGTATAGTATGAGCCACCACAGTGTAACCGGTACAGTATGAGCCACCACAGTGTAACCGGTACAGTATGAGCCACCATAGTGTGACCCGTACAGTATGAGCCACCACAGTGTAACCGGTACAGTATGAGCCACCACAGTGTAACCGGTATAGTATGAGCCACCACAGTGTGACCCGTACAGTATGAGCCACCACAGTGTAACCGGTACAGTATGAGCCACCATAGTGTGACCCGTACAGTATGAGCCACCACAGTGTAACCGGTATAGTATGAGCCACCACAGTGTAACCGGTACAGTATGAGCCACCACAGTGTAACCGGTACAGTATGAGCCACCATAGTGTGACCCGTACAGTATGAGCCACCACAGTGTAACCGGTACAGTATGAGCCACCACAGTGTAACCGGTCTAGTATGAGCCACCACAGTGTGACCCGTACAGTATGAGCCACCACAGTGTAACCGGTACAGTATGAGCCATCATAGTGTGACCCGTACAGTATGAGCCACCACAGTGTGACATGCATGTGCTTTACCAAAGAGCTCAGAGGTCAGTTTTGACTGAACAGTGCAACATGTGGGTGAGTTAAGAGTTCCGTTAAGACAGATGAGAATACCAACAGGCAGCTAAGGACATGGGCATAAATTTAGTAGGGCAAGGGCAATTTTTCAAGGGGACACAAATAAGTACAATAAAACCCAATACAATTGTATAGTTGTAGAGGATCTGTGTAGCTGTGAACCTCCAGTAAGTAGGCTGGCAAGGAATTTTTTTTTCCACTTTAAACATCAAATGAAGTTATTCTTCTCTCTATTACAGGTAATGCTGAATTGAGAACTGAGCATCCTAGCTAGCTAGCAAGCAAGTTAACTAGCCAGCTGGCTCATTTTCTGTAACCAGTGAAAGCATGTTGAGTGGAATTAGCCAGTTAGTAGGGGTGGAAGAAGAAAAAAAAAATAACGATACAGCATAAAACGCAATATTTTCAGTGGTAATGCTGTATTGATACACAGGCGCCAAGTATCGATCTTTTATTATATATGGGGTGGTCAGTTTGTCTGCTTGACAATCCCATTTTGCAGCAACAAAATTGAAGTGATATGAACAAACAGAGAAATGTATCTTTTAGATAAAACATATGTTGACAAAGTTTCCTTTTGGGGACATCATTTGAAATTGGGAAAAATTAAAAGTTGGGAAAAAAGGTTAAAAGTCGCAGAATATTGCAATTTGTTTAAAATCGCAATAATATCGTATTTTCGCATAAGCATCGTGATGATATCTTATCGGGAAGCGTCTGGTGATTCCAACCTTACAAGTTAGCTAACTAACTATCCAACAACCTATTAAACAAGCAACCAAAAAGCTAGGAAATGCCTAAATCGCTAACAGAGCAGTGGTTTGCAACCTTCTTGAGCCTTTTTGCCCCCAATGCTGCGCCTTCAGAGTGTAAATGTGTGTGTATGTTTATCTGATCGGTAGCCTCGGCCAAAGTGTATGATAATAGTGTATGTGTGTGTGAATGGTTCCGGTACTATGTAAAAGCGCTTTGAGTAGTCTAGAAAAGTGCTATATAAGAACAGTCCATTTACATTTTGGGAGTTCATAAATAATGTTACTGAAGATGTTTTTAAAGTTAAAAATGCCCTGTTTGTATTGTTTTACTACACACAATTATTTTAATTATATTTTATTACATTATTAACAATACACAGCCTGTTATGTAAGGATTTGGGGAGGGGGACAAATGAGGTAGTGCCTGAACCAGCCTGTTCTGAGCTGTCTTGTGCTCTGATTTACCTTTTTGTGTCTTTACTGTCCTCTGCTGAGGGTTTCCTCTCTGCACTCGTCTTTTTTCCCCCTTCACTCTCCTCTGCTTTCTCCGTCTTCACGGCAGCTTTTCTTGGAGCTATTGAATAAAAGTAAAGAAATTTATTTAAAAAAAAAAAGAAGAAGTTGAGGGTGGAGCAGGGGTTGGGGCAGAGAAATATTTTGCTTGTCTTTCCTAACTGATAAAAGCATAGTACATTTATGGACACTTTTCTTTTTTGTGCAAAAACAGAGCTATGCAAATTCCTCCTCACCAAAGAAACTGCTGATGGGTGCTTTCTTAGGTGGCTCCTTATCTTTCTGCTCTTTTGCTTCTTTCTGCAGTCTTGCCGTTTGACTTTTTGGGCTCCCTTCTCCCTCTTGCGTGTCCTTTTCAACCGCCTCCTTCTTCTTCTTGGCAACGGCAGGCCCTTTGTCATCCTCGGTCTTCTCCTTTGCTTTCTCTTCATTTTCCGCCCCCTCAGCTTTTTTTTCCTTCGCATCAAAGCTTGTTGGCTTCACCCGCTCCTCCTCCTTGGCCGTCTCTTCTTCTTCACTATTCTTCTTCACCTCCTCCTCATCTGGGTTGTTAGCCACGGCCACTGCCTTTTCAACTCTCTCTTCCTTTGCGTCCTCCTCCATGGGTTCATCTGTGAGACAGAAAGGGAGTAGAGTCATTGAAGAGCTAATTGTCAGCAGTTTTACTGAGGGTGACCCAGCTTTTACTTTTTTTGAAACCCCGTGTTTGTAGACAACAGCCTTCTTAAATGAAATGCTGCAGGTTTTGAGGTTTCCTTTTCACCCAAAAGTTGAGTTAAGCCCCTGACACACAAAGTGCCTCAGAACACACCAACGCGACGTGATGTAATACATCTTCATAACAGAAGTTTCTCCGGACATTCAAAGCCTGACTGTCATAGTGGCTTGTTCAGAATACAATCTCATATTATACTAAAATGGTTCACCGAAACGTGTTTACACCGAACAGACTTGAGTCAATGACCTTGCCAGACTGCCCGACGGACAATTATTGGTTTGGTGTCTCACGGCCTAAAGAGAGAAATGGCTATTGATAAACATGTAGCGCCGAGTCTCAGCACACAGAGCTGGGGTCATAACATGGCTATGGATACTTCAATTTTGGTAGTGTATGTCAGAGTATTTATTACACAGCAAATGTTGTACACAAGTCTATTCTAAAATACAAATGTGCAGTTCTTAATTTCCACAACCTCTAATATTTCTAAGTCAAACACTTGAAAATACATGCTTTTCTCGCCTAAATTTTTACCCCAAAAAAATACTTCCACATACTTTGGCCCTCTGGGATGGCCCTGAGGTCATTGGGAAGTTAACACTCTCAACTTTTTGTTTCTAGTGTCAGTGTTACACTAGGCCTTACTGACAGAGATAAAGAGGTTCGAATAGAGAATTTCTATTTCCGTCCAAGTAAATCAACTGTAAAATGATTAAAAAACACTACTGTAAGCATATTACATGGGCTATATACACAAATAGTACCCTAGCCACATGTCTCAACTTAAAACAGAAAAATTCCAGAAAAAAATGACTTATAAAATGGATTTTATATGAATTTATTTCTACAGATATGTCTGTGCGTTTTTCTTATTTCCTTTCAGAAAAAAGCCCAAAAAGAGCAAAATACAAAACTTCTCAAATTAAAAAAATACATCTACATCACTCACACATATACCTGAAATAACTACATGCATAAATTTATAGAAATAAGTTATTATAATTTGATGAAATGGTGAAATGCCATGAGAAGGCCATATTTTTGCTTTGACACAGCTGGAGCCATCACAGGGTTTACATTTTCTGGTCATGTTTGGTATCAATCAACTCGTCTTCTTATTGGCTACACAGGGAGGCTGGTTTCATAACCTTTACTTCTAACTGGTAGGAATAATTTTGCACGCACCACTTCTCAGTTTTTTATTTGCTAAAAAAAGTTTAAAATATCCAATAGATTTCGTTCCACTTCACAATTGTGTCCCACTTGTTGGTGATTCTTAACAAAAAATAAATTTTTTATATCTTTATGTTTGAAGCCTGAAATGTGTCAAAAGGTTGAAAACTTGAAGGGGGTCGAATACTTTCGCAAGGCACTGTACTTATTCTTTGAACTGTTGGCGAAGTAGGAAAAAAAAGTTTGACGATCTTTCCCCGCTGTGGATAAAGACACGAGGAAACAGGTAGGGATGCACTCTCGACTTTAGACAGAAACGGTGCAGGGTTAGGGTAATCTTTCTGTGTTTCTTTACTTCATACAATGATTATAACCGCTGTAAGTCACCTTATGCTTTGTTTGATGGAATCATGACACTTTAAGCTTTCTAATGATGTGCTGCATGAGTGTGTTTATGAAGATTTAATGCTTGCAATCTATCACTGAACAAACATTTTCTCCTAAAATGGAGAAAACGTCCCGGCAGCGGGACCGGGTTGCATTTTAAATAACGTATTATTGTTTGCATTTGTGCAACTTTCCAACTTAGATGATCCTAGAAATGTCTCCATTTAATTTTCCATTCTGTCCAAGACTCACAGCAGAGGTGAAGGTGTACCTGTGCTGCTGGCGCTGTTCTCCATGCGTGCGCGTTTGTTTTGCTGATCCTGTTCCTCCTTGGCCTCTGCTTCCTCTTTCTGACTCTCGCTGCCGCTCCTGCTCTCATCCAGTTTCCTCTTGGGGAACATCTTCCTCGCTGCACACAGGAAGACGGGCGTTCAATTAAAGAGAAGAAGAAAAAAAGAAAAACAGTTAGACGCATCCCAATTGAAAACATGTCATGATCAAACAGAAAGAGCATGTGGAGATGAAAACAGGACGAGTCTACTCTCGTACTGTGGATGTAGGGCAAAAAAAAAAAATAAGAGAATCACAGATAGGTACTTTCATAATGAAAACACTAATTCCATCCTGAAAGATATTATGCAGCACAGCAGCTTAGGGTTTCAGTGTAATTTCCCTCTGTAATTTTATGCAGCAGTGCTGCTTGAGGGTAATTTTAGTTTTGGTTCTGCATGCGTCTCTGTTTTGGTCCCTGGTAGGGTTCTAGCACAGGTAGCATCACTGATGGTTTTCTTCTAGATGTATTATAATGAAAGCTTTAACCCAGGACATTAAGAATGCAATTGCAGGTCAAATTAGTGTTATTTTAATTTGATGTTTTTTCCTCCAGTGGTGATGGTGGCGGGGCTTTTACTGCGGCAACGCACCGCGCAGTCATCAAACAAACACAAAGAGAATGGGAAGATGACAAGATAATGAGCCACTTCCCTGCTGCAAAAGTAGGATGAAGGAAACAAAGTGAGAGAGGAGGTGCTTCCCAAATGAAAACAAAGCTGCAATACTACAAATCTGTGTAGCTCTAAGTAGCTAAAAATTCTCTATTCAGAATCCTACATTTCTGACAGGAAAAAGTACAACGAGTACAAAGCCCCACTTAAAAGCACTTGGCTATTCAATGCAGCCGGTTACACATACAGTGAGGAAAATAAGTATTTGAACACCCTGCTATTTTGCAAGTTCTCCCACTTAGAAATCATGGAGCGGTCTGAAATTGTCATCGTAGGTGTATGTCCACTGTGAGAGACATAATCTAAAAAAAAAAAAATCCTGAAATCACAATGTATGATTTTTTAACTATTTATTTGTATGATACAGCTGCAAATACGTATTTGAACACCTGTCTATCAACTACAATTCTGACCCTCAAAGACCTGTTAGTCTGCATTCAAAATGTCCACCTCCACTCCATTTATTATCCTAAATTAGATGTACCTCAATCTCGAGTTTGAGGTTGTTAGCTGCATGAAGACACCTGTTCACCCCATTCAATCAATAAGAATCCAACTACTAACATGGCCAAGACCAAAGAGCCGTGGGGTTCCATGCAAGATCTCACCTCGTGGGGTCTCAATGATCCTAAGAAAGGTGAGAAATCAGCCCAGAACTACATGGGAGGAGCTGGTCAATGACCTATAAAGAGCTGGGACCACCGTTTCTAAGGTTATTGTTGGTAATACACTAAGACGTCATGGTTTGAAATCATGCATGGCACGGAAGGTTCCCCTGCTTAAACCAGCACATGTCAAGGACCATCTTAAGTTTGCCAATGACCATTTGGATGATCCAGAGGAGTCATGGGAGAAAGTCATGTGGTCAGATGAGACCAAAATAGAACTTTTTGGTCATAATTTAACTAACCGTGTTTGGAGGAAGAAGAATGAGTACCATCCCAAGAACACCATCCCTACTGCAAAGCATGGGGGTGGTAGCATCATGCTTTGGGGGTGTTTTTCTGCACATGGGACAGGTCGACTGCACTGTATTAAAGAGAGGATGACCGGGGCCATGTATTGCAAGATGTTGGGGAACAACCTCCTTCCCTCAGAGCATTGAAGATGGGTCGAGGCTGGGTCTTCCAACATGACAATGACCCGAAGCACACAGCCAGGATAACCAAGGAGTGGTTCTGTAAGAAGCATATCAAGGTTCTGGCATGGCCTAGCCAGTCTCCAGACCTAAACCCAATAGAGAATCTTTGGAGGGAGCTCAAACTCTGTGTTTCTCAGTGACAGCCCAGAAACCTGACTGATCTAGAGAAGATCTGTGTGGAGGAGTGGGCCAAAATCCCGTCTGCAGTGTGTGCAAACCTGGTGAAAAACTACAGAAAACGTTTGACCTCTGTAATTGCACACAAAGGCTACTGTACCAAATATTAACATTGATTTTCTCAGGTGTTCAAATACTTATTTGCAGCTGTATCATACAAATAAATAGTTAAATCATACATTGTGATTTCTGGATTTTATTTTTTTAGATTAGGTCTCTCACAGTGGACATGCACCTACGATGACAATTTCAGACCCCTCCATGATTTCTAAGTGGGAGAACTTGCAAAATAGCAGGGTGTTCAAATACTTATTTTCCTCACTGTATATCTTATTTAAATTCACCGATAATGAACATGTATGGTAAAGAAAAAACAGAGACGACGCTCTTCTCTTGCACATGAGAAATGTTGGAATGATAATGTACGCACTGCATAATAATCACTTCACATGTTCTTTTTTTAAGAAAGTTACCAAAAGCCTGCATGCCAGAAAGGAAACAAAAAAAGATGGACAATCAGCTACAATAACTACAGGATATGCTTTGCTGGTTCCATTAAAGCCCAGTCAGCAGAAATTATACATCACAAGACAACGCAGTGATAACAATAATAATAATAATAATAATAATAATAATAATAAATAGTAATATTACAATGCAAGCAAACACGGAAGAATAATGATATAGGCCTGCAGAGTGTGTATGTATGGTTCAGAAGATGAGATAAATGAAAAATAACACCCAATCTAGACTACTGGTTGTCAGTCTAAAGAGTTGAGGCCCTTCCAGAGAATCTAGCAATTAATGAAACAAGAGGGGGGAAAGTACACTAAGCTGATTTCTGGAGCACAAACCTCTCATGCATTCAGTTTGTGATGAATGTCTTGTTTTCACTCATTGTGAAATAATGAGTATTTTGGAGCCATTAGGCTCCTGCTAATAAGTAATCAAGTAAAATAGCTCGAGGAAGAAGAACTATCAATCCCCAGCTGGTGTCAAAGTTCGAAAAATGCAATTTTGGAGACACCGCACCACCGATTTAGAGTGCGCCTAGAGTGGGAAAAAAAACAAGTAGATCAAATGTGATCAGATACTAACCAGTCTTGCGTTTAACAATGCCAGAGGGGGAGATGGAGTTTGGGGTGGCGGGTGTCCCAGGTGAAGCCGACGAGGCCGGGGTGGCTGGAGTAGCAGGAGTTACAGGGGTGGCCGGGGCAGGTGATGGAGACAGGGGGGTGGGAACTGCCATAAAGACAGGATCCTTCTGAAAAACACAAGCACTGTTGGTAATGGTGCTGAGATTCATTGTTAAGAGAGGCAGCAGAAACAAAGGCTCAAATGGCTAGAATTCCCGCAGATAGTGGTTTTGATTTAAAGTGATTTCTTTATTTATTTTTTTACACTAACATCTTGACTATTTTCATCCCACGAACTGACAATGACAGCTGTCCAAAACAAGATGGCCGTCCCTGTGGACGCCAACCCTTAGTGGCATGTTCTGCAGAGGCAAACCAGGATATTCACTAAAGCTCCAATATGCAATATATTTACTGTTGAAGAACTATCTTTTCCGACAACAATGCTAATGCCAGTATTTTCACTTATTGAAATTTCCGTTCCGTGACGGAATTTCTGTTTGGATGTGTTGTTATTAACTGCCCAGTTTGACAGCGTAAGCCCAGCACGCAACAGCTGTAACGTTAGTTTACTACTGCCATGGAAGCTGTAAACTAACAAACAGGATCAACAGAGATAGATTCTACCCAACCTAAAATAAACAACATGTTGTGTGACCAGAGAGGAGATGTATTTGAAAGATGAAGACAGCTTAGAGTCCAAAAGGACGCTGAGTTGGCTAATTTCCTCCTGAACAGGTAAGCATTAGCTTCAGGCTAATTTATCACAGCTAATAAGCATTTTATGTCATTTCAACATCTGTGTACTCACATTGAATTATATAGCTATAGTACCCGAGTTGTTTACATACTCGCAAAAACAACTGAGACACAGCCAATAAGTGATTATGACTGGTCCAGGCTAACACCGTCATGCTAACCCTGCTAACGGCTAAGGTTACCGGAGAACCAGGCCAGAGGGCCACGGCTAATTACAACGTGTGGCCTGCTTAGCAGCTGTAGCCAACTGCGGTGAGTTATTTTAATACGAGAGGAGGAGGCTGTTAATCGGGAAGAGAGGACCGTGCGTTTGCAGTGTGTTTAGCGATTGTTGCCGTAACACTAAGCCAAAAAAGTCGGGTGGAGAGGACGGCAAGGTAGTGGTTTTTCAGCGGTTCCTACCGTAATTCTAACCCGAGGAAGTGGGTCTGTCCTTCGTGTGGAGAGGACGGCAAGGTTGTTGTGTTTCTAGCGGTTCTGCAGTAACTATTTTAAACACTAGTTGTCAGTACTACATATTACACATTTAAATGTGTTGTAAAAGAAAAAAGAAAAAAAAATGTATATACAGTACGTTTATGGACTTAAGAAAATACAATGGCGTACAATGGCCTGTCAACATATAGCAGCTGAAAGCCAAACAGAAAATCTCAACAAAATCTATCGGGCAAATTATATCATCAAGTGTTGCAAAACAATACTACAAACCCTGAAGGACACACACCTCCATCTGTGAGGAAACAAATCGTTTGTTCAGTTCAGATTGGCTGAGAGAGTGCTTCTAGAAGAAAAGAAAGGAGGCAGGGAACACTATAACAGGCTTGCTGACAACCACTGCTAAAAGTCAGTGTGAGGCCTGTACTGCACATCAAATGTCTTAATAGTCCCAAGTACTCATTGTTATGGAGTTGTTCTTGCATAAACTAAAATCTCCACAATGCCTTATATAAGCTATTAATAACTATGCAGTACCTGCACACTGTCGCAAAAAGGCTTGTAATGTACATGTAGCTGGTGCTCCAAGGGCTCATAATAGGGCTGCACTATACAAGGAAAATAGGCAATATACTGTATGATAACGTTGAATATCACGTTTATGACCTGCAATACGTGAACAGATAGGGTACTCAGTTCTGCTGCTTTCAGTATTCTGCTTAATACTTCCTTGTTGAATTAAAAAGAAAAATTACAGGAAATTATTTCCAACATTCTTCTACTGAACAAATTGAATTACATATAAAAAGCACAGCTAAAGAAATTAGTAACATTTTTAAGTCTAGTTTGATGCTGATATTTTCTAATAACTAATATAAAATCTCTGAATGTCTTTCAATTCAATTTTATTTATAGTATCAATTAGAGTTATCTCGAGACACTTTACAGATTAGAGTAGGTCTAGACTACACTCTATAATTTACAAGGACCCAAGTTCTAGTAGTTCCTTTCGATGTGTCCCAGCCTTTTGCAATGCGTCTTTTTGCGCCAGTTGATATCACCATGACGATAAAGTTGTTCTTTATACCAGTTATCCCAACCAGAGAAAGGAGCCTGTGCAGGTGGATTCTGTCTGTGTTAAGGCGCTGACACACCAACCCGATTGTTACAAAACGCAACCCAACACTGTGGTGGCCGTAGATCAGAGGTGTTGGTGTGTTTTGAGACGGTGTAAGAGTCCCGCACAGGAAACAGGAAACATCACTCCACCGCTGCCACAAGAAACACAAGCACTGAACTGTCCCTCTGTCTCTTTTCTTTCTCTCTCAGTGAAATGAAGCTTCCTTCAAGTGATGTCGGAAACTCAAAATCTATAAACGATCTGACAGAAAACAATAATTGTGAAATATTAACTTTACTTGTTCTACATTGGGGGGTTAACATAACAGGATATCACACAATTGGTCCATTTCAGTGCTGCACAACCCTGCGGAAAAATCGACGGATTACTGTTTCCTGGTCTGAGCGCAGCCTTACACACAGTACATGCAGATAAAAAGCGCAAGTCCTCCCTCCATGCCGCCAGAGCCGGTCATTCGGTAGACTTTTTGCTGGTGGGGCTCAAAAGGCGTGAAGGGTGAGTCGTCGCCGGTCATTTAAAACACATTAAACATAACGCAACTTTTTTCAACCTTTTCTGGCGCAAGCGGTGAGGGATTTAGGTTGTGTGAGGAGCGATATTGCGAAGCGGCCGGGAGCGGCTTTGAGTAGGAGACCAGAGGGAACCAACAGCTCAGTGAGCGAGGAGCAGAAATTCTCACCACTCCACTCACATGCTCGGTTCCCAATCAGGGGTACATCTACCCAAGGGGGTCCATTAAAGATTAATTAACACAGCTATTAAAAAAAACAAAAAACTTGTGTTTGGTAGAAAGGTAAACACAAATGTGATTAAAAAATTGCAGTGCTCTTTAGTATACACTACCGGTCAAAAGTTTGCGGTCACATAGAAATTCCCATTGCACTCCATTGTAGACAGAATGCCAGCTGAGATCAGTTGCATTGTTTTTTTTAACCAGGGCAGCCGTTTTCAGATTACATTATGTGCTTACATAATAGTAAAATGGTTCTCCAATGTTTTTCTAGTTTTTTATTTTTAAATGATAGATTAGTACACAGAATGTGCCTTTGGAACATTGGATGAATGGTTGCTGATAATGGGCAATGTAGATATTGCATTAAAGATCAGCCCCCCCACAAAAATTAGCAGGTATTCTGTCTATAATGGAGTGGTATGGAAATGTATAAGTGACCCCAAACTTTTGACCGGTAGTGTATTTATTTTCACATCATGAGATCATAAAACCTTGTTACAAAAGTAAGCAAAAAGGTCAAAATGGAGCTAGAGTACTGAATAAATTGTGCAGCCACTCACAAAAAAAGTGATAGTGGTACAAATGCAAAGCTGCCAATACCCAAATAGAAAACAAAAAACTATTTCTGGCTTAATGAAGAAAAATTCTAACGGTGTCTACGTTTATATAACTAATAGTGTTAAATAGCATCTATTTAAAAATCTATTCAAATGAACACATTTGACATGACAAATGGGGTTTTCTGAGCTCGTCTAATGAGCTGTGGAGGAACAACTAGTCTCACATTGTCACAGTGCTGGCGAGAGGGTTCTGGCTAGTCTGGGACGAAGAAAAAAGTGCTCTGGTTTTTTGGCATTTCTTTAAACCAATCACAATGGTCTTGGGCAAGGCTAAGTGCCAGACAGAGCAACAGTGCCTTTGCAAAATAGCCTCGGGACGGAACTTGTAGTCATGTGTACTAGAGGCGTTGTAAAAAATTATTGCATTGATGCATGGCAATGCGGACGTGGGCAATTCTGCATCGATGCAGTGAAAGACCATAATTTATTATTGCCTAATGACGTTGCTTGTTGATTTTTCAATTGCGGCTTTTTTTGTTTTTACCTTTTATCTATTGTCTGCTGTGATTATACGCTGCTATATTCAGGAAGTGTCGAGTTCAAATATATATCTGACTGCTTGAATCCCGAAAGTGGAAAGTCGTGGATTTAGACCAGGGTTTTACAATAAAAGTTAGAATCATTTTGCTTGGATCCGGAAAACTTGTGATTAGGCCATCCAAGTGTCCTTTATTCCTGATTATTGGGACCCAATCTTGAAAATGTCCACATGAAGTCCTTCACTTGTGATGGGCATTTTGAATGTTTTTACTGACCAAAAAAGAACAAAAAAATATTAATCACCAATGATCACAGTTGCTATGCTACATTTATCTCTGGTGGCGGTGCTCTGTGTCCAATAGTACAAGAGTGAGTGTAGTAGTACCATGTCACAAAAAATATATTCAATTATGGAAACTAGGCATGCACGATTAATCGCTATAAAATCGCAATCTTGATTCAAGATTCATTCAGTTGTTCACGATTTAAATTTGAAATTAATTTGATTTAAAAAAACAGACTGTATAAAATAGGTTTTAAAGTGCTCCCAAGCGCTGCAATGTGCTCCCTTCTCTCTCTTCACTGAACAAAATAAAAAAATAAGTAAAAATGCAAAACTATAATAACCTTGGTTTATAACCAAAGTTATTATAACTTGCCAATTTGTTGTGTCAAAAACATTGTGGCAGAGAATCGTGATATCAGTTCTAAGCAAAACAAACAACGTTATTCATATTTTTCCCCGAATCGTGCAGGCCTCAATAAAACCATGTAAAAGGTGATGTGGGGTGGGTCTTGCTGACAAACACCATCCATCCATCCATCATAATCTATTTTTTCAAAACAGCAAATTATGAATAACTGCTGACAAATTACACACAAAATAAGCAGGCCGGTTAGGAGGTGTTGATCAAACAACAGGTGGTGCAGAATCAGCCAAAGCCCATAATCAGGTCTTCATTATGTGGTTTATTGACAAATGTACTCAACATGGTGATTCACCGTACAATTACTGTGTCTTTGTGCGACAGTGCGTTTGCCACTAGTGAATAAACATATTACATTCAGCTGTGGGTACAATGAGGATTTAGAACTTGTGATGGGTTACACACTGGCAGGTTTCCATTCATGTATTTACATGTGCATGCAGTATCATAATAATTTTTTTTTTTTTTTAAAGCTGGATGGAAATGTAAGAATTTGATAAATCTTTATCTGCACACAAAAACATCATTGCTTGAAGAAAAAATAGTAATTACAGAGAAGTAACTCTGATTTAGGATGTGTATAGCGGCTTTTACCTTTTCTGTTTCACCAAGAGCTTCTTTGTCTCCGTGTCCCTTGGTGGCAACTTGCTCGTTAACAACCGGAGCGTCGTCATCGTCGCTGTCCAGGATCTGACGGCTGCGTTTGGCAACCTTCTTGGTGACGGGTGAATCAGCCTTCTGAACACCGTTCTGCACCTTAAGAGGGCTTTTCACAGGTCTGGAGATGAGCACAAACACAAGAAATAAGTAAAGTCATAGGCCTCATGCACATGGTACTGTTTAGGAATAGACCGATTATCGGCCCTGGACGATTATCGGGCTGTTTTTGGCAGTTTGCAGATTGTATGTATCACCATAAGTTTCTATAATATGTATTCTAATAAAGGAACAAGCCAATAGCAAGAGCAGTAGAATACAACTGAGTGTGTCAGACATATAAAATCAAGGCAAGAGTCATAAAAGAGAGGTCAAATGCTAGAGTATTAAAAAGGGTTTAAAGACATGCATTAAAGATGATACAGTCTGCAGATAATGAACACTATCATCAAAGCAGTGATGAGATGTGAAAGAAGTCTCTTTTGATTATAACTACTACAAAAAGTTGTACTAAGCAACTGAGGTCAGAGATAATTGCCCATATTCAAGCTGTCAGTCGAAGTTTCAACATAAAAGTATGTTTGAGACATCAGTAACCATCAGCTTAATTTCAGAGATTAGTCTTCCCACCCATACTGGCCATTCTGTTTAGGTAGAATACAGGTATCTTTGAAGTAGAGCTGGGCGATATGGAGAAAATCAAATATCCCAATATTTTTTTAAAAATACATCAATATCGATACAGTGGCGATATTGTAGGGTTGACAGTTGATGTTGTCAGAAAATATTTACACTGAGTAATTAAATAATCATCAGTAATGTAGATATAATGACTAAGTGGGTATATAATAGAACAGCTAAAACAGTCTGGCATGTTCAGAAAATGACATCACTTTACTGTAATGCAACCCTAAAACCATTACAAGACAACACTTCATTGTCATTGGCAAACTGAAGACGGCCTTGACGTGCTGGTTTTAGCAGGGGAACCTTTCGTGCCATGCATGATTTCAAACCATGACGTCTTAGTGTATTACCAACAGTAACCTTGAAAACGGTGGTCCCAGCTCTTTTCAGGTCATTGACCAGCTCCTCCAGTGTAGTTCTGGGCTGATTTCTCACCTTTCTTAGGATCATTGAGACCCCACGACGTGAGATCTTGCATGGAGCCCCAGTCCGAGGGAGACTGACTTAGCTTCTTCCATTTTCTAATGATTGCTCCAACAGTGGACCTTTTTTCACCAAGCTGCTTGGCAATTTCCCCATAGCCCTTTCCAGCCTTGTGGAGGTTTACAATTTTGTCTCTAGTGTCTTTGGACAGCTCTTTGGTCTTGGCCATGTTAGTAGTTGGATTCTTACTGATTGTATGGGGTGGACAGGTGTCTTTATGCAGCTAACAACCTCAAAAAGGTTGAGGTACATCTAATTTAGGATAATAAATGGAGTGGAGGTGGACATTTTGAATGCAGACTAACAGGTCTTTGAGGATCAGAATTGTAGCATCATACAAATAAATAGTTAAAAATCATACATTGTGATTTCTGTTTTGTTTTTTTAGATTATGTCTCTCACAGTGGACATGCACCTACAATGACAATTTCAGACCCCTCCATGATTTTTAAGTGGGAGAACTTGCAAAATAGCAGGGTGTTCAAATACTTATTTTCCTCACTGTATGTCCCCCGTATTTTAAGAAAGAACATTTATTTATTTACAATACATTATTCATTCACAAAGAAAAGTGGTGTCCTTATAAGGTTAGATTTACTTAAATTGTTTTAATTAAGGCATTAAGGTCAATGTCCAAAAGATGTTTTTTATTCTTCTTTTTTAATCAAATTTAGCATGGGTGTGTAAACTTTCTCAAGCCACTGTATAACACAATAAAGGAAAAGCAAAAAAGCATAATATGAGCACTTTAAGTGTTCAGAGCAGACTGTTGTCTCACCTTGTTATACTTTATTTACAGTTTGTCAAGACTCTCTATAACTTAACCCATGTTATTGGTATGAAATGGTACATAGCCTACACTCCCTGGTTTATGTGTGGTTGCCTCGCTTGTAGGTGTAGTTGTGCAGATAGATGAAAAGTTGTATTTGCATCATTTAATCATATTTTCTTTTGTCAACATTAAATACAGGCATTTAAACTTAAAGCCATACTTAGCAGGAAACTTTTTCATCTGTGTTTGTGAACCTTAGTTTATGTTTGTTAAGACGTGTGTCCAGATCTCGCAAGAGTTTGCTGCAGAGACAGAAACAGGTCTGGAACAAAGTTCATTTTCTCCTATCTGTCCTTCTGGGAAAAAAAAGATGTTTGGGAGATATGTGGCATGTAAGAAAAAAAAGGGGGTCCAGTGTTGAAAAGTGTCCAGAATTGCTCATAATCTGTGGTCCAATCACTTATACCACTTCCATGACACAGATCCAAGAAATGACCGAGTTGGGGCGTCTCAGTTATTAATAAACATCAATGATTCTAAATCCTCTCTGCTAATGCCAATCAGATTTTGTAGTCTATCTATGCGCACCCACGTGCAACTATGGCAACCCTGAACCCACAGAGCCCCAATCCATACATAACAATCCCATAATCCCAATTTAACCCCTTGTGACAACCTCCTATTCTGTGTGATTGAAGAAAAAAGCTTTTACTTTTTCACTGGTTTATCTGTGGATTTCTTCTGAACATCCTTACTGTCCTTGCTCTTGGGCTGAAAGAAGGATCTGATGGAGGAGGAAGAGAACAGTTTACGTTAATACCGTTAGCATGCTAATCATCAGTGTATCATAAAAAATAATACAGTCATTAAAATAGTATATTTTGCCGATGAAAGCTGATGTGTGTAACTTTAGGTTAGTGGGCTGGTAAATTAGCTCAACGGTCAGAATTACGTTTTCTACGTCATCAGCTAATTTAGCAGACAAAAGTTAGCGAGCCTTATTTAGCTAACGTTACTGTACAGTTATTTTCTGCTTAAACATTTCCTTCCGTTGGGTCAAAACAACTGAGCTAACGGTTAAGGTTCAGCGTTAACGTTAGCTAGCATACAAGGTAACGTTAACTACGTTTTATGACAACAGTTAGGACTCTCGCGTTTTAAAATACCAAGTATGCAGATTGAGAAATGCCTCCACTGTTGAAGCAAAACGTGAATCCCTTACCTCAGCAGACGTTGCAGACTAAGGCATTTTTAGAACTCTAAACACAACTCACAATAGACTTAACTAGCGTTAGCTAGATTTAGTTAACGCTAGTTAACGTTACACGGTAATACAGATTCAAGGAGTCACAAAGCCAAAGATCCTTTATAAACCGTTTAAACCGTTAAATTACCAATAGCAGGCTAAATAGAAACCATTCCTAGTTATCAACGTTGTACTTACGCGATGCTCCGCTGCATGTTGTCTTCAAATTCGTCCTTCCAATGATAAATACTAGATAAAGACAAGCTAATGGTTAAATTACAGCACAGGGTCCAACATCCGCATACAAATACTCCAACCAACTCCCGCGCTGCAGAATGACCAATATTCGGCGCCAAAGTGACATCCCAGCCAAAGATCGTCAAAAAGAGAAGCAGGGTCACTCGTTAGCTAAAATCTGAGCCGTGTTCCGTTCTGCAAACTTGGTCATTTGATATTTTGGTCTTGTCTTGCTAGACTTGGTACCGTCTAAAAAGGAAAAAGGAAACATGTAAGCCCTGGCGAACAGTGAAACAGTGATACATACAATGGAAGATTGTAATTTACTTATGTAAATGATAAGGAAGTTCATTATGTTTGGGTGTTGCAATATTTAAAGATAAAATATTGAATACAGAATATGGTAAACAAAAAAACAGCATCAATTATCCTATGCGTCTAGTTAGATGCAATTTAATAATCATATAAAATTCTAAAAAATCTAACCTGGTAAAACCTAAATTACAGAAACATATAATATTGTAAGAACATGACAATGTTTATTAAAAGAACAAAACAAAAAAAACAAGTTAACCTGTTTTACCAGTAAACTGATTTGGAATTGGGGTGTCTTAACAGAGTGAAACATCTGATTTTTTACACACATCTCTGCTCTGATACTGTCCCGGGAAAAGCTGTGTTGTGAAAGGTTTGTTGGATGCCCAACATGCTACTGCCCCCTGCTGTGTCGGGGTGCAAACTGCAGACATCAGCGCCTGGTCCTGATGCTGTTGCTGCATAGAAGACGTGAAGGCTCCAGGGTTTCCCCCATAGACGGTCTATGGTTTACCCCAGAAAAGTGTTTTTGGTGACAAGTGTCTTTTTTTGACGAGGGCCCAGCTGGGACCAGTCACAGACTGATGGCAGCATTAATGGAGAGCCCACTAGCTTCTGCAATAACAGAATCATTGATGGAATTGCGAAATTGAACAATTAAAAAAGCTAAACACAGATTCTTTATTTAAAAAAGAAATCCAAGTGACTTAGGCCTGGTGGGCCAACAGGCTTGCAATACACTGAGGGGAACCCTGGGCTCCTTACATGAACATTTTAGTGTCTGTTTATATGCATCATTTATGCAGCTCTGGTAATGAAGAAGGAGGGATAATGCATGACAAACAGCTAAATAATGTAAGTTGGGTGCAATGCTTTATTTACTCAAATGCAAGTACCATGTTGTTAATTGTTAACAAGTGCAATTCTCCTACTGTGCCATGAAGTTCTGACAAAAGAAAAGTTGCTTCCTCAGTATTTCTATCAAACACATGTACGCGCCACCACACACACACACCCCCACACACACACACACACACACACACACACACACACACACACACACACGACATATACACACACACACCATGGTCCAACTTAATAAATAAAGTGAATAGTAAACTACTGTACAATGACTTTAAAAAAAAGCAGCATTTGAGAGATTTGAAGAGGCAAAGTAGTCCATCTGTTGTACATTGTTCCTCTTCATCACTCTCTTTCCCCCATCTGTGCGTCATTCCCCGCTCTTCTCTCCTCTCCTTGAATTTCAGTCTGCCTCACTCCACTAAACAGGCTTCGACTGATGTGGGTCAAATCCCACCCTGCAGGGCTCTTGTTCGCCCAGCCATCGGCACTCACATGGAGGGCCGAGGGGAGCGGTGGGAGGCCTGCCTCCCTCATGTCAGCCCCCGGACGTACAGGGGCGGAAATGTAGGGAAAATGGCCGTGGAGAGCCCCCTCGGGGACGGGATGGACTTGGGGAGGCAGCACGGGAGCAGGAAGGGATGAGGCACAGACTGGACTGCTGTTAAGGAACAGAAAGAGAGTAACATTAATCGCAAAGTGCAAACAAAATTGTCTTTATGAGTTTCATGTGTGGAAAAGACAACAGAGCTCAGATACATATTAATTTGCGTAATAGTCATACATACATATATAAACCTTTTTCCAGAAGGAACGTGAAGCATTGAATGGGCTTTAAATCAAGTCATTCACAGTAAAAGGCATTTGTTCATTGTGAAGGCACTTGTGAGATTTGTTTCTCCTGGTAAATATTTTCTCTGTTGTGTGGTTGGGATCTTGTTGGCAGGCTTGCATTGTATATGTAATATGTACTGTATTAATTGAGTATATTTTTGAATTGTGAATCTGGATGGTATTTTATGTATTAGTCAAAACCATTCCAAGTCGTCTTCCATTATGTCTTTGACACACTGACTGCGTTTCAGTGGTGGAATGTAACTAAGTAAGCGTGGTATACCCAAGTAGCCTACAGTACTTAAAGGAATACTCCACCATTTGTTGAAAGATGCATTGTTTTAGTCTGGTGCAACACTGTCAGCGACCCAATAAACAGCTGTCCACAGAGTAATTGATTACTGTAAACATGACACACAGTTATTGTACGGGATAGATCGACCCATCTTAGACCGGTATTCACACAGAGTTGCTGCGTGATATCTCGGCGCCATCCACCAAATATAGTCCCAAATCAATATCTGCCTAGGAAATTGTCTAGTATTAATCTGCTGTTGTTTTTTTTTGTAAGCTCACTTTTAACCACAACATGCTAACCGGCAACATAGGTTTCCATTCACTACGCTAAGCTAACAGTAGTGGCGCTGCCGTTGTTGCACTGGACTAAAACAAGCCCTATTTTTAAAAACAGTGGCGTATATCGGTTACCTTGTTTCAAGCCATTCAGCGTGGTATGGAACGCCTGCAATAAGACTAGATTTGTGCCAGTTCTCATTCATTTTTAACGAGCTAAGCTGCTTGTCTCTGATTAGCTAACAGATAGCCAATGACAGCCTGGGTATCAGCACAACTGGGCAAGCTCATGAATAGTAATGAGCTCAGGCAACATGACATCAGACTGACCAGCTGTTGTAATTGGCCTGATTTCTCCTCTTACTTCTTTTCAGTGGCTAGAGGTGACAGAGGAGGTAGCAGTCCATTTTTACATTCACCACACAACACAAACACACATGGACCTAACATATTTCAAAAAATGCAAGTAAAAGCGGTTTTGAGTGGCAGGGCAACTTTAAGTAAAAATGTTGAGGTACTTGAGTCTTTTCTCAAGTAGAAGAGAAATATTTTACTTTTTACTCCACTGCATTCATCTGACATCTTTAAGATTTTTGCACACAGAACACAAGTCCAGCTGAAATGATAGTTGATAGAACTGTCTGAATCGTTTCCAGTTTCTAAAATGTAAGCTGTTTCTGTACATTTTCCTGATGATACTTACATACTTTTACTTAAGTATAATTTTCAAAGCAGGTCTTTTACTTGTTACAGAGTCATTTTACAGTGTGGCATTAGTACTTTTACTTAAGTAAAGGATCTGAATACTTCTTTTACCACTGCTCCATTTAAACCTTTGCTTGCTGAATTGGCGTCTGAGTCTTCCATGAACGTTAGCCCAGATATGGCTGCAGTTGTGCAGGAGGTGTACTGGCTGAGGATGAGGATGATGGTGATGAAGAAGGATGGGTAGATACCACCACAGTTTCAACCAATAACCCAATAAATACAAAAAATTAACCTGCGTTATTACAATTTTCAAGGAAGTGGTAGAACATTTCTTGACTCTAAAAAAAATAACATTGATTTTATTCCTTTTGAAAACCACCAAAATATGTCTTCAAGGTCAGGATTAAACTGCATCCTTGCATTTTTTCCCACAAAACACATCTCGTTTCACAATGAAATAGAAAAAAGTGAAACACAGTAAAAAGGCAATTTCCTTGTGACTTGAACTAAAAGAAACTTCAACAGTGTGCAAGCATATAAATTAGGAGCCAAGTGATGTCAAGCTGAGGAGTATGAGGAGAATGGAAAAGTGATATATTTTAAACACAAAACTAGATGAAAAGCAATCTGACATCCAGCTCATACTGCAGTCACTTTACTGAATACCAAATCATGGGGCTATAGGATCCAACGATGGATTGCTCCTAAAAAATTTTGTTTTTGGATCTTCTTCCTCTGTGCCATTCACTGTTGTACAAAAACTAATAAAACATCTAAAACAAATAAATAAATAAAAATCCCTCCGTTACACGGAAACTAAATATATCCTCCTGCTGTGAAGAACACCAAATATGTATCAATCTGCGGCTGAAAATAGTCCCTAACTAATGTGCAATGTATTCCTGTTTGAGTAGCCTTTACTAAAAAACTACAGAGCTTAGTTGTTTCAGGAAATTACAACGCACTTTAGGAAAATATTTGTTTCCATTAATGGGTGTTTGCAGGTTTCTATGTATGTAGTAACATGCATGGACAGATGAAAGCATTTATGGATATATGTTTTGTGCCACTTTGTATTTGCATTTTATCTTTTCCTTTTCAACAGAGGAATTAATGCCTTTGCAAATCATAACAGGCTCACTGTGAGAGACTGTGAGACATGCCTGAACCCTGCTGCTTTGCTGGGGAATCACTGACTGTGTGTTCTTACCTCTGTCCATCAGCGAGCCCACCCCTCCACACAGAGGCAGAGCACTCTCGGCGGGGAGTAGAGGAAAGGGAAGAGGGCCGCTCGGCACCAGCTGGAAGATGGACGCATGGAGGATGAGATGGAAGGATGGTTGAAATGCGAACATGGATCTTTCAATACAATACAGTCCGACTGTGTGCTGTGTCCACAAAACATTAAAAACACACAGCAGAGCAGTCAGTATCACTGCACATTAAAAACAGTGTCTTCCCTGCCACAGTCAGACTGAGGGCAAAAACATAATGAAACACTGAACAATTCACTGTGATGAAATGTGCAATAATCCTCACAACTTCACTCTAGTGTGAACTGCTCTGCAACATTTGCAATGTTTATTCTTGCAATGTTTAAATCATTTAATTTTTTGCACTCTTTTGTATAGTATCTAAGTTTTTTTGTACTTATTTTGTTTAAATTTATTTATTTACCTTGTATAATCTTGTTCTATTTTAGTCGATGTGCTTTTCTGTGCCCTTAACTCTTTTTACTTGACTCAAAGAGCTTGCACAAGAATTCCTGAAACACCAGGGATCTGTTTGAGACATATTAAATATACTGTAGATCAAAGTTGATGTAGTTGAGAGGAGGCAGAAAAGAGAAGCGCACACCCACACACGCATACACACACACACACGCATACACACACACACACACACACACACACACGCACACGCACACGCGCACACACACACACACACACGCACACACACTCACACACACACACACACACACACACACAAAAGATCCCAGTTTAAAATATTGGTAAATATCTATATCTAATGTTAAATGTTACTGTCTTTAAATTTGTATTAAAATATACTTTTTTGTTTCATATTGCTTAATAACTTTTGTTTTTATATTTGACATACAAATAGATTTATGAAATGATATAAACCCATCCTAATATTGTGTTACTGTAATGTATAACTGTTTATTGTGTTTTGTCTGATGCTTTTGCAACATTGTTATTGAAACTTTCATGCCAATAAAATCCCCTTGAATTGAAAATTAAATTGGAAACAAGCGCTTCAGAGATGTTCTTGATATTTTGTGCATATATTTTGTGCACTGGTGGCATAATTTAAAATTAAAATACAATAAAAAAGTAATCATAATACATGATATAAAGAGAGTTTTATTCCAAACTTTCAATTTACAAAAACTAATGGTTTATTTAAGTAGGCTGCACTTATACAGTGTTTTTCTACTTTAATTATGAATGATGGCGGTTTCTAAAGGATAGAAGGGAACCTAGCCCTTGGTTTTTCTGTGAATATGATATTACTGACACACACACTGACTCCCCTCTACACTGGAGGATCAGACACTCAATTTTATATTAAAAGTCCAATATGTAATATATTAACTGTATTAAATCCGAAAATGCCAACGCGTCATCAGATATAAAGGCAACATGCAAGTTGAAATACTATCTTTTCTGACAACAATGCTAATGCCAGTATTTTCTCTATTTGAAATTTTCGTTCTGTGACAGAATTTTTGTTTGTGTTTTGGCCTGTGTGTTGTTATCAACTTCCGAGTTGGACAGCCAGGCCGGGTTGCCAGCTTTACCTGTAAAATGTAAACCCAGTGCGCTACAGCTGTAACATCATCAACACAGATAGATTCTATGTGTGAGATGTATTTGAAATATGGAGACAGCTTAGAGCCCAAAAGGACGCCAAGTTGGCTAATTTCCTCCTGAACAAGTAATCATTAGCTTCAGGCTAATTTATCACGGCTACAAGGGACGGGCATTTTATGTCATTTCAACATTTGTGTACTCACATTGAATTATATAGCTAGAGTACCCGAGTTGGTTACTCGCAAAAACAATTGAGACACAGTCGACAAAGTGATCCCAACTGGTCCTGGCTAACGCAGCCATGCTAACCCTGCTAACTGCTAAGGTTACCGGAGGACCAGGCCAGCGGGCCACAGCTGATTACAAAATTCAAAAAAGTGTGTCTTATCAGTTTGGTACAGAGCTCCACGTGAGCACTGGCATTTATGACTGTCAATATAGCCAGCATCTAACGTTAGCTACTCCGCTGTGCTGTGAAGTAATGTCTGGCTATATGAGACAAGCATCTAGCAACCTGGCAACCTCTGTGAACTTAGAGTCTGGGGAGGAGGGGGCGGGGGAGATGACTCTCTCCAGTATTTTGAATTTGTACTGCAGTAACTATTTTGCACTAGCTGTCATATGGGGCGCCGTTTGTAAAGCGGCTCACGCTGAAAATAACAGCAACATTTTGTCACATTTAGCTTTAAATAATGTTTAAGAAACTGAAATTTGAGGGTCACTTTCTTGCACATTTACAACAATATTTGTCAACTTGGAAATATTTTAAATAGTTAAATCCAAATATTAAATATTACACCTAAATGTTAAATCTTAAATCTAAATGTTAAATCTAAATCTAAATGTTAAATCTAAATCTAAATATTAAATCTAAATCTAAATGTTAAATCTAAATCTAAATATTAAATCTAAATCTAAATGTTAAATCTAAATCTAAATCTAAATGTTAAATCTAAATATTAAATCTAAATCTAAATGTTAAATCTAAATATTAAATCTAAATGTTAAATCTAAATCTAAATGTTAAATCTAAATCTAAATGTTAAATCTAAATCTAAATGTTAAATCTAAATCTAAATGTTAAATCTAAATCTAAATGTTTCGAGTGAAACTAAATATTTAGCTAATATGCAAATGAAATGCCGGTAACCGGAAGTAACAAAATAAAAGCTCGAGGAGGTCAGTGTATGTTTATATTGTCAAATAACGAATAAAAATCATCTCATTCGGGGATATGGACACTTGAACTTGGATACACGTGATAATAACTACCTAAAATAATAAACACAGCTGGAGAAACTGTATTTGAAGAGTACTTTGAGTTTTTAGTGTCACTTTTATGAATGGTGCCGGACTTATGACCTGTAACCACTAAAGCCAGCCACCAGGGGGCTCACTTTGACTGGTCTGTCACGTTCGCTTGCAGGTCAGCAAGAGCCTATCTATCCCCGCCCGCCCCCGATAAGGCACGGTACTGTCGGCCATGGTCACACTGCGAAATGTCCAACGAACCAGCGTTAGCCGAGAACATCGGCTTAGCCGTCCCGGTGGCTGTACTTATTCAACAGCGACAGCGACAGCGACAGCCTCAGGGCCGCCGCAGGCCACCTCGGTTAGTCCATCCATCTTCATCCGCTTATCCGGAGTCGGGTCGCGGGGGCAGCAGCTCCAGTAGGGGACCCCAAACTTCCCTTTCCCGAGCCACATCAACCAGCTACGACTGGGGGATCCCGAGGCGTTCCCAGGCCAGGTTGGAGATATAATCTCTCCACCCAGTCCTGGGTCTTTCCCGAGGCCTCCTCCCAGCTGGACGTGCATGGAACACCTCCCTAGGGAGGCGCCCAGGAGGCATCCTTACCAGATGCCCGAACCACCTCAACTGGCTCCTTTCGACGCGAAGGAGCAGCGGTTCTACTTCGAGCTCCTCTCGGATGACTGAGCTTCTCACCCTATCTCGGTTAGTATGTTTTCCAAAACACGTAGCTAGCATTGGATCGTTGTCAAGGTAGTAGCAAATCTCTACTATGCTAGCTACGTGTTTTGGAAAACATACTAACCGAGGTGGCCTGCGGCGGCCCTGAGGCTGTTGCTGTCGCTGTTGAATAAGTTTGTAGAGCCAGCGGGACGGCTCTGCCCATGTTCTCGGCTAACGCTGATTCGTTGGACATTTCGCAGTGTGACCATGGCCGACAGTACCGTGCCTTGTCGGGGGATAGATCATAGACCGTATATTATTAATATTAACGGTCTATGGGATAGATAGGCTCTTGCTGACCTGCAAGCGAACGGTTACAGACCAGTCAAAGTGAGCCCCCTGGTGGCTGGCTATAGTGGTTACAGGTCATAAGTCCGGCACCATTCATAAAAGTGACACTAAAAACTCAAAGTACTCTTCAAATACAGTTTCTCCAACTGTGTTTATTATTTTAGGTAGTTATTATCACGTGTATCCAAGTTCAAGTGTCCATATCCCCGGATGAGATGATTTTTATTCGTTATTTGACAATATAAACATACACTGACCTCCTCGAGCTTTTATTTTGTTACTTCCGGTTACCGGCATTTCATTTGCATATTAGCTAAATATTTAGTTTCACTCGAAACATTTAGATTTAGATTTAACATTTAGATTTAGATTTAACATTTAGATTTAGATTTAACATTTAGATTTAATATTTAGATTTAACATTTAGTACATTTAGATTTAGATTTAATATTTAGATTTAACATTTAGATTTAAATTTAGATTTAACATTTAGATTTAGATTTAATGTTTAGATTTAACATTTAGATTTAGATTTAACATTTAGATTTAATATTTAGATTTAGATTTAACATTTAAATTTAGATTTAATATTTCGATTTCGATTTAACATTTAGATTTCGATTTAACATTTAGATTTAGATTTAACATTTAGATTTAGATTTAACATTTAGATTTAGATTTAGCATTTAAATTTAAGATTTAACATTTAGGTGTAATATTTAATATTTGGATTTAACTATTTAAAATATTTCCAAGTTGACAAATATTGTTGTAAATGTGCAAGAAAGTGACCCTCAAAATTTCAGACCAGTTTTTTAAACATTATTTAAAGCTAAATGTGACAAAATGTTGCTGTTATTTTCAGTGTGAGCCACTTTACAAACGGCGCCCCATACTGTCAGTACTACATATTGGACATTTAAATTAAAAAAATTCAGTAATGATTTCTATTCAAGTCAGCCAGTTTTATACTACGTAAACGTATAGTGTTTTTTGAATAAAACTCTTCTTAAAGGACTCAAGCCATGTTTTGGGAAACTGATCAAATTGCAGCTTATGTGATGAAAAAAAAAAAACGACTAGGTATCTCCTAGAGACAAACGAGTTGCTTTTTTAATCATTTCATATGAAACGTAATATAATCAGTTTTCAGTGAAGTCCTTTCAGTTTTGATGTGAGATGAGTAGATGTGGTGATGACCTGATGGCTCAAGGGTGGTGGTGGTGGTGGAGGTGGTGAGTATCCTGGATAGTTGACCAGGATGAGTTTGCTGAAGTTGAACTTGTAGGTGAATCTTTTCCCTTTGGTCTTGTACAGGATGCGTTTGTTGTAGTAGTATCTGGAAGTAAAATGTTTTCTGTGTCAGACTCTGAGTGTGTGTGTGTGTGTGTGTTGTATACGTGTCACTATGAATACATTGACTGATGTCTATCACCTGAGCGCCCGGCTGAGCTTGTCGTAGTTCATGTGTGGTTTGCCCTTCCTCTCCCCCCACAGCCTGGCCAGCCTCTCGGGGTCCCGGATGATGAACTCGCCCCACTCCCCTCCCCAGCCAATGGCCCCACCCTCGCCCCGCCCCAGCAGCTCCAGCAAGAAGTGCCACAGCTGGACCTGCCTGGAGCCCGGCGACCAGGCTGGTTTGTAGGCCCAGTCAGGGAAGAGCATTGCTGTGGAGACACCAGGAAGTCTTGTAAATGACGGGAAGCAGTGTTGTGACCAAATCTTCGTTGCTCAAGTACCAAGTAAGTCTCAAATCATTTGGTCCAAGTCTCAACCAAGTCTTAAGTTATTTTTGGAACAAGTCAAGTCAAGGCCCAGGTTATCTCAAGTCAAGTCTTGTTGAGTCCTTAGTTAAGGCAAGTCCCAAATGAAGTCACTTATTTTTACACACAAGATAAAGCACCTCGCTAACATGTGAACCAGCCAATTCAGTTATTATTTATTTATTTATTATTATATATTTGCCTATCAGGCTCACATTAGTTAGCAAGGTAACGTTAGTTGTGAGTAAACAGATTGTATCAGGCTAACGTTAACTAACTTTCTGGCAGACACTTTCCGATCAGAATGAGTTTCAAAATGACAAAGAAAGTTTGAGGTTGTAGTCTGGCTGTCCGAAATTGAACAGGCATTGCATTCAACAGTTCAGTTCAGCTAATGTTCAAACTTATGAATACATACACGTCATCTGGGTCATCATGCCTCAAGTCAAATCTCGAGCTAAGTCCGAGACGACTCTCAAGTCATTTAGTTTTGTTATCAAAACAGTGACTCGAGTAGACTTGAGTGTAAATCACCAAGTCTCAAGTCCACATCTCTGCTGGGAAGTCACTCACATTCTACTGATCGCTTCAAGTTGAAGAGCTGCTGTACTGATGTGTCCATGCCACTATGTTTGCTCAGTTTTTTGTTTTTCAGTTGTGTACTTTGTCTTGGAAAACCACATATCAGATTTGGATGAAGCTTGGGTTGATACCACTCTAACGTGATAAATCATGTTTATTAGTGAGCTTTAGAGGTGCTACTAGGCAAAGCCAAGCTAGATGTTTCCGCATTTCCAGTCTTTATGTTAAGCTAAGCTAACCCACTGCTGGCTGTAGCCTCATATTTACCACCCAGAAATGAGAGTGGTATCAATCCTCTCGTTTACTGTAGCTACTTGACTGCTCTACTTGACAACAAAGTGAAGAAGAATATTTCCCAAAATACCGAACCTTTCCGTTAGAGTACTTTGGGGCGTATGCTATGCCACTTAACAAAGGTCACACTCACACCGGGAATTTGGGAAACCCTGGAATGGGGGGGGGGGATGAGGTGGTTAATACATGCAGACATGTCCCATGTCCTCCCTAAATAGTTGGAGATTTTAAGCCATCCAATGCTGAACCCAAAGTTAGGCCCTTGCCATCATATCATGTCAGTGTTATGGCATTTTCAAAAAAAGTTTTTTTTTTTTAAAAGCTCCGACTATAACTATGTAGGCCTACTCCACGTCTCATCATTCCACATCCGGCCTCAGACGCTAATGTGCAGAGATTCCTTCATTCTTATTCCACATTAAGTATTTGTTTGTCCTTTTTTATGTTCAACAATGTGTCACAAATGACTATTACTTGGATGTTGATAAAACATGAAGAAATGAAACATTTTACCACTCAAGAAGGAGTAATTATGCAAAGCTTTATCTAGTGTCGGCGAGGACACAGAAAATGTGTAATTATTTCTTCCATTATCTTTTTGTTTGTGATAATGAAGCTTTTGTTTTCCTGTGAGCACCTCAGGCTCTCAAAAACTGATGAAAATCTTTTAAACTGACATTTGTCGATCTGAAATGAAGACAGCAACGGCATGGCCTATTTTTTGCTTAAAATGTTTTCAGAAACACGTTTTGGTGAACTATTTTCGTTAAATACAAGGTTGTTTTCTGAACAAAGCTGGGAGCAGGCAGCCCCATGTGACGCGTTCGTCCAATCAGCTGCAGCCATCTTCTTTGCTTGTCAGTGGTCATTGAAGAGAAACTGGTGGCCACTAGCATGCAATGCTGGGAATGGGTGGGAAGCGGGCCGATCCATCCATGAAAACAACACGTATAAAATGTGCTCTGATTTATTGGCATTTCTTTAAACCAATCACGATAGTCTTGGGCGGTGCTAAGTGCCGGACGGAGCCACGGTGCCTCTGCAAAAAAGTCCCAGGTGTTACGATGGACACAGAACGGACCCAAACACAACGCTCAGCAATAATACTTTTATTAGACACACTGATAAGGAGGGAGGTGTGGGGAGGTGGACGCCAAGAGCAGGAGCAAGGGCACGAGGGCTGGAGAAGGATGGTGAGGGAATAGAGGACTGGTGTAGGAGGGCGCGGGCAGAGATAGGATGGCAAGGGACTGGAAGGCTGCTGTAGAATGGCGAGGGCAGAGATAGGATGGTATGGGACTGGAGGGCTGCAGTAGGATGACAACGGCAGAGATAGGATGGTATGGGACTGGAGGGCAGTAGGATGGCAAGGGTAGAGGTAGAATGGCAAAGGTAGAGGTAGGATGGCAAGGGACTGGAGGGCTGCTGTTGGATGGCGAGGGTAGAGGTAGGATGGCAACATCACAACATCGGGAAGGAACTTGTTTTGGTGGAACGTGTACATTCAAAAGTGGTTTTAGTCATGAAACAGAAAACTTAGATTGGACAGATAGTCTAGCTAGCTTCCTGGATTAACCCTGCAGAGATCTGAGGAGCAGGTAACCATAGTCCTCAAAAATCCACCGGAGGTTAGAACACCAACACAGAGAAAGAGGACGGTAATGGACGAAAAGAGGGACATCTGGCAGAATTTCCAGTGGCACCAGCAATCCCAGAAGAGGAATGTCATGGATATAGACTAACTGTAGCCCAACTAAGGAACATTTTTTTTCAGAAAAAATAAACAAAACAGAGAATTACTGGTGTGGGATTAGTCAAAGGAGAATTCCGGTCGATATCAACATGTAGCTCTGTTTTTTTTTTATGTGCAGTGCTGTTAGTAGCAAACGAAAACAATCTGTGCTGTTTTTAGCCTGTAAACATGTTCAAAATGTCATTACCAGTGCCTAGCCATGTGCAGTTATTCCTTCCAAGGGAACACAGTGAATTTGACTGCAGTAAATGTGCTAGAAAGGCATAAAAGTTGTGACAATAGACTAGTGTGGACCGGAAAACAGGAAATAAACAGAACAAAGTTAACACAACTTTTCTGCCTTTCTTTCACATCTACTGAAGTCAGATTTGCTGTGTTCACTTGTACCGGTAATGACATTTTGAGCATGATTAGAGGCTAAAAAGAAGTTTAAAATTTGCCCTGTTTAAGCCAGTTTAAGCCTGTTGGGCGCTAACTCTAGCAGGAGGATAACTTGGTGTAGACAGCACCGATTGTTTTCGTTGTCTCGCTACTGACAGCACAACAATTAAAAAAAACAGAGCTACATGTTGAAATCGACCAGAATTCCCCTTTAATATAGACTTGCTGTCTACTGGCTCGGTTTTCTGTTATTGCTGCAAGTCGTAGTTGATGTTGAAAAATGAACAAACAACCATGGCCGTGTATCAGAAATTCCGAGAACTAGGCTTTTAGGCTGCATTTCCTAACAGGGACGTTATAAAATAACGAAGTATCCATTTGGAGGGAGGCTGAAAAATGTTGTATACCTAGGGTAATCTTTCCATTTAATCCGGGTCTGAATATGAGCACAACCATAAACATGTACAGCAGTGAAATGCAACATGCATTAATGCAGCAGTAATGTCCACTCTGGCCCTCCGTAGTGGAAACCATACCTGCCATAGTAACTTATATCATAAATCAAAGTAGAGAAAAGTGGGGCGCTAAAACTGAAACAGGCCACCTTACAATATTGGTTTCTGACTGGTCAAGAGGGGGGCGGCATCATTTGTCAGTGATGACATGATGACTGTTGCTTTGCTTTTTATGATTATATCTATTTTTATCATGCCTCTGTGCTACAGGCGAATACACACTGCACAGAATGAATATGTAAGAACTCTTACATAAATATGAAAGCTTTCCCACACAAATTACATCCCACACAAACCCACACACATGTAAATAGCTGTAAATGAAGGTACAACACACAAACACACACACATACACACACACACACACACAATAAAAAAACACTGCTGCAGATCAGGGTTTACATCATTGTTTCTCAACGGGGGTGCTACAGCCCCCCAAGGGGCATTCAGATGATGATGGGGGGCGTTGGAATCAATATTGTGGAAAGGGGGGTGTTGAGGTGCCTTTGGGGGGAATTTGTTTTAAGGCGAGTTTACACCAAAGGTTCACAACAATACGACTTAACACTTGTAACTTCTTGCAAAAAACAGTGGTTTGCAACATTAAAAGCTGCCAGTTTACGCCACTGCGCATTGGGGTTACTGGCAGACGCCGCTCATTGTGACCGTGCACTTAGACACTGAAAATCGTCACCAATGAAGATGGAACTCCCTGCTGAGTTACATGATACCTCACACAAATGGGGCATGGCCAAATCAGAGTTCTTTTAATAACTTTTCATCTTTAACATCTTAGGATGGCACAGACCAAATCTGAAGTTGATCAGATGAAATCTCTAGGAGGAGTTCGTTAAAGTACAACATGTGGAAATGGCCAAAATCACACTAATTTCAAACTTTCAATTAAAAATGGCGGACTTCCTGTTGGGTTTAGGGTATGGTTCCAAGGAGATTTATTGTACATCTTGTCATGCTACATATGTATACCAATGTATGTTTTGTGAGTCTACGTTGAATGTACTGCAGGGGCTCAATTTTCTTAATTTTGTATGGTGCGCCTATTCCCGAAACCCTTAAAATACTTAACTTTTCACCTGACTCAGTGCAACTGCCAAATTTGGTGAGTTTTTGAATATGTTAAGCCCCTCAAAAAGGCAATTAATTTTCCAGAATAATTTTAAATCCTTCAGTTCCAATAGGACCTTTCGGCGCTCGGGTCCTAATAATTATCATTACATTAATAGGACCTAATCATTAATATTAAGGGCAGTTAGCCCACATCTTATTTGATGGGGGGGGGCTGTAATGGACCTGAATAATGGATAGGGGAGCGCTGGTCCCAAAAAGGTTGAGAACCACTGGTTTACACAGACATATCATGTCTTTGTACACACTCAACACACGCACACACGCACGCACCCACACACACACGCATGCACACACACACACACACACACACACACACACACACTCACACACATGCACACGCACACACAAACACTTACTTCTACTCCAGTAAGGCGAGGAAAGGTGTCCTGCTGAAGAGCTACAGCTGCACTGCATCTGAGAACACAGCACACAATACAAACACAAAAACTCTATTAAAAAAAAAGATTTTCATCAACGTGATTGTCATCAGAGTAAAGGGGCAGAGGCGAGAAAAGAGAAAAAAGAGAACCACATAAAAGAAGTATTAATTAGCTGTCATTCAGTGTTAAATTAGCCATCACAACAAGGCGCAGATGTGAGTGATTGCAGCAAGTTCCGCACTTAATATCACTTATAAAAAATTAAATCATCTTCACACATGTTCATTGTAATGACAGATCTACGCCTAAAGAACAAAGTCTCCTTATCTCCAGACTGTACATTACATCGATTTCAACATTATTGGTAATAGATATAAAGTTTATATATATCTACTAATTTACTAATCCGACTCATTTGCAGTAACAGTAAATTTGTCAAAGCACCACTTCCCTGCAGATACTTTTTAGTGTTTTCAATATATATTTTTCCTATAATTTCATCCCATAAACACACACATTGTGCACCCGCAGACACAATGACCTTCCTTGTCAATTTGGAGCAGCCGAGGCAGCCACCATCTTCCCTGGTAGGCTGAAAACTAATCTCTACGAGAAGTACTTCACATAACCCTTTTCCACATTGAATGATGTCTCCTCTCCTTTAAGCCCTCTTCCACCAGCCGTAATATCCTCTTATCTTGGAGCAACGACAAAAAAACGATGTCTCCTCTTAGTGCATATTTTATTTCTTTTCCCATGCAGCAATCCACTCACACATGATCATCGCAGGGTCACAGGGACATTATCAGCTGAGTCAAGACATTTGACTTTTTTAGGGCGCCATTAAGACAAAATCAGATTCTGCTTTCAAAAGGCCTAACAAAAAATTAATTAAAACATGACACAACAATAAAAATGCAATGACGCTGAAACAGGCTTGCAAACAAATAAGAGTTAAATTGTTTCTTTGACAATTCTATGGAAACTTTGGCTTAGACTGATTTGTATTCCTCCCTTTTGATTGAACGTTTTGTTGGTAAACTACAAATTGAAGCGTGTTCTACTGGATACCACCGCCAGCTAAATGCCGGAACATGCTAAATCTAAATCCCTCCAATCAATCTAATGATAGCCAGAATGACTGAATGCTACAATTAAAAACGAGTTAGAATCTGCATGCCAGTCAAGCACAGAAGACAGAGAGGGGATTCTGTTTTTTTAAGGACACAAATTCCAAATCTAATTAAAATAATCACTTACAAGAATTCTCCCTTACAATCCTCTCGTTTACAAAGAGTGAGCTAAGTAAAGCCTCCTATATAAGTGTTATTGTTCAATTGGTCCTGTTACCTTGGTTTGGATCAGGGGTTGGAAAAAGCTTCGGAAGATGAATGACAATGATCAGTGTGTCTGCCGGCCCGCTCCGAGTCTGGGAGGACTGAAGGATGGATGGATGGACCGAATTTTAAACCCTGTATCCCATCTCACCCCCCAACCACACACATCCACCCACCCCACCCCTGTCTGCTGCATCCCTCCCTTTCTCCCCCATATAACAAAATAACAGTTCTTATGGTGACTATTTGCGATGCGATGCCTTTTGAGAAAAATACTGCACACAAAAAACTCAACTCTTGAAAGAAAAGCCAAACAAATCCACCCAATAATTGTTTTCTTAAAAGTTAAAAGATGAATCAATCTGTTCATCCAATCAGTTAATTGAGCAACAGAAATGTTATCAACAACCCTTTTCATCATCCCCATCATCTACAGCTGCAACTAATGATTTCTCCCTTTATCGATGATTTGATATCTGTAAATAGTGAAACATCCCCATCCCAGAGCAATACAAAACTATATTTTACAAATCGTCACATTTGAGGCATTAATATCAGAGAATGTTTTGACATGTTTCCTTGAAAAACGTCCAATTGTTAATTTTTGATTAAAATAGTTTAATTTTGCTTCAATCAATGAATCCATGAGTGCACTAATAACTGAATATTTTGTCCACTGTATGAATTATAATGCTTATTCTTTCACTGGTTGACTCCTAAGACATAGAAGAACTCATTTAGACAGTAGAAATGCTTGAGTTGCATTGCTGTCTGTATGATATCAATATATATCTGTGAGATTGAATTTCTGTTTGTCTTTATGGTCCAATAGCAGTTTGTCCTGAAAAAAATGGTGTTTATAGATGGACTGTGCAGAACAGGGTTGATGTTGTACAAGCTTTTCTTTAAAAATAAAACTAGTTAAAAATACCTCAGGGATCAGACCATTCCATTTAGGCATAGTTATTGTACGGCAACAACGACAACAGTATTAGTACATAACAATAGACGTAATAAACAGTTTGGGAAATATGCTTATTAACCTTCTTGCAGAGAGTTAGACTGCTACCACTCACATATCTGAACAGTACATAAACACATGAAGCTACACCACCATAATAATATTTACCGCACATCTTACTCATCTAACTCTTGGCAAGAAAACAAATAATGGTATTTCTCAAAATGACAAACTATGCCTTTAAGATTTGAGTACTTCTTTTGGAAGGATTTTGTAGAACAAATCATATCATACAGTCTTTGGTTTACATAAGCCATCTTAGTAAAGTTTTGCTTTGGTGCCAAAATATGCAAGATTCACGCAAGTATCAAATTTCAAATTCAAATTAATATCCAGTCCTAATCGTAAAAAAAACAGTGACAACAAATACTACATAAATGGAGTATGTTTTACAAAGTGATTTAAGTAAGAAGTAGGCTACAAGATCATTCTGGATGACTTAACCTCAACAAAGTCCCACTGCTGTGTGTGTAGGTGGATTAGCTGTGATTTAGTTTTCCCTGCAGCTGAGAAGGAGACAGACAGGGAAGTTCCAAGCACCAATCCATTTAGGCTTATGATATACATGCATCCCTATGCATTCCTCCCCTAGAACACGCACACACATACACACACACACACTTTTTGCCCATCAGATGTGATAGCTGACACCGGAGGCTTTTAATTCCAGTGTAAATACAAATACTCTCCCAGACAGCTATCAATTATGCATGCCACTAATTGAGTTGAATGTAGTGCTTTTAGCAGCCAGGGGACCTTGGGTCACATGCAAAAAGCCTGAAACCAAACACACACACACACACACACACACCACACCACACACACACACACACACAAAGATTTGGATGTATATTGTGAGGACCCTAATTGATATCATGTATTCCTCTTACTTTAATCTTAGTAGATTGTAGCATTCCTTTTGCATGTTTTAGCCCATTTATAATTTATCACAGTTTTTGCCCATTGCTTACACACTAAAAATAAATGTTTAGACCAAAGCCTCAATACCTAAACTTCTTGTAGCATACCTTAAACACAGTGTAACCATATCTTAAACACATTGTCAACTTTGCACTTGTTTGCAATTCTATAACACACTTATTGCAAAACACTACATAAATGTCCTGTTATTAAAACACTCTGTTCAAAATGCAAAACTCATCTGGTCATTGTAACATACACACCTGAAAACACTTGCACAGAAAACAGAACACCAATCAGTCTGAGCCTTAGCACTACAAATAGGCCTCAGGTAAGACATTTTGAGAACTTTGCAAGAATGGAGGCAATGAGAGTCAGAGTAAGAGGAGCACAAAGAGAGAGAGGAGTTGGACGTGGAAGAGGACAAGGACAAAGATGAGGACCAGTGTGGAGACGTGTATCAAATGACATCAGGGCTACTCTGGTGGACCATGTGATAAATCATGAGGGAGGCTGGGCAAAAAGTCCACCCTAACTTCAGTTGCTACTCAGTGGCATCGATAATAAGGACATTCTGACTGGAGAACAGGTACATCTTCATGTTTCTACTCCAGACTGTACCTACTGTATGTGTGGCATGATTCTGTATCATATAACAGTATTACTGTACTAACTGTACTATACAAAAATGGGTAGTGCTGTGAAGTACCATTGTGATTTTAGACTGTATGTGAAAACAACCCCCCCCCCCCCAGCCCCCCACCACACACAATTTACCAATAGCAATTAATCCAATTAATTTCTTTTTTATTTTGTTGCTAACTTTGATGAGTTGTGATTCTATTTTTCTTTATTTTTGTTAAAATGTTTGTTTTTTGCAAAAAGCGTGTAAGCAATAGGCAAAAAACTTTAAGATTACCATACATCACTGATGTTTATTATGCAAACCATGTTTCATTTCTAACCCTGGTAACACTATGGCCCTTTAACCATTACAACTACAACCCTTACCCTAACACAGACCTAGTTTTAACCTTAACCATAATACCAAGCATTGGTTATTTTAGAACCTTTTTAGGGGGGCTAATGAAAAATTATATATATATTTTTTTTATTATTTAATCAATTTCAAGTGAGAGTTTGCAAACTTGTCTGTTAGTGACAGAGGAAAAACAATTACAGGTTCAAAGGGCTTGAAACAGGTTTAATATCTTGTGTTGCTGTCGGCAATGCTATGCACTTCAAATAATTATTATAATACACATGTTTATGTAACACCGTCAAGGAAAAGGTCAACAGAAATGTAGTTTTGGCCAATAAGAGGAAGTTCTGCCAGACTCCCGCCTTTGGTGGAGTCTCTATCTGATCTGTCAGAGGGAGTGCAGGAGTGCCGTTGTTAAGTTAACGTTGGTGGTCCCCAGAGAAGAAGAAGTTGATAATTTCATGTCACAGATTAAAACCCCAATTGAAAAATAAGTAATAACAAAAATTGCTGAATGTAAGAACATTGTGTCATCTTGGTCGTTATTCCTGTGACTTATAAAGTGTCAGGTTTAGTTCCATCATATTAACATAATTAACATTATTAATAGTGTCAAAAACGTTAGCTGACGTTGTTGTTCAGTAGCTAGTTCAGAGATTATCAGATAATCAAATTACTGATTTAGAGGGGGGCTGTTAACACTTTTGCAAGGCATCGATCTGCTTCACATTATCATTAGGTGCTAGAATCGCCCCTGATACCAGTCCTTGAAAACCTATTTCTGTAAGAAATAGTTTCACATTTTTGTAAAATTTACTTTTTCTTCACTTTATCATCAGATGCTCAGATTTCTCAGTTGTCCTCAGACAACATGTACGAAACGAATAAGAGGTTTGACAATCTGCACTTTAATGGCAACTGAGCAAAGGTTGCTAGTAAAGGTTGTGAGATACTGTTGAATTTTCCAGAATGTGGAGCTTGTCTGGAGATTGATATGTCATTTTTTCACATGCTTCAACAAACAGCAATTTGAAGCAGTGAGGACCAGCAAAAATGTCCAAAAAATGTTCCCAATCTCTACTGCCAAAATGATTATTGGTCCTCTCAGAGATAGAGATACAATACGCCACACACTCACAATTGCTCAGGTGATGGACATCCTGCCTCTCTAGGACATATTCATAGTGACACGTATACAACACACACACACACACACACTCACACACACACACACACACACACACACACACACACACACACACACACACACACACAAAATACAAAAATATATTTGCACACATTCAACCCCCCCCCCCACACACACACACAAAATACAAAAATATATTTGCACACATTCAACCCCCCCCCCCCACACATACACACATACAAAATACAAAAATATATTTGCACACATTCAACCCCCCCCCCCCCACACACACACACCACCCACACAAAGACACACGTATACAACACACACACACACAAAAAATACAAACATATATTTGCACACATTTAACCCCCCCACACACACACAGCACCCACACAAAGACACACGTACACACACACACACACACACACACACACATTGAGGCGAGCAGCGTTGTCTGGGGAATATTACTATTAAAGATGTAATATAAACACAGAGTTGGAAGATGAAAACCGTCTCCTCTGCCTTATTTACTCTGTACTGTTTCTGTGGCAGATATTAGCCCAGTCTATCAACCAACAGAAGCTTTGGATGGAAAAAAACAAACAAATATAATGAAAGATTTCTGCCAGAGCATAATGAAACTTCACATTCCCTGAGGGGCAATTTAGGTCGATGGGAATTTGCTTTCCACCGAGATTATCATCCTCTCTTTTCTCCTCTCTTTCAGAGAGCGGTATTATCTCCACTGTGACAAACTGTGTGTGTGTGTTTGTGTGTGTTTACATGTGGATAGAGGATGAGGAGGAGAAGGGGGGTTAAGTCTGGATTTGATCCCCACTAAAAGGACTGTTTGTTTTACAGCTGACAACCCCGGAGTGTAATCTGGTGTTTAGCTGACTGCTCAATCTCTCCTCTCCTTCGTCTCGCTGCTTCCCCTCATGCTTCATGCCATTCTCTATTCCCTTCATCTCCATCTTTTTCTTACTCACTCAATCGTATCATCCTCTAGCAGCAAGTTGACCCCCCACCCCTCCTCTCTTCTTCCTTCATCCCTTGTCATCTCCTCATTACTCTCCTCTTTCATTGCAACGCCAGGAGCGGTTGTTTGCAATTTACGTTTAACTGGATCCATCAGGTCGTGTGTTAAGCATAAAATTAAGTGGTGTTACATCATATTGTACTGTGTGTGTGTGTGTGTGTGTGTGTGTGTGTGTGTGTGTGTGTGTGGGAGGATTGGAAGGAGTGTAGATATGGTTGCAGGCCCTGAAATGTCTCCATGTGTGTGTTAGGGCCTCTAAATGCGTGTGTGAGTGTGTGTGTGTGTCAGAAGGATAATGGTAAGTGTATGTTAAACAGGATGATGGTACTGCAGCAGATGAGGGTCATGCTCTGGGACTTAAGGGTCAAATCCTGTTAGAAGTAAGAGGGATCAAGGCTTTAGCAAGGCGCTGCCTTTTTTTTTACTGCTGCAATATTCACTGACGCTGTGCAACAGGACGTCTGCAAGTGTGTGTGTGTGTGTGTGTGTGTGTGTGTGTGTGCGTGCGTGTGCGTGCATGCACGCGTTTGTGTGTATCAAACCACTTCTCACCCTCAGTAAGAACATACAAAAACTCTTGTCTAAAACCATTAATGTTTCAGCATTGCAATAGTAACTCTGATACCTTCTCACACGTGCTTGCTAATACACCATTTGTATTTCGTATAAGCTTCGCCCTCTAAGAGCTGCCGCTATTGAGTTAACCCCTTTGGGCCTCTATTACAATTGCGGTTACTGTATATCACAGTTTCACAACATGGACCGGCTATGTCTTGTGAGGTGTGCCTTTACCCCATTCGCTGGGCTAGTACCCCGCCGGCAGTTCTGCAGCTGCTTATCGCCGGAGGAACTGAAGTGGCAGAGGATGGCAGCCGAGCAGACAGTCGGGTAAGGTAAGGAGACCACCAGCAGCAACACCCAGACAGCCGGGGAAGGGATCTCTTTGGCCGGCACAAGTCCGCTGACTCAATCCCCCGAAGACGGATCCCTTGCTGGCTCTCCCTCCTCCCCTTTGGGAGGACTGGAACTCGTAACGGCGGAGGATTACGGAATCCCCGCCACAGCGACTGTCTCTGTTCCAGGAGGGGAGCACCACACTGCGGCTTTCTACTTTTTTTCTCCTCCGCAGCGGGCGGGCTCCCTGCCCACAGCAGGGTTTTTGTTCTTGACCTTTGTGAAGGCCGAACAGCAATCCCCTCTCCCAGGAGGTGGACGGTGGTCCCGCCACGGCGGCAGAGCTTGACCTCCAATCCGCTTCCGACAACCCCTTTTTTTCGGCCAACGGAAGCCAACACCGCCATTTCCCCGAAAACCAGGTCCACGCTTGCTTCACTGACCACCCACCACCCGTGTACCGCCTAGGTGGCCACGCCGCTGAACAATACCACTTTGCTAGCATGACTGCTAGCTCTGCTGTCTCCACCATGACCGCTAAGCTTTGGATGTACCCCGCTAAGGCTGGGGCAGCTGTGAGCTGTAGGTAGTGGAGAGTATGCAGTAACACATCCCCTAGAGAGCTGTGCAACGACGACTTCGAGATGTTGGCAAACATCTGTGCCTCTCCAAGCCCTGGCTCCTGCGCCGCCATGGGCAGCACCCACCTGGACAAATCCACTCAATGAAGGAACGCGTGTCTCACGCCAGCTAGACCTGGAAACATAACGGCACTTTGAAGGGCCACACAGTTTCCTTAAAAAAAAAGCAGTTTTTTCCCTCTCAGTCAGACCGCTTTTGTCCTTCCTGAACATCTTGCGGCCGCTGGGCCTCAAGTTTCACCTCACACACACAAAGACAGGCTCACCGCCACACTGTGTCAGAATTAACGGGCTCACACACCCACTCAGAGTGTGTGTTTATTGCCTACTCAGTTTTTCTCCACCTCCTAGCTGATTACTCAGAATGGTGTGAGTGCAGAGTGAACGGCTTGTGAGAATCAAACTACCGAATTTCACAGAGGGCCGATACTCACTGCTAGGAGCTGACCCACACTCGCCTCTCACAGCGTGGGAAAGGCTCAGTGCTCGCTGTTACTATGGCAACAGACAACACATGGCTACGTGTGCACCCTTACTGAGACGCTGTGATGTGTGCGGAGAAACATACAAACATACAACAACAACAACGGCTATATGCTTCAATTTGCTAGTGCTCCCCCGGTTCTTAATGATGTCGTAAAAACTATAATGCAGGGCTGCCAACTCTCACGCATTGGCCGTGAGACACACGCATTTGACTGGTTTCACACGCTCACACGCCACACCTCCGATTTCTCACGCTGAAGTGTCAACCTGGTCGGTCAAATTTCTGAAAGATGAGTTTATCTATAGATCTAGCTGTTGAGCCACTTATGATCGACTAGTTGTGCTTTCAGAGACTGTGAGGGGGTTCAAGAGCGCTCCCTGTCTGTGGAAGTTTTGAATTGTCGCAAACTGAGAACATTATTTTCACGATCCATCCCAGGTGCATTTCCCGGCTTCAGGTATGAGCTCTGAGTATTACAGACCCGTCCGTCGCTTCGTGTCCACTCTCTGTAACAATAGAGGTGAGCAGCGCGGCTGGTAGCGTAGCAACTTCAGTTCATTTTAGTGGACTCGCTCTGCTGTGGACAGTGACGCGTTGCATCCGTGTAGACCTCCGATGTAGAGCAGCGTAGGCTACAGCCTCCTCCAAACTCTGTCAGAGACCAGAGACCCAAATGGGCCTCCGGTCTGTCAGACGGTCTGAGTGAGATACTACCATATCAACGGCGCATTAACATCCACAGCAGACTATATTACAACTCTCCAAATCTCGGACAACAGAGATGGGAGGAGTTATATTTTTAATGTGCACAAAGTTGTAAACATGAGCAGAAATCTGATGAAACACATCTGAGCTATACTATACTATATATACGATACTGCAATGCTGGGCCACTATTGTACTCCTCTAACCTTGGTGCATCTCTAAATGTAACTGTAAATAATTCATTCAATGTTTTATAAAATGAACAAATTGTCTTTATTTTCCCAAAAAAGTAAATACAGTAAGTGGGGGGGCACAGATAATGAGGGCCAAACATTACTGAGGCTTGGCACAAAGGTTAAAGTATTAGAATTTCTGCAAATCAGTGGTTCTCATTCTTTAGAATTTCAGTGGTCTTAGCTGATCCCTCAACATTAATTTAACTTTGGGTCCCTGGTCCCTACACCAGGGACCCCTGGATCTGTTCACCACAGACCCAAATCTTCTCAGCTGTTGCTGACATATGCTCCTGTCTCTTCATGTGGCTCATTATGTTTGGCACATTGTCTGGGTCAGTTCTTATATCATAAGAAGGTAATAATGTAAATAATGTAAATTCTGAATGCCCTAATACGACAATGCCCTAATACGACAATACAAAGGCTCTTAACCCTACAGTTTTGCACATATCATGTAAGATTTGATTTCTCCATTTTTTTTGCACAAAACTCTCCAGAAAGTGCCATTTAATGGTTTATTTTTCAAAATTTTTTCCTGGGGGGGGCATACCCCCAGACCCCCCTAGGGAGAGCCCCCCATCCCCCCCACATATAACAAATCCCAATTTAAACCCTGAAGGATAGAGCCAAAGAAATTGCTTTGTACGCAGCAAAATATGGGTCGGCCCCACCAAATCTCACTCCAAGGTTTTTGGAAAAGTTGGCAACTCTGATAATGCCATCTGGATGACGGCTCTGATGCCTTGCACACATGTCGCACTCTTGCTCGGTGTAAACAGTGGGAGCGAGCATTATCCACTAACGTGTGGGAGCCACACTTTGGTGGATAACGACTTGGCTCCGTCTAAAGTCAAATCTTACGCGGCGGCCATTTCATCCTGCCATGAGGGCTATGGAGAGAGGTTGGTTTTTAAGCGTGTTTTGAAGGGGGTTGGATAAATCCGGTGTGCTCTCTCACACCCCAGTGGGACTTAGCCCTGGAACTCCGAGCTCTGGGGAACCCTCTAGCACAAGCCTCTCTCAGGATGCTGTCACTGAAAACAGTGCTTCTCCTCGCCTTGCCGTCAGCCAAGAGGGTGAGTGATTTATACGCACTGTTGGTTTCACCTTCCTGCTTCTCTATTAAGGGGGACGGGAGCGCGGCCACTTTACGGCCAAACCCTTCTTTTACACCAAAAGTTTTAACTAGCTCCTTTGTTTTCCCTTGAGGGTTTTTTTCCCTCCGCCTCATAGCAACAACACAGAAGAGGCGTCTCACAGACAATTTCAATATGTTTTACGCAGAGAGCACTATCAGAGTCTGTGGAACTTTTTAGGGGCACAGCCGTGGCTGACATCTGCACAGCGGCCTCCTGAACATCCCTGTGCCCGTTCGTCATGGGCCTTACAATCAGTATCATGCCAATGCATAATCATGTTTTTTATCAAAATAATATATTACTCGATACATTAAACTGGTTCAGTGTGAATAGGAAGAGCAATTGGTCTATGTTCTGCTTGTGGACCTTGTGTTGCAAGTGGCATTGACTACATCAGCTAACCCAATAGTGACAGCTCTTAGAGCACAAAGCCTATGCGAAATAGAACAATAGTTACGTATTATAACTCAAGATTCTATGACTATGGGCATAACCCTCTAAGATTCAGGCCACCTGCTTCACCAACTTTGGTTGAAGAAAAATGCTGATGTTGGCAGCAGTTGTATGGTCACGCAGCTGTGATATACAGTAACTGTGAATGTAATAGAGGCCCATGCAGGGCACAAGGGTCCTGAAAGAAACCTTCACGACAACAACACATTTGTTGTGATCAATTAGGAGTCCAGTGAGGTGTTCATTTTGGAGGTTGCATGAGGATGATTCTAGCTTAGAGGAAGCTTTTTTTTTACAAAGGTCATTAAATACCCACCACTCCTAAACATTAGGGGTGGGAATCACCAGAGGCCTCACGATACGATATCACCTTGATGCTTATGTCATGATATGAGATTTTAATATTTTTTTTCAAATTTGAAAACTATTGCAATATTCTGCGGTATATTGCAATGTATTACCTTTTCTTCAACTTCAACATTTTCAGAATTTCAAATGATGTCCCCAAAAGGAAACTTAGTCAATATGTTTTGTCTAAAAAGATAAATTTCTCTCTTTGTTCATCTCACTAAATTTTATTGCTGCAAAATGGGATTGAAAAGCAGACAAACTGACCAACACATATACAATAAAAGATCCATACTTGGTGTTTGTGTATCGGTACAGTATTGCCACAGAAAATATTGCAATACTATGCTGCATCAATTTTTTACACAATATGTTCATCAAACACTACACAAGACCAATGCTGCAGACTGAGAAAAATATAATTTATTTCTCTCCATGTACCCAAATCAGTCAACTTGTCAACATGGAGAATAACAACATGTCCCAGTTTTCATACAGCTACTAGTGACCATAACACTGTTAGATCAGCAAACAACAGACAGACATAAAATATTCTATCCAGTACTGGTTACAATTATAAAAACAACAAACAAAAAAGATCTGAAAAAAAAAAATGAAAATACAGCACAGAAAATACTAGACTTACCTGGTTAATTTTATATATATACATTTATATTTTCAAAGACTCTAATGGAAAATCAAGGAAGGGATAGAGGGACCCTGCCCGGAGGAAGCCCGGGGCCCCCGTCTGGAGCCAGGCCCAGACGGTGGGCTCGTGAGCGAGCGTCTGGTGGCCGGGTTTGCCACGGAGCCCGGTTGGGCACAGCCCGAAGAAGCAACGTGGCACTTCTCCCTCCAGCCCATGGGCCCACCACCTGTGGGAGGATCCAAAGGGGTCGGGTGCGCTGTTATATGGGTGGCAGCGAAGGTCAAGGGCTTCGACGGACCAGACCTGGGCGGCAGAGGCTGGCTCTGGGGACGTGGAATGTCACCTCTCTGTGGGGGAAGGAGCCGGAACTTGTGCGGGAGGTGGAGCGCTACCAGTTAGATCTGGTGGGGCTTACCTCTACGCACAGTCTCGGTTCTGGAACCGTACTCCTGGATAGGGGTTGGACTCTGTCCTACTCCGGAGTTGCCCATGGTGTGAGGCGCCGGGCGGGTGTGGGGATACTCACAAGCCCCCGGCTGAGCGCCGCTGCGTTGGAGTTTACCCCGGTGGACGAGAGGGTCGCCTCCCTACGCCTGCGGGTGATGGGGGGGAAAACTCTGACTGTTGTTTGTGCATATGCACCAAACAAGAGTTCGGAGTATTCGGCCTTCTTGGAGACCTTGAATGGAGTCCTGTATGGGGCTCCAGTAGGGGACTCCATAGTTCTGCTGGGGGACTTCAATGCACACGTGGGCAATGATGGAGTTACTTGGAGAGGCGTGATTGGGAGGAACGGCCTCCCTGATCTAAACCAGAGTGGTTGTCTGTTGTTGGACTTCTGTGCTAGTCATGGATTGTCCATAACAAACACCATGTTCGAACATAGGGATGCTCATAAGTGTACGTGGTACCAGAGCACCCTAGGCCAAAGGTCAATGATCGATTTTATAATCGTTTCATCTGATCTGAGGCCGTATGTTTTGGACACTCGGGTGAAGAGAGGGGCAGAGCTGTCAACTGATCACCATCTGGTGGTGAGTTGGGTCAGGGGATGGGGGAGGACTCTGGACAGACCTGGTAAGCCCAAACGGGTAGTGCGGGTAAACTGGGAACGTCTTGAGGAGGCCCCTGTCCGACGGACTTTTAACTCACACCTCCGGCGGAGCTTTTCGGGCATCCCTGTGGAGGCTGGGGGCATTGAACCTGAGTGGACAATGTTCAAAGTCTCCATTGCTAAAGCTGCGGCGGCGAGCTGTGGTCTTAGGGTTTTAGGTGCCTCAAGGGGCGGTAACCCACGAACACCCTGGTGGACACCGGTGGTCAGGGAAGCCGTCCGACTGAAGAAGGAGTCTTTCCGGGATATGTTATCCCGGAGGACTCCGGAGGCAGTTGCAGGGTACCGACAGGCCCGAAGGGCTGCAGCCTCTGCCGTGACAGAGGCAAAGCAGCGGGTGTGGGAGAAGTTCGGAGAAGACATGGAGAAGGACTTTCAGTCGGCACCAAGGTGCTTCTGGAAAACCGTTCGCCACCTCAGGAGGGGGAAGCGAGGAACCATCCAAGCTGTTTACAGTAAGGATGGGACGTTGTTGACCTCAACTGGGGAGGTAATAGAGCGGTGGAAGGAGCACTTTGAGGAACTCCTAAATCCAGCTGACACGCCCTCTGTGGTAGAGGCAGAGCTGGAGGATGATGGGGGATTGTCGTCCATTTCCCTGGTGGAAGTCGCTGAGGTAGTCAAACAACTCCACAGCGGCAAAGCCCCAGGGATTGATGAGATCCGTCCAGAAATGCTGAAGGCTCTGGGTGTGGAGGGGATGTCTTGGTTGACACGACTCTTCAACATTGCGTGGAAGTCTGGGACGGTGCCTAAGGAGTGGCAGACCGGGGTGGTGGTTCCCCTCTTCAAAAAGGGGGACCAGAGGGTGTGTGCCAATTACAGGGGTATCACACTTCTCAGCCTCCCTGGTAAAGTCTACTCCAAGGTGCTGGAAAGGAGGGTTCGGCCGATAGTCGAACCTCGGATTGAAGAGGAACAATGCGGATTCCGTCCTGGCCGTGGAACAACGGATCAGATCTTCACTCTCGCAAGGATCTTGGAGGGGGCCTGGGAGTATGCCCAACCAGTCTACATGTGTTTTGTGGATCTGGAGAAGGCGTATGACCGGGTCCCCCGGGAGAAATTGTGGGAGGTGCTGCGGGAGTATGGGGTGAGGGGGTCTCTTCTCAGGGCCATCCAATCTCTGTATGACCAAAGCGAGAGCTGTGTCCGGGTTCTCGGCAGTAAGTCGGACTCGTTCCAGGTGAGGGTTGGCCTCCGCCAGGGCTGCGCTTTGTCACCAATCCTGTTTGTAATATTTATGGACAGGATATCGAGGCGTAGTCGGGGCGGGGAGGGGTTGCAGTTCGGTGGGCTCGGGATCTCATCGCTACTTTTTGCAGATGATGTGGTCCTGATGGCATCATCGGCCTGTGACCTTCAGCACTCACTGGATCGGTTCGCCGCCGAGTGTGAAGCGGCTGGGATGAGGATCAGCACCTCTAAATCTGAGGCCATGGTTCTCAGCAGGAAACCGATGGAGTGCTTTCTTCAGGTGGGGAGTGAGTCCTTACCCCAAGTGAAGGAGTTTAAGTACCTTGGGGTCTTGTTCGCGAGTGAGGGGACCATGGAGCGTGAGATTGGTCGGAGAATCGGAGCAGCTGGTGCGGTATTACATTCTGTGTATCGCACCGTTGTGACGAAAAGAGAGCTGAGCCAGAAGGCAAAGCTCTCGATCTACCGGGCAATTTTCGTTCCTACCCTCACCTATGGTCATGAAGGCTGGGTCATGACCGAAAGAACGAGATCCAGGGTACAAGCGGCCGAAATGGGTTTCCTCAGGAGGGTGGCTGGCGTCTCCCTTAGAGATAGGGTGAGAAGCTCAGTCATCCGAGAGGAGCTCGGAGTAGAGCCGCTGCTCCTTCGCGTCGAAAGGAGCCAGTTGAGGTGGTTCGGGCATCTGGTAAGGATGCCTCCTGGGCGCCTCCCTAGGGAGGTGTTCCAGGCACGTCCAGCTGGGAGGAGGCCTCGGGGAAGACCCAGGACTAGGTGGAGAGATTATATCTCCAACCTGGCCTGGGAACGCCTCGGGATCCCCCAGTCGGAGCTGGTTGATGTGGCTCGGGAAAGGGAAGTTTGGGGTCTCTTACTGGAGCTGCTGCCCCCGCGACCCGACTCCGGATAAGCGGATGAAGATGGATGGATGGATGGATGGACATTTATATTTATAGTGCTTAAACCTGATTGGTGTGTCTACAATTAAGCAATCATGTGTTTGCGCACCTGATGACTGTGTTTTACAAATTAGTTCATAGATGTGGTAATTTGATAGTCAGTGCTTTGGAACTGCAAGGAAGTGACATCATGATATACTTCTGTGTCTAATGTATAGGTGTATAAGTGTGTTTAGTGTTTTGCAAAAATGTGAGGCTGACATTTTGCTTATAGTGGTGCATGTTTGGGACAATGTTTTGCTCCTAAGGTTTTGATAATTGTGTAATACTTTTGATTTCAGTGTGTAAGCAATTGGCAAAAACTGTAATATTATGAAGACATGCTACATATGCCAATGGCCCATGATCTGCATCTATAATGATATTTATGTCCTTGTAAATTATTTTCTTCAAGTGGACTTACAAAAATTGTTAAAATGTGTCAACTTAATACAGCTTTGCAATAAAACAAAGGCAGGAGATCACGTAGAAGATCACTACTCAGATTGGTTATACAGCAATGAAAACAGTAATAACACAAGAACAAAAACACACACAAGGCAAGTTAATACAACATATAATAAATTAAGCATTTATTGTATCAGGATAAACTTCTTAAACAGGGGTGGAAGAAGCATTCAGATGTCTTACTTAAGTGACAGTAGGAATAGTGCAGCAAGTGTGTAGAAAACTACAAATAGAAGTCCTACATACAAATTCTTACTTAAGTAAAAGTACAGTATTAGCATCAGAATATATACTTATCATGCAGGATGGAATATTATATTATTGGATTATAATTATTGATGTTGCAGATGGTAAAGCTAATTAAAACAACTTCATATACATATTAAAGTAAAATATATGATCATTTATTAGTGGGTTGTATATTTTTGCATTCATCTGAATCTGCAAAATAAGTAAGTAACATAACATAGCTGTCAATTAAACAAAGGGTTGGAAAAGTACAATATTTGCCTCTGAAATGTAGTGGACATAAAATGGAACTTCTCAAGTAAAGTACAAGCACCTCAACATTGAACTTAAGTGTAATGTTTGGAGAAATTGCATGACTTTTTACTGACTTCTGGTGCATTGTGGCACATTAAAGATTATTAGGTGATTACAAGCATATAATATATATGTTCATATGCTGTAATAATGGGACCAAACATTTTTCAAAGAAAGTTGGAAATCTGACGACGATCCATTTTGGATCTTATACAGTGGGGCTCAAAAGTTTGGGCACCCCAGGTAAAAAATTGTATTATTGTACATAAAGAAGCCAATAAAAGATGGAGAAATCTCCAAAAGGCCTCATATGACAGATTAGACATTCATATTATATGTCACAAAAGGTTAGATTTTTTTTCCATCATTTACACTTTCAAAATAACAGAAAACAAAAAAATGGCATCTGCAAAAGTTTGGGCACCCAGTTAATACCTTGTACTGCCCCCTTTGGCAAGTATCAGAGCCTGGAAACGCTTCTTGTAGCCAGCCAAAAGTTTTCCAGTTCTTTGAGATTTCTAGGCTGTCTGTCACGCTCTTTTAAGGTCTATCCATAGATTTTCAATTAAGTTGAGGTCAGGAGATTGTGAAGGCCATGGCAAAACCTTCAGTTTATGCCTCTTGATGTAATCCACTGTGGATTTTGAGGTGTGTTTAGGATCATTATCCATTTGTAGAAGCCATACTCTCTTTAACTTCAGCTTTTTCACAGATGGCATCAAGTTAGCGACCAAAATTGGCTCATATTTTATTGAATCCATTTTTCCTTCTACTCGTGAAACCCTGTGCCACTCGCTGCAATACAATCCCAAAGCATGATTGATCCCCCCCCCCCCATGCTTAATAGTTGGACAGAGGTTCTTTTCATTAAATTCTGTGCCCTTTCTTCTCCAAACATACCTTTGGTCATTCTGGATAAAAAGTTCTATTTTAACCTCATCGGTCCACAGAACTTGTTTCCTTAATGCATCCGGTTTGTATATGTTCATTTGCAAACTTCAAACGCTGATTTTTGTGGTGAAGACGTAGAAGAGGTTTTCTTCTGATGACCCTTCCATGAAGACCATATTTGTTCAAGTATCTCTTTATAGTGGAATGGTGTACCACAACTCCAGTGTCTGCCAGGTCTTTCTGGATGGATCATGCAGTCAAACGTGGGTTTGGACTTGCTTTTTTCACAATTCTGCGAGCTGTTCTGTCTGATATTTTTCTTGGTCTTCCAGATCTTGCTTTAACTTCCACTGTTCCTGATGACTGCCATTGCTTAATTACATTCCGAACAGAGGATATTTTTCATCTGAAAACGCTTTGCTATCGTCTTATAGCTTTCTCCTGCTTTGTGAGCGTCAACTATTTTCAGTTTCAGTTTTCTAGACAACTGCTTAGAAGAACCCATGGTGCAAGGTCAGATGAGTCTGGGCATTTAAAACCTTAAGATTGACATCACCTGCAGACGAAGATTGAGAATAATCCATGACAATGTCAGGTCACAGCTTTCCAAAGGGGGCGGTGCATGCTATAAACTCTGCAGGGTGCCCAAACTTCTTTTTTGTTATTTTGAAAGTGTAAATGATGGAAATAAAATCTAACTTTTGTGACATATTATACAAATGTGTAATCTGTCATTTGATGCCTTTTGGAGATTTTTCCATCTTTTCTTGGCTTCTTAATGCACATTAATACAAATTTTTACCTGGGGTGCCTAAACTTCCAAGCCCCACTGTAGGTGTTATTTGAGGACTAATAAAGATGTGAACAGAATTTAAGTGTACAGGCTCGTTTCAGAGGTAAAAAAGGATTTTAGGTTTTGTACAAAAGAATTCTTAATCTCCAAAGTCACATAAACATTAAATGAAACATATTCAAGTAAAGTGCATATGCATACAGTTTATGAACACAGTACCAGAGTAAATGTTACATCCCACTACAGGGGATTACATGTCATTGAAATACATTGATTTGACAGACACATTTGTTTAAAGCAGGTTTCAGTCTCTCGCTCAAGGACACGTGTTATATGTTATATATAACACGCATTTACTTTGCAAATTAAATAACAGTGAGCAGTACAAGAGGTGTCATAGAAGAAGCCAAAAACAACAACATATTATGCTGGCACTTACTGTATATGATAAAGGAATTAAAGGGAGATTTTGAGGAGAATTTCTGTATATGTTAATGCAGGACCATGTTTGTTTCTTTGTTTGTATGTAGGTTATGTGCATGAGAAAATGTGCACATTGATGATAAAAAGAATAACAAAAAATAGCTAAGTACTGTAGGTAATAAATAAATTGAGGGTAAAGTAATAAAGAAAAAAATATATAAATCTATAGTGTAACAGCATTTTTGCCCAGCTGTACCTAATATTTTGTCACATATTCTTTAGTGTAGGCTGTGATTTCTCTTAATGCCATGTCCTGTCTGAATTTTGGCTTCATAAACACATACAAAACACATTAAAAAGAGCTTTGTCACATGGGGATGATGCAAAAGCTATTACCGTTCCAACACTGGATTTGTTGTATAGCTGCATTTTCAAAGGCTCGAGTCATGCTGTTAAAAGAATTATTCTCATTAAAAACATTTTCCCCTAATGATTGGGTTAGCCAAATAGCAATACAAATTGTTCCTCATCTGTGAAGTGGTATGCAAAAAGCATTGCAATTTTACATTGCAGTACACACATACTGTACATTGGGTGGTGATATCATAATGCAAGACAGGCACAAATAAGAAGATTTACAGCAAATTTGATTTCCTTTCTCCTTCCCGACTGACACCATCTTATGACTCCCACATCAGCTGGATTGTCACTAAAGTAACTCACCAGGGAGAACTATCAAGATGCAAGAGACAACAAAAGTGGAGAGTGGAGACAGCAACATTCCCTAAGGAGGCAAAGTGGTAGGATATCATGAATGAAAAATTAAGTCAATAAAATGTAATAAAATGGACCTGAGGCACTTTGACTAGCAGTGTGTCCATGTGAGAGAATGGCTGAGTGTGTTTGCTGTGTTACAGTATAAAAGAAAGCTAATGCCCTCTCACTTAAAAGCAGAAGGATATGGGACCAATTGTCTTCCTCATTTCCTAGGGCTTTTTTAGTTTTCCCCCTCCACTTTCTGGTCTCTCAGCCTCCCTGGTTTGTGGTGCTCTCAGGGGAGCTGTGGTTTCTGAAAGGTTTCTCAATGTCCTTAATCCCTCCATCTCTTTGTGTCCAGGCAAAAGATATATCCGCATGAAACTCAAGAGGCCGACAGGGGCCAAGTTGTGTGAGAAAAAAAGATGAGCTTCTTTCCAACATTTTGTGGGATTAGGAGAAAAAAGAAGTTAATTTTACTTTGTAACTAAACTAATTGGGCTTATTTTTAAAGAATGCCATAAAGCTTTGAAGCCCATGTTGCAGGTTAACCACCACTGTTGATTAATGGGTACAAAAAACACTCAAGATATGTATATCATTTTTAAAAATGTCTCCAAATAGTGTTAAAAGTTAGTTTTTGGTCATTTTTGGTGTTCGCGGGTTTATGAAGACAATTCGGCGATGACGTCATACTGGGGAGTGATGTCTCAGCCTGGCACTAGAACTACGGTGACTGGGATGTGGAAGAGGAGGAAAGGCCAGCAGCCGAATAATTACGAACCTGCCAGACGTGAGAGGGCAAATGAGGAATTGTCAAGATTGTGGGGAAGTCTCCTTCATTTATCTCCTTTATTTTAGCAACGCAGCAGTGCATACAATGACTTTACTTTTTACTGTCAGTGAATAGCACAGAGTGAACGTCAACGTTTCTTTCAATCTAGTGACAGTGATCATGTCGTTAGTTCAGATAAGTACTGGTACACTTATCTAGATATAGTAATAGAAGGCATCCCAGAGTGTTTACTTCTTCCTCCGGTGAAAACGTGTCGCTGTTTGGCCGGTGCTTGTGTGTGTGGCGGCGAAGCTGCGGTGGAGAGCGGGTGCTGTAGGGGAGTGAGCCTCCGGTCGGGAAGCAAGCCTCCGGTCGGGAAGCGGGCCTCCGGTCGTGAAGTGGGCCTCCGGTTGGGAAGCGGGCCTGCGGTCGGGAAGCGGGCCTCCGGTCGGTCGCCCTGCGATCAGCTGATCTGAAGATGCCTAAATCCGTTTGTGACATTTCAGACAGGATCATGGTCCTCCCCAACCAGCACGCACCAGTATTGTAATTGTTTATATTTCAAACATCACTGCAGGTTGATTGTGGGCGACAACGCAGTTGTGTTAGCTTACCGAAACTCTACTGCTGAAGTTGCTGGCTAGCTACGCAACGTTAGCTATATCCGCTAGCATCTGCACAGGCTAACTATAGCCAGTTAGCTTTGTGTGTAACGTAACAAACCCCCCCATCTCGTAGGAGCGAAGCTTACTATTTCATTCAATACAATTATGGTACAAAAGGTGCACTAATGCCACATGTATGATGTTGACAACATGGACGCATATATAGGCAACACCAAAGGCAGTCATAATATTTACCTAGCAGGCTAGGCTAACGCTGTTGTGCTAACGTCCGGCGGCGTATTGTTAGCTAGCAGTCTAAACTTGTGAAAAGCCGAACAACATCCCCGTCTAAGCTGTGTTTCACTTTCCCTCCAATATTATTATAAATATAATAAAGTCACATGGACTCGGTCGAGACCATAGACTGTTATTATTAAAAGACCAGAAGCCACATTAGGCCAGACCAGTGGTAAATACAACGCAGGCCGCTCTGTTATCTCCCCAATATGACGTCATGCAATGCATTGTGGGGGGAAAATGAAACACTGTAAAATTGTGCCTAATTTTCGTATTATATTCAATTTTGCGATATCCAACACCATCAAATACAATGGATAACAGTTCAAATATTTACTACCAACAAGCAAATTGCACAAATTCGTTGCAAAATTAAACCTGCAACATGGACTTTAAATTAGTGGTTCTAAAACTGGAGTCCTTCAGGTTCAGCATAAAGAGTAATGGTTTGATTTCACACATTTTAATAACTATGAATTCTCCCAATTAAAATAGCATGACAGCTGTAATCATGGGAATCAGGAACCAACATTATTTCCAAACCTATACCCTATACATTTTTCTATTGTGGGGCAGCTAAAGTAATTGGAAGAAAAAAATGGGAAGATTAAAAAATATATCCACATATGTGTGTTCAGGATAAAATAAAACACAAATAGCATTAAATTGGTGTATAGTGGTATTAACTATTACGATCAGCAATAGCTACAATAGGCTGACTGCACAGTACACGCCATTAACTTCATAACTTTAGTCATATAACATTAAAACCCTTGCCTTTTATCGATTGACTGCATGAAGTAGTTAATTACCAAGCAGAGAAGTTAAAATAGTTAGCTAAAAGAAATGGTTAAAACGGTAAGATTAAAGTAACGGCCAAGCTGTTTAAACAGGTAGCAAAAATGAATGTATAAGCTGTTTAAACAGTTAGCTAAAGGTAACGGATAAACGGTAAACAATTAGCTAAAAATAATGGATAGGTGGAAAATAGTTAGCTAAAAGTAATGGATTAACAGCTAAAAGTAAAAGATAAACGGTAAACAGCTAGCTAAAATCAATGGATATACAGTTTAAAGAGTTAACATGAGTTAAAAGTAATAGATAAACAGTTGAAACGGAAAATATTTATGATGCAACAGTTTGACTTTTTTAGCAGGCACGTTTACTTCACATCGCTGCATCATAAAAGTTAATCCCTACTTTAAGCCTAAACTGAGACAGCTTTTTTCAAATAAATAAAATGGAACAAAGTGTCATTATCTTCAATAAAATATCAAATCAATTGTGCGGGTAAATAAAAATAACTCACATTAGTTGTTTTGTACATTATGTCTTTATTTGTGTGTAAACAAACTCTGAAAAGAGCATCTTGATTATTGGCTTTAACATGATTGATTTCTTTTGCAGTGATAGATAAAACATGATCACTGCACTGCTAAAAAGAAATGGTATTCCTTAAACAAGTCATGTTAATTCTGTCCTTCAATCCTATTTTTTTGCCCCAATCAGTCTTGAAAAGTAATGCTCTGACCATAACTTGAAACTGGCAGATCATTGTATTGATTTCAAAAAGGAAAAACACGTCCTTGGTCCAGTCTTAAAAGAAAGTGGAATAATCTCACTCCATAACAGACTTTTCCACAATAAATAAGATTTTAGGACTGGATAAATGACTTATTTGTGTCCTTTTGCGGCGTGTAGACCGGTACATATTAACGCTTTGCGACCTCAGTTCAGTCTCATGGTAGCTTCTTCTCATCTTACTTGGTGTATGCAGTGTTTCTTACTATTGTATAAGGTGTATGTGTGTGAGAGAAAGAGAGAGAGAGAGAGAGAGAATGTTTATTCTTATGCTTTTTGTCAAGCCACTAAAGCAACATGAAATTGAAAGAGAGAGACAGACAGACACAAAGAGGGAGGAAGGGAGAGAGAGAGCGAGAGAGAGAGAAATGCCATTGGGTCATGTTTTGTTGGTGCGAGCATGTTATGCTTGTGGTTAAAGATTTGGACATTATGTCCAGAGGCTTATTGGGTTAGTAGTTCATCAAATCATTAAATATGTAACATGTGAATAGTTACATTAAAAAAATAACCTTCTTAAAAACAACAAATAAAAAAAAGTCCACAGCGATCACAGCATTTAGTGTTATGCTGGGAGCAACGTAATTCGCTTAGTCACTTCCTTTGTACATAAACAAATATATTTACAATTAAAACAAAAAAAACACACTTCATAACAGAAGAAATGTTACCACATTCAGAACCACAGACAGAGAAGTCATGATTAAACGGAGTGAGAATGTAGTGTGTGTTTAAGGTTACTAACTTACTCTGACTGGCATTAGGCTTTGTGTGGTAGGTAGAGCTTTCCTCTTTTACTGATATTCCAGTGGCCTTAAGGAACAGACCAAGAGGAGGCTCAGACACAGCCATGGCGCTTTCATAAAGATTGCACTTTATTTGAGCTCTGATGCATTTAGATTTACATCCTAAAGTTGCTATCAGGAGCTCTCAAAGCCTGAAGTAGAGTATTTTTAAGGGCTCACCGTTTTGTCTGTTTTCACAGATTCAACTCGAGAGAGCAAAACATACAGAGGACCTAAAAATTCCACTGATAGTCCTCTCCAAACACAAATATGTAGTGTGGTTTGCAAGCATTAAAGCATACAACCAACAATGGAAAGCTATTCCAAAAAAACATCTCATACTTCCAGGGTTTTGTGGGTAAAAGGAGGCAAATATCGACTTAGTAACAGCAAAAAGCTCTTCATGTTTCATATTTTGGTGTGTTTCGGAAAGCCAAGCAGAACCAAGGTCATTGAGATATGTTTAAAAAAAGTAAACCTGTCTCTTGAAAAAGGGATGGAGGATAATGCCACATTCGGCTTTTAATATGTCAATTGGAGAAATGCGACTGAAGTGAGCATTTAGGTATGACGGGAAAATAAAAATGATAAAATTATAAAAGTTGTTGGCTATAGCTGGCAGAAAGGAAAGCTGTAGATACATGTGGCGTTACACTCCTTACAGGACCAGAACAAAATATCCAGAAAATTGGTTCGCTGGTCTGTCTTTGAAAAGAGAGTCTGGGATGCCTTTAACAAACTGGTTTGTGAGCCGTCGCAACACTAAAAGAGCATCCTCCTTTTGTTGTGGGCCGGTATGCATTTATGTGGCGTGTGTGTGTGTGTGTTGAATCCTTCTACCGCACAACCTTTTAAGGCTTTCAAGCTACTTTGGATCAAAGTCAGTCCCAGGGCATAATTCAGCAGAAACACTAACGTACTGCTGAATTTAATTTTTCAGACACATTTCAACACCTACTTAATCTTTTGCTTCACAAAAAGGAAACTGATGTCCCTCCAGCCACTCGTCTTCTACTGGCATCGATTTATTAGCTTCATCTGACTTCATCACCGCTTTCGCAAAATCATTTGTTTTTCGCAATTTCAAAAAATGGTAAATGTTTTAAATAATACTAAACCTAACGTCAAATTAGGATTTAAGAGGGAGCATCTGCCCCTGAACAAAAACAAGGGCATAATTCACATGTTAGATTTAGCTTAAAGCCCCCATCTTAGAAGTTGCAAGAGTGCAACCGATGTGCCCCAGATTGAAGTCAAAATGTATAAACAGCGCAGGCGGGAAAGAGAAGAAAAAATTGTTAGAATTGTTACAGTGTTAAAACGAACCCAACCCTTGCCACGAGATTAGAACAGATAAACAGTACAATAGGCTATACGCATCACCATAGTTACCGTAAGATATATAGCAGTAGCAACCACCGCCATCCAGTTTTGGAAACACATTTGACTAAAAGGGAGGGGACAGGACGAGGAGAACTTTCTTTTTCTTGAGTTGGGTTGGGTTTAAATAAATATTCGGTTTCATAGTGTGTGTGTTTTTCTTCAAAGCCATCTTCTTCTCCGGCCTGGCGGGTTGGGAAGAGGGTGTGGCAGGGTTGGAGGGGGCTCTATGTGAAGTTCTGGAGGGGCTGGCTGACCCTCATGCAGGCCCAGTAGAAGGCCCGGACCAAGGTGACGAGAACCAGGAGCAGCAATGCGGCCCATGAGGCGTAAATCCCCTGGTAGGTCTGAGCCTTTGCCCACGTTCCAGCCTGAAGATGACAACACAACAGAGAAAGTGGCAGAAAATGAGATGTTGCTCAATAAGCCTTACGAAAATAAACAAAAGGGGAATTATAAGCACATTCTGTGTATGATGATTATAATGAGCCAGCTCCAGTCTAATCAGGTAACAAGCAACCATGCACCAGAGAGCTAAAGCTACAATTACACTTGAAAATGTTCCACGCATTTATAATGTGACCCATTTATGTTGACTGCAAATTGTACAAAATTCCAGCCAAGTATCCAGTGATTTTTATAGTTCAAGGATGAAGCAGTGGTTCATTATGACAGCAATACAGTATATCAAAACACAAATTCCCTTACTCTAACTACTAATTATGCATCCATAGTCTGTAATTAATCCACCTGCACCAGACTGATGCAATGACACAGTTTTAAATGCACACATTTTCATGGAGTATTTACAGTGCATACGGAAAGTATTCACAGCGCTTCACTTTTCCACATTTTGTTATGTTATAGCCTTATTCCAAAACGGATTCAATTCATTTTTTCCTAAAAATTCTACACACAATACCACATAATGACAACATGAAAGTAGTTATTTTTTTTATGTTTGCAAATTTATTAGAAATAAAGAACAAAAATATATAATATATACACATGTATTCACAGCCTTTGCTCAATATTTTGTTATGGCTCCTTTGGCAGCAATAACAGCCTTAAGTCTTTTGGAATATGAAGCCACAAGCTTGGCACACCTATCTTAGGCCAGTTTTGCCCATTCCTCTTTCCAGAACCTCTCAAGCTCCATTAGGTTGGATGGGGAGCGCCGGTGCACAGACATGTTCATAACCCTCCAGAGATGTTCAATGGGATTTAAGTCTTGGCTCTGGCTGGGCCATTCTAGGACATTCATAGAGCTGTCCTGAAGTCGTCCCATTGAAAGACAAACCGTCGCCCCAGTCTGAGGTCAAGAGCACACTGGAGCAGGTTTTCTTCCAGGATGTCACTGTACATTGCTGCATTCATCGTTCCCTCAATCTTGACTTGTCTCCCAATTCCTGGCTTTTGGCTAACTCCAGGCGGGCGGCCATGTGCCTTTTACTAAGGAATGAAGGTTCTCCTCTCTCCACAAAGGAACCCTGGAGCTCTGTCAGAGTGATCGTTGGGTTATTGGTCACCTCTCTAATTAAAGCCCTTCTCCCCCGATCACTCAGTTTAGTGCAGACCTGGACATTGTATATCCCCCAGGCCACATCCGGCCCTCTGGGTGATCCTAACCGGCCCACATTAGATCAATGGAAAGTTAGAAATCAAACATAAATATAAGTGTACATCATGCATGGAATACAACTGCATTGCTTTTATTTTGAAGTCTGTTTTTAGTTGTTGCTTTTCTTGTTTGCCAACATATGCAGCTTCTTCTTCTTTGGTTGCAAGTTGCAATTAAAAAGAAGTAGAAGATGCGCAATGCAATGTGTCGGACCCATTATATCCATGGTCAGACCCGCGTCGGTGAGTTGCAAACTCAGGAGAGATGTTAGCATGGACGTGAATGAGCGGTTATACCTAAAAAACGTTGGCTTATGGGAAAAAAAGAAAGGTTGATACAGAGTGCCAAATTTTGAACCAAACATGAACTTCCAAGTATTTATTTACTGAAGTCAAAGGTAAAGCATTGTGCTTAGTTTGCGGAGAACAGATCGCTGTGTTAAAGGATTCTAATTTGAATCGCCACTACAATACCACGCAGAGAAATACAACTTGACTGATGCAGAGCGGGCACAGACATCTGAAGCTTTGTTAGTTAAGCTACATTAATCCATTTTGGATAAAGGCTGTAACACAATGAAACGTGGAAAAAGTGAATCGCTGTGCATACTTACGTATGCACTATAATACTCCAGAGTGACTGAGGGGGTAAGAGAGAAAATAGCTTCCCCATCAAGTATGGAGTGTGCAATTGCTCAGAAGAAAACTATTTAATGAAGATGGTTAAAGTGACATTGAGAGAACCCACAGGGAGTTTCTGAGTATATTGAAACATGAATTCCTGTTTCAAAGTCACAACACTAGAGCAAAGCTAATATGGGTAGAGAGTCAAAATAAAATGATGAAACTTGATTTATGAGGAATTTTTTTCATATATAGTGCACTGCTCTCGGGAATATAATTTTATTCCTGTAATAAATAATATTCTTTCCAGTTTTGACAGCCAGAGATCTCCTGGATGATACACACCCCTGGGTCAGATGATTACTGTTGTTTACACACAGGACAAGGAAGGTAGGTGTCTGTGTGGTTGGCCACACTATCAGGCAGATGCTCTTTATCATTATTTAAAGAGAGCGCAACTTGCAGTCGTATCTAACTATGAGGTAATCAAAACAGTTCATGCAGGCTAAAAAAAAAAAAAGACTAAATATGCTTAAAACAAATGTATACCTCTGCCTTAAATGTATGTTTTCCCTCTTCTCCTGTAATATATGTGTAAGGTTTTAATGATTCTGTAGTGGGAACTCTAAGATGGAGTTGGGTCTTGATTTTCTGTTTTACCACTCTGGTGGTGAACAAGCTTAAACAGATTTGATTTGATGCAAAACGGCAACTAAGATCTGGCAAATTAAAAAGATCAGCATTACAGCGCTAAATCCAACTTGTAATAAACATGCCAACGTGATTATATATTTTATAAAAAATATGTCTGTTTAAAAACAGACTAACTGAGCTACTAGTGGTTGACAGGCCGTGCGTAATTTACTACCATGCCAAACTTCAGTCGGAGTGGCAGGTGGAACGGCGCACGTTGTGTTTGTTCACTACAAAGTTTATGCATTTTATTAGGGTGACGAGATGAGACATGGCAGAGTTAGTCTCAAAGAAAAAACTAAAACTCAGGCTACATTTACATTGCTACGTTTTGGTTTTAAAATGAGTGTCTTTTGCTACGTTTACACCTCGCATTCACATTGCTCTTGCGTTTCAGAGCCTCTGAACCGGAGACATTTGGAAACCATTTTGGTTTGGAATCTGCGGCGTTGTGTTGCAGTCTCAATGGCCGCAAACGGAGGCAACACTGACGCCAACATTTCGCTGCCTGATTGAGCCATGACGTCTCGGTCTCTAAGACTAAGCTACTAACGTTACCAGGGCAACTACCAGCAATGGGCGGAGTATACATGCTGCCTCCTGTTTACCCCGGCATGCACATGCCCAGTATTCAAAAATGTTGAGACATGCAGTTTAGGCATTTTAGTTTAAATGGAGATTAGTTCTTCTACTGGAGCTAAAAACACTTATGTACTCAGAGATTGCTTTTGGCTCAAAACTTAATGGATGCTTAAAAAACAAAACTCGGCAATAAAAAACTGCAACAATATGGCAACATTTTGGATCCGAAGCTGGCAAAAGAAGTGAGCCCAAAAACATAGACGAGGTAAGGTGTAGGGCTGCACAATATATTGTTTTTTATTTATTTATTTATTTTCAAATCGTCATCGCAATATCAACTAGCACAATATATAAATCGTGAAAGGCTGTGACACATCCCGTTAGACACTCATTGTTTTTTTGTGTTAGGCACTAGGAAATTACACTTGTTGTTGTGTTTGTTCATTAAAAGAATGTTAGAAATAATTTCCTTTCATTTGTTTTAAATTCAACAAGGAATTTGTTGTATTTCACCAGAATACTGAAAGCAGAAGTGAGTACACTTTAACATCTCTTTTATTTTAAATTTTTATGATTTTTATACATCGCAAGCAATATAGTTATCGCTATATTTAAAGTTATGGTATATCGCATATTTTCCTCATATCGTGCAGGGCTAGTTAAGTGTAAACACTGCACCCTTTCACTCTGCTACTTCTTCTTTAGTGTTTAATGGCAAACCAGCATAGAGGTGCATTCATGGTCTCAAGGTGCATCTCACTTTCCTTATTTGATATGTCCTCGCTCCTCGGTCGAACTGGAAGTTGTTCTAGCCCTCCTTCGTGAAGGTGGTCTCAAAGCTTTTATTATCATTATTTACAGTATATTATTCCTGCCCAGGGGAGCGAGCATGGATGAGGGATCTCTAAGGAGCTATGAACGAGGATAGAGAGAGCAGCCTTCCTGAAAGCCCTGCAGCTGAAAACTGTTGCCTACTATGCCCATACAGCTGACGAATTCACATGATGCTTCAGCATAAAGGACGTCTCATCCCTCTAAAACACAGTTCTTCATTTCCTTGCATTTCTGCCACGATTTCCTCTGTGGGACGAACTAAGGTGTGAGGGAAGGGAAGCAAGTGGCGGAGCTGGGGATGCAATTTAAGGGAGGTGAGATGCACCTTCAGTCTCAATCCACTCGGGAGCGGCTGCTGAGTCAAGTGCAACACCTAGTGGTAAAATATGGCATACCAGTCTGGTGTTTGGCTTAGTATTAAACCAGCTTGAAAATGTTTACACCAGCCCAACGCCTCTCTTGGCTCATGTGGCTGACTCAGGGATACACCACAGCTCCATTAAGTTACAGCTGTTATGGTGATGAATCTTCTCAACTACCCTCAATTCTTAACTACCTTCATGTACTGCAAAACCACTGTTTGCTTATTTCTATTCAAATGCAGTCTGGAAATAAAGTTTGATGGGTTGTTGCCAATAAAGTTTATTGACGTGGCGTAGAAATGTTACTGTCAAAACCTGTGCTCTTGTGCCATTCTTTATTTAAAATGTAAAGAACCTTTTTTATTAAACAGCCTGGTCTCACGGTGCGGAATTTATTGCGACTATACCAGCATTATGCAATGTTGTTAATACAGCATATTTATTGTCTACACATTGCTGCTCTCCATGCTGGCAGGCAAGTATGCATCCTGTGCTCAGTGGGTCTATACTGTGGGGCGCTGTTTCATTCTCATCTTGCACCCTCTGCTGTTCATAGACTGTATTGAGTATCTACTTCTCTCTATGGATCCATGTCTTAGGTATATTCTACTGATTGTCTAAAAGACTGATCTATAATTGGGAGATCATTATACTGATAATATTATAATAAGAATCTGCTCTGCTATTCATTGGGTGTTGCAACCTGAACCCTGCTTACAGGGGGACTAGGTTTTGTTTGTGCTGGATCTCATTGACAAATAGAGGCCTGTCACATTGTGTCTGGAGAGCAGCTGCGAAGTGCACCCCCTCCATGTTAACAAGCAATGACAAAAGGAGAGATTGTAATCGTACTGCTTCCTCCTACTACCTTTGTTTTATCTGCAATTGAAACGTTTTCACATTATAAAATAAAAAATGGGTAGCGCTGGGTACATAATTCAATACTTTTTCGGCATAGACCAAATTGCCTCTTAAGTATTGAGTATCAGAAAATGACTCGTCATTCAATACCCAATTTCAATACCTAAGGAGCAAATCTCATCAACATCAGTGAGCCAATAAGCATGCAACATGTTATTACCAAGATCTAATAAAGCTGCTGATTGGCTGTCTAACATTACACAACGTAAAGATATGCAAGAAAAACTCTACGTTACACAGAGAGACTGGGCTCACGTACAGTAGTAGGAGCTGAAAAACAAAGGATCTTTGCTGTAATGTTAATGTGTAATGTTGTAATTTATTTTTGTTAAAATGGTTAATGTTATAAAATACGTAAGTATCGAAAAAAGTATTGTTAAGGAACTGGTATCAAAGTCCGGGTATTGGTATTGGTCCCGATAATGAAAATGTTTGAATGATATCCAGCGATAAAAACAAGAAGACAGATTTACAAGACAAGATTCATTTTTCATGTCTAGCCTGCTAAAATAGTTGATGCATATACACCAGCTATTGATAATCTTTGATTATTTAGGAAATAGAGGTTTTCCATCTCTTGGATGTTAGTATAATGTGTGCTGGCGTCCACTCACCATCAGCCCGGCAGTGGAGATGCTGAATAGCAAGCAGAGTAGAAAACACCACAAGCTCCGCCTCCGGGGATACCTCTGACCAATGGAGGAGCTGAAGGGCCAACAGAGGACAGAAGGGTGAAATTATTTTAATTGGGATATTAAATTAAATACTAAACAATGATGTAACCCTGTGTTTGGAGTATAAACCTTCTTTTCACAGCGGGCATATTGACGAAAAGCACAGGTAGCTCTGTTCTGTGGTCTCTGCTCCTCTTTGATAAAGCTCCTCTGGACCAGCTCTTAGCATGGCTGCTATAGTTTGCAGGACTTCCTATGACACTGAGCACCTCTCTCTTTCCATCTGCGTGCATTCATGTCTCTTTAAAGCAAGTTACTTAGTTACGGGGAGGTTATTCCCCAGAGTACTTATGCTTTCTCACCTCGCAGTTTTCCTTGGATTATGGTGGCACCTGGATCAAGGTTGCAGCTGCTGCTGTGGTCCTGCTTGACGCCCTGTACTGCTACTATTAGTTCTTGTCATAGTTCTAGTCACTTAATTGCAAGCATTTGGGGATAATTACAGGGTATCTGTAAATTATATTGTGGTCTAGAAGCAGCTTGTCATTTGAATTAATGAGGATGGGGGGTTAAAATTTCATTTGGCATCTTTCTGGCATCTTCTTCCCTTGAATCACAAACACTACTCCAGGATCAATGGGAGTATATAACCATTTTATTACTGCTGTCATAGCAGGTAAACTCTTCACTTGAAGTGCAGGGCTGAAATAGCACATCAAGTATGAAGATGGTAATACACCAGCACAACTTCAACTTCCAGCACCTGTCCAGGTTCCAGGACAAAACTTTGTTGCCTGACAGATTCCAGAAACATGTCTCTGTTCTGATTATTCGTAAATGTACAGCCAAAAATGTTCAACTTTCACCTTTTAAGTGGTTCTGTTCATAATTCTAGGTGTAACCAAAATTAAAAAAATATCAAACTGCAATATCACAGATTTGCAATACATTTTAGCATCTCAAGCATTGATACTGCATCACATGCCTGCTAATTCCCATCCCCAACGTCCAATGAACTTTACTCACCATGTTAGGAAGCTTACTGTGTGCAGATAAGATATATAGGAATGTGGTTTGTAGCAAGTTATAATGAAACTCATGAGGTACAAAAAACATACATGGAGCTAAAGCCAACAGATCACAAACCTCACAATGTTATGAGACACTCTGAGGCTAGTGAGGAATATGCAGTGGTGGAATGTAACCAAGTACATTTAAAGTATTGAGTAAGTAGACATTTGAGGTACTTGTACTTTACTTGAGTCTTTTACTTGTAACAGAGTATTTTTACAGTGTGGTATTAGTACTTTTACTTAAGTAAGGGATCTGAATCGTTCTTCCACCACCGGGAAAATGTGTGGCAGACTCTGAAGCCACTATCTGCTCCTTCTTGTGTAGGCTCAATTTAAAAGTAAAAATCTTTCGTTAAATGCCAAAGGATGTACATTTACAATGTAAAAGTACAGTGAGAAAGAAGGGACCTGATGGATGGATTGCTTACAGCTACTTACACTTTCCTGCAGTGAGGGCACCTGGCCAGCGTACGGTCAGTGAACTCTGTCCACTGAAATCACAAAGAGAAAGACATGTCACCTTCAGCTTTAGCCAAAAACCAACATGCTCTTTTGTCAAATCGTCAGCTATAAAATTGACAAAACATACCAGTACCAACAATACCAGTTTTACAATATGTTATATTGTGAGCATGTATACACAAAGCAAAAATGTATTTGGTAAAAAAAAGTATGGCTGTGCAGGAAAATAGAAAATTAGAAAAGTGTAAAAATTTGGAAAAGTTAAAAGTGCAAAATTCTTCATTATCCTTGTTGATAATGTGCTGGCATTTGGAATAAGTGATTTGTATTATGTGTTTGCACATTTGGCATATCTGTTTTATAAAGGACTTAAATTATCTACTGTTGATACATTTCTACCAATACTAATTGCAAATCAATACAAATGCACTGATGGGGCTAGTACTTTGACTGCAAGTAAAGGAGGCAATGCACAACCTAAGGATAAGTTCCTTGTGGGAATACGTCTTATTTTAATGTGCCTGCTGCTGCCTGGGTTGATGACATACAGTGAGGAAAATAAGTATTTGAACACCCAGCTATTTTGCAAATTCTTCCACTTGCAAATCATGGAGGGGTCTGAAATTGTCATTGTAGGTGCATGTCCACTGTGAGAGACATAATCTAAAAAAAGAAATCCAGAAATCACAATGTATGATTTTTTTAACTATTTATTAGTATGATACAGCTGCAAATAAGTATTTGAACACCTGTCTGTCAGCTACAATTCTGACCCTCAAAGACCTGTTAGTCTGCCTTCAAAATGTCCACCTCCACTCCATTTATTATCCTAAATTAGATGCACCTGTTTGAGGTCGTTAGCTGCATAAAGACACCTGTCCACCCCATACAATCAGTAAGAATCAAACTACTAACATGGCCAAGACCAAAGAGCTGTCCAACGACACTAGAAACAAAATTGTACACCTCCACAAGGCTGGAAAGGGCTACGGGAAAATTGCTGAGCAGCTTGGTGAAAAAAGGTCCACTGTTGGAGCAATCATTAGAAAATGGAAGAAGCTAAACATGACTGTCAATCTCCCTCGGACTGGGGCTCCATGCAAGAATCTCCCCTCGTGGGGTCTCAATGATCCTAAGAAAGGTGAGAAATCAACCCAGAACTACACGGGAGGAGCTGGTCAATGACCTGAAAAGAGCTGGGACCACCGTTTCCAAGGTTACTGTTGGTAATACACTAAGACGTCATGCTTGGAAATCATGCATGGCACGGTGGGGTTCCCCTGCTTAAACCAGCACATGTCAAGGCCCGTCTTAAGTTTGCCAATGACCATTTGGATGATCCAGAGGAGTCATGGGAGAAAGTCATGTGGTCAGATGAGACCAAAATAGAACATTTTCGGTCATAATTCCACTAATCGTGTTTGGAGGAAGAAGAATGATGAGTACCATCCCAAGAACATCATCCCTACTGTGAAGCATGGGGGTGGTAGCATCATGCTTTGGGGGTGTTTTTCTGCACATGGGACAGGGCGACTGCACTGTATTAAGAAGAGGATGACCGGGGCCATGTATTGCGAGATTTTGGGGAACAACCTCCTTCCCTCAATTAGAGCATTGAAGATGGGTCGAGGCTGGGTCTTCCAACCTGACAATGACCCAAAGCAGAAAGCCAGGATAACCAAGGAGTGGCTCTGTAAGAAGCATATCGAGGTTCTGGCGTGGCCTAGCCAGTCTCCAGACCTAAACCCAATAGAGAATCTTTGGAGGGAGCTCAAACTCAGTGTTTCTCAGCGACAGCCCAGAAACCTGACTGATCTAGAGAAGATCTGTGTGGAGGAGTGGGCCAAAATCCCTTTTGCAGTGTGTGCAAACCTGGTGAAAAACTACAGGAAACATTTGACCTCTGGAATTGAAAACAAAGGCTACTGTACCAAATATTAACATCGATTTTCTCAGGTGTTCAAATACTTATTTGCAGCTGTATCACACAAATAAATACTTTATAAAAAAATCATACATTGTGATTTCCGGGTTTTTTTTTTTTTAGATTATGTCTCTCACAGTGGACATGCACCTACGATGACAATTTCAGACCCCTCCATGATTTCTAAGTGGGAGAACTTGTTAAATAGCAGGGTGTTCAAATACTTATTTTCCTCATTGTACTTTAAGATATGTAACACAACCATCCCAGCTCTCGCCAACAGGTGCTATGCTATCCAAAACATGAGAAAGAAAAATAGTCTTGTCCCAAGGCGCAGACATTCACTCCCTCCCTAACATTGGGGTGTGATACATTTGTAAACCCTGCAGAGCAGAATACAGAGTGCATTCATCTTGTTCTGAAGAAGAAGAAAAAACACTCTATATTGGAAGCACAGAGAACATTATCACTAGATCTGCGACAAAAGGATCACTGCACCGCCACCCAGGGCAAAGATTTGTATTTTCATGTCCTTAAGCAGGTTGGAAAGGTCTAACTGAATGCTAAACACCCTGAATCATCCATCTAACTCTTATTCTTCTCTTTACTTGACTCGGCCGCCCTCCTCTCTTTCACAGTATATCCAAACCATCTTTACTTGTCCGATGCATTGTTAAGAGCAGTGAGTTAAAATTCTACTTCCCCCTTTAGCACAAAATGGCCTGCATACATCAGCACAGACTTGACTTGGGGTTATTATCTACACCAATAACTCAACATTTATTTGACGTGGTGCAAGGGTGTTGTTTTGGCTTCTCAATAATTAACTGCTCTGGCTGTGCTACAGTACGTTTCAAAACAGAAACTTTGCAGGCCTCCTGAGTTCCTCCTTCAGCTACAAATGATAAACACTCCACATGAAAAGCCAAAAAAATACCAAAGCAGTTTTATTATTCAACTATTGTGCATAGTAATGCATCACCTCTTAAACAATTCTAGTGGCTATTGGCTTGGTTTCAGATCGATGTTATTCAAAAGAGAGTGAAGATTTGGAGACCTGTGCCACAGACTTAATAAATAGTGCTTAAATAGTCCTTGTCATTGAGGCTGATAAGGATAATCAATAAATGGCTATGCCACAGGTGCAATTGTCAAAAAATTATAGTATTTTGCTGTTTTCAAGAGTTATTGCTAAAACACAGAAAAGCAGAGACTTCAGCAAGCCACTGCTTCTGGTTAAGAAATGGTATAGAACAAAACCCTGTGTTGTTTTTACACTGCAGTTTTGTATGGATTAAACAATTGAGACATAATGTATTAACTAGTGAGCTTTAGAGGTGCTAAACTATGCTAAGCTAGCCAGCTGCAGACAGATGGACAGAGTGGAATGAATCTTCTCTTCTAACTCTCAGCATGAAAGCAAACTTGTGTAAAAATGACCAAAAACTGTGACAGTGTTGTGATTCTAAATCCAGTGTGTATTTCTTTTTTTTCTTTTTTTTTTTAAACAGAGAGTGTGTACCAGGAAGGTGTTGTTACAGTGTCCACAGGAGACTCGGGCCCCGGATGGCTGGGGGTCAGGGCTAGCCGGACCAGGATGAACTGGACCCAGATTAATTATCCTCTTACTGGAAAAGGGACAGAAACACAAAAGGCAACATTCACACCAAAAAATACTACAGATATTGTACATATTATAATCCCTGCCTGAGCAGGTGTCTCACTGACAGTGTGGAAAAGGCTGACTACAGTTTGACTTTTTTGAGATCCATCAGTTCGCACTAACACTGCTTTTTTACAAGCAACTAACTTTCTCAGACAACTATAGTCACTCAGAATCACGGCTTACAGAGACGTGTCTGCTTTAGTCAGCATATCTTGTTTGAATGCAAACCAGTAATTACAGAGGTAGAACTCTCCTGAGCAATTTAATGCAGGAAAAGTAGCCTTTTAGGAATATATACACCGTTTATGCATTACTTAAGCTAAAACTGGTTACTTCTGGTCAACTGTAATAAAACCAGGAATGTGAACAATTTCATTGCAAACACTGAGAATCCTAAATTTGTTTTTCTGGAAATAAATGTCCTCATCTCTTCTCATTTTAACCATATCTGTGAAACAAAATTTCTTGTTCTGAGAAAGTTCAAACTGAAACTTATTTTGGGAACTGAGGAGCAATATTGTCAATGCAAAATCCTGGTTAATGAGTATGTCTAAAAATGTCATTTGGTTGGACTCATGACAAAATATTTAAACCTGCAAAATCTAATTAGCCTTCAGACTTACTTTATGATCTGACAGATGGATTATTTCTGATGACAGATGGTGTTTCAGATCATTATGACCACAGGTTTTGTAATGGGCAGTTTTCAGTTATACATATTTACATAGCAGCATTGGTAAAAATGTGGCTCTTGCACATTTTATGCCTCAAGCATTGAAAAAGGAATCTTATCTAACTAACCAATTACACTATGCTGCGTTGTTCAGAAGAGCTGTCAGAGTCATTCATTTACAGACTGAAATCAGCCTTCTGTATTTTTTTTTTTTACAATAAAAATTCCAACACACTGGTATCTGTTTGACCTGTAGAAAGTGCTTTACGGCTTTGTGTTCAAATCATTCCCCGACAGAAAGCAACTGAAACTTTTTCCTTTCCAAACTGTAACGGAACTTTCAGCAACCCAGTAATGTTTTCTTTATGCCCTGAAAATAAAAAAATAAAAAGTGACATTAACTATAACTCATAGAACTTTTCCAGTTTATTTTAAGCTTGATTTTAAGACTTGTGTGCTCATTTGCTCCGTGAGATTATAATATGAATGAATTCACTTGTGCATTTGGTTATTACATAGACATTAAGTGGATTGTGCTAATCCATTTTATTTCTATGGGTTAGTAGCTACTCTGCAGAAATTTAGTGCATAATTGAAGCAGCTATAATGATAATAATAAATGTTTTTCAGCTGCAATGTGCAGATTGAAAACTCAAAATTGAAAACATAATCCCCATTCCTGAATGAAATTTGGCCCAATGTAACACACAATACATACCGTAAATTACCCATACGGAAGCTATGCAGAAGTGAAACACATGATGTGGCTGTTCTATTAAAGCTGTTATTTCCTCATCCGGCTCGCTGAGCTCGGCATGTAAACTGCGCTGGGAGCTTAGCCTTAATTGAGGGACTGCTGCTCCCAATGCACTTTGTTTCCTCTGCTTCACTTCACTTCACACTCCCAAACACACGCACACACATACACAGACACACACCAATATGGCCGAGGACAGGCGATCCTCTGGGAAGTAACTTTGCAGATGAGCAGACAGTTGCAGGGGCAGCGGACGTACTTCTTCCCTGCTGGGGCATTCTTAATGGGCTGCAGAGGGAGGCACAGACACACAGGGGGAAGAGATAAGAAGACGGTAGAACAACGGATTACAATAGGAGTAGATAACAAGCCAATTATTCTTGATGGATGAGAATTAGCCAACACTACGTGGGAGAGAGAGGCTTTCTGGGAGATATTTGGAGTCGCAAGGTAGAGCACTAAGGAACGGCATTCCTGATACATTGCGATACTGACGGTGCACCAGAGTCCCTAACTGGTCCGAAGCTGCTTGTTTCTATACAATACAATTCCTTTGTCAAATAATTAAGTCTTACACTAATACATCAAGCGCTCACTCTAGAACCTTATTTTCGTAACAATCAAGTATCAAAAACTGAGGAGGACACGCAGTTGGATGCTGTCCTCCTCTTCTATTCTTTCTTCAATGCTTAACAAATCTATCTCTTTCTCTCACAGACCGTGTCTTTCTGTGTGAGCAGTACTGGCTGAAGCCTGAAAACATTGTAAACTAATAAAAACATAACTAATTACACTGGTTGGACTGTTCAGCTGTTTCAGACTGATACCTCCGGTTCAGGCTAGTCTTCATCCTCAACATGTGCCTCTTTCAGTCGTGGAAAATACTTTTCAATACTCATCTTGATTGAAGCAGCAAACATTTAGTGTAAGAGTAAAAAAAAAAAAAAATATGACATAAGATTATTTATAATATGTTTATTTGATTCACAGCTGCTACATAGCGTTTGGACCTCGACAACCCAACTGCATTTTACTGCAAACTTGCGACTAGTTAACTTAACTTTCTAAAGCAGGTGCAATCACTTGTTAGCTAAAGTCGGGTCTCCAACATTAACACACTGACAACATTGTATTCAGATTATAAAATAATTTTTATTTTTTAATGTGCGATTGTGCAAAGGTGTTCACGAGATGCCAACCTTTCGTAAACGTTCGCCAGCCGTCTTCTCTCATTTTCATGAAAACAGACTGTGTGCACGGAAGGGAGGTGCTCTGTGAGTGTGTGTGAGTGTGTGTGTGTGATGTGTGTGTGTGTGTGTGTGTGTGTATAGAGACGCGTGACTGACAGAGACGGAGGAGAGCAGGGAAAGGAAATGCAGCTGAACTAATACACTGCATGTTTTAAATAGCGTTAAAAAAATGTTATAACAAAACGCAATATGTGGCGGCCGGTGTTGATTTTGTGACGCAGTAGGGCTACACCATATGAGGAGAATATGCAATATGCGATAACGTTGAATATTGCAATAACAACATTACTTGCGGTCAGATATTAAAGTGTTCTCAGTTCTGCTGCTTTCAGTATTCTGCTATAATACAACAATCTGCTGGTTGAATTTGAAACAAATGAAAGGAAATCATATCTAACCTTTTATTGAAAAAATTTAACATTGAATTGAATTTAAAAGCCACCGCTAAAAAATGAATGTGCATTTTTCTACTGTTATTTTATTTCAACTAATACAAAATGTCTTTCGAGAATGTCTTTTGATATATTGTGCAGCCCTAGTATGCAGCCTACTTTGTAACATGTCACTAGGTCACATAATACCGCAGGCCAAATTCAGTTGTCAAGGACATAGTTTGAGCTCCCACAGAACTGAAACTTGAATCTGTATACCGGTAACAGGCCTTCCTCTGGACCTAATGGAATACCCTGCTGTCTGTCCTGCTGATGGCTCTCTCCACTGAGTCATTAAACTGACTAACCAGATCAGAGTGAGTCCTGGGAGTTTCCTGCTCCATCATCAATTTCACTTACAACAGCTGCGGGAGTCAAGTTTGTATCTGCACTGTAGGGAGAGAGGTAGTGATAGGGAGTAAAAACTGAAATATTACAAGTAATCATTACACAGTGGATTGTCAAATTCCAGTCACCTGTCGTTATTGATGCTATAGATATGCATCAGTGTCAACACTTGTGTTACTGTTATAACACATGCCCCATTAAGACCCTGCAGATCAAACATATTTTACCTCCTTTCCACAGTCCTGTACAAATTTGGATTTGAGCCAATACTTGGGTTTTTGACACATATCTGTATGATCCAAATTCCATTGGTAATGCTACCAATGCATGTTCCACACCAAATTCAAACTAACTAAAGCCTCATCTGTATGTTTTATAAGGTTGTGTCCAACGATCTATATTTGTACACCCTGGGCTTAATTCTGTGCATATGTTCCCTTCATCTGTAAATTGTTCAAAAAGCTAGTTGGAACATCTTGGAACATTTCAACTTTTATTTGTACTCTGATCTGCATAGCTAGTGATGCACAGTCATAAAGCCCCCTCAACATCTGAATCTGACAGTGATGGCTATTCTGCTGTATCCTCAGCACAACTTGTTAAAAAACCTGTGATGACAACATGCTATATGACCTTTTAGGTAACTCATTTACAGTAGTAAATAGTTAAGTATTCTGACCACAGACATTAATACAGTGCCTTGCGAAAGTATACGGCCCCCTTGAACTTTTCAACCTTTTGACACATTTCAGGCTTCAAACATAAAGATATAAAAATTTAATTTTTTGTGAAGAATCACCAACAAGTGGGACACAATTGTGAAGTGGAACGAAATCTATTGGATATTTTAAACTTTTTTAGCAAATAAAAAACTGAAAAGTGGTGCGTGCAAAATTATTCGGCCCCCTTGCTTTAATACTTTGTAGGGCCACCTTTTGCTGCGATTACAGCTGCAAGTCGCTTGGGGTATGTCTATCAGTTTTGCACATCGAGAGACTGAAATTCTTGCCCATTCTTCCTTGCAAAACAGCTCGAGCTCAGTGAGGTTGGATGGAGAGCGTTGGTGAACAGCAGTTTTCAGCTCTTTCCACAGATTCTCAATTGGATTCAGGTCTGGACTTTGACTTGGCCATTCTAACACCTGGATACGTTTATTTGTGAACCAGTCCTTTGTAGATTTTGCTGTATGTTTGGGATCATTGTCTTGTTGGAAGATAAATCTCCGTCCCAGTTTCAGGTCTTTTGCAGACTCCAACAGGTTTTCATCCAGAATGATCCTGTATTTGGCTGCATCCATCTTCCCCTCAATTTTAACCATCTTCCCTGTCCCTGCTGAAGAAAAGCAGGCCCAAACCATGATGCTGCCACCACCATGTTTGACAGTGGGGATGGTGTGTTGAGGGTGATGAGCTGTGTTGCTTTTACGCCAAACATATCGTTTTGCATTGTGGCCAAAAAGTTTGATGTTGGTTTCATCTGACCAGAGCACCTTCTTCCACATGTTTGGTGTGTTTCCCAGGTGGCTTGTGGCAAACTTTAGACGAGACTTTTTATGGATATCTTTGATGAAATGGCTTTCTTCTTGCCACTCTTCCATAAAGGCCAGATTTGTGCAGTGAACGACTGATTGTTGTTAGAGATGTTCCGATACCATTTTTTACCTCCCAATACCGATTCCGATACTTGTGCTGTGGGTATCGGCCGATACCGAGTACCAATACCAGTGTGTTTAAAAAAAAAAAGAAGAAAAGATCATGATCAATTCTTTGTGCTCTTCAGCGTGACGCATCTTCAAATGTTTAATTAAGTTGCTGGTGTTGAAATGTGCAACACTCGTGCCACCCCTCGAAATTGCTTCTTTGCATATGTTGCATGTCGTTGTCTTACTGGTGGGAACATCCACTGTAAAGTACTGCTGACATGATGCGCTAATGTTAGCTTGTTTTAAGGAGGCGTTAGGTGATTAATTCTTCTTCGCCCCTCTAAAACAGCAGCGCAACTATTTTAAGAGCGGCAAAGAAGAACTGTGTCCGAGCTAACGGAGCTAACCAGTAAACAGATTCCTATTTCTAATTTATGTGGTATCGGATCGGTGCCTGTACTCCAGTACTCGCCGATACCGATGTCAGCATATTCGGCAGTATCGGAGGCATTTCCGATACTAGTATCGGAATCGGAACATCTCTAATTGTTGTCCTATGGACAGACTCTCCCACCTCAGCTGTAGTTCTCTGCAGTTCATCCAGAGTGATCATGGGCCTCTTGGCTGCATCTCTGATCAGTCTTCTCCTTGTCTGAGCTGAAAGTTTAGATGGGACGGCCAGGTCTTGGTAGATTTGCAGTGGTCTGATACTCCTTCCATTTCAAAATGATCGCTTGCACAGTGCTCCTTGGGATGTTTAAAGCTTGGGAAATCTTTTTATATCCAAATCCGGCTTTAACCTTCTCCACAACAGTATTACGGACCTGCCTGGTGTGTTCCTTGGTCTTCATGATGCTTTCTGCACTTTCAACAGAACCCTGAGACTATCACAGAGCAGGTGCATTTATACAGAGACTTGATTACACACAGGTGGATTCTATTTATCACCATCAGTCATTTAGGACAACATTGGATCATTCAGAGATCCTCGCTGAACTTCTGGAGTGAGTTTGCTGCACTGAAAGTAAAGGGGCCGAATAATTTTTCACGCACCACTTTTCAGTTTTTTATTTGCTAAAAAAGTTTAAAATATCCAATAGATTTCGTTCCACTTCACAATTGTGTCCCACTTGTTGGTGATTCTTCACAAAAAATAAAAATGTTATATCTTTAGGTTTGAAGCCTGAAATGTGTCAAAAGGTTGAAAAGTTCAAGGGGGCCGAATACTTTTGCAAGGCACTGTATATCAAACTCTCACATGTGCTTTTAGTCTAAATCTTGTCTAGTTGGTTGAATCACAGAGTCACAGGCCTGACAGATCAGTAGATGAAAGTATAACTTTTGGATTCATACATGTATTAATAATTCATATTGGATATCCTCCAATTTGTCAACACTAGGTTCACATCATAATGGCTAATATTTGAAAAACCTATAGAACTTTTACAATAAGTCTGGTTTCTTCTTTAATTAGGTTTATTATCAACCTCATTACACCGCTCTTTTAGTGAACGAGTCACTGGATCACCTGGAAAAACAACTTTCCATTTCATGCCATGCCATGTTGTTGCTAATTTGGTGATCATTGTTAAATAGAAACATATACAGACTGCCCTCTCTATAATGTAATTTATAATTCATGATGTTAAAAAGCTATACGCATTTAAATGGTTGATTCACTACCAAAGAACATTTTCATAGGGACTAAAGGGACTATTAGTGACCTCACTGTGAGCCCTGTAGATTATCCAGAGTCATGAGGATATTGATTCTGGAAAACAGATTCATTTTCATTGATTTGAGCAGCAAAAATGAAGAATGCCATTCTTCTCCATTGTACTGAGATAATGCTTACATCTTATAGACACATATCTTAAAGGCTAGGTTAAATAACACCATAACTCCTGCGTGGGTAGATGCCACCAGAGGTTTATAAGGGGAATATGTTCCTGTAATTTGTGTGAAACAACCCTTTAATAGAAGATACAGGTTAAAGTTAGTGTATCTTTTGATGTTACATCTGATGGTCATAAATGACCTGTAACAGCAAACGAGACTAACTATTTAACTAACTATTTACTATATAGTTTTTATTAATGCTTTTGCCCGGGTCAGTTTTTATCCATTAAGTTAGAAAATGATTTACAGCAGTCGGACGGCACTACAGAGTACACATTCTGACGGGTCAGAGATTTCTTTGTAACACCAGAAAAGCCTATGCAGCCAGGTAAAAATGTAGCAGGAGATAGGCTTTATTGTATTTTTATTTTATTTTAGAAGTTATAGACTCTAGTTGTGGCTGATACTTGGCCAGGGTCATTACAGAAAAGAAGGAAATTAAAAGAACAAGTCAAATCTAAAAGGGAAAGTAAAAGACGACGGGCGAAATCACGAGTCACACTTGGTCAGGCTTTCAACAGATGGAGACAATTACGGGATTTTAAATTATTCAAAACTGACCCCGAATTGGCCATCAGGTATGTAATAGGTTTATTTTATTTATAAAATAACTTTAGATTGCGCGATGTGGTTGTACGTCATAGCTGACATTAAATTACAACCCCTTCTATTTAACGTCCATCCATCTACATCCGCTTATCCGGTATCGGGTCGCGGGGGCAGCAGCTCCAGTAAGGGACCCTAAACTTCCCTTTCCCGAGCCACATCAACCAGCTCCGACTGGGGGATCCCGAGGCGTTACCAGGCCAGGTTGGAGATATAATCTCTCCACCTAGTCCTGGGTCTTCCTCAAGGCCTCCTCCCAGCTGGACGTGCCTGGAACACCTCCCTAGGGAGGCGCCCAGGAGGCATCCTTACCAGATGCCCGAACCACCTCAACTGGCTCCTTTCGACGTGAAGGAGCAGCGGCTCTACTCCGAGCTCCTCTCGGATGACTGAGCTTCTCACCCTATCTCTAAGGCCACCCTCCTGAGGAAACCCATTTTGGCCGCTTGTACCCTGGATCTCGTTCTTTCGGTCATGACCCAGCCTTCATGACCATAGGTGAGGGTAGGAACGAAAATTGCCCGGTAGATCGAAAGCTTTGCCTTCTGGCTCAGCTCTGTTTTTGTCACAACGGTGTGATACACGGAATGTAATACGGCTGCTCCGATTCTCCGACCAATCTCACGCTCCATGGTCCCCTCACTCGCTAACAAGACCCCAAGGTACTTAAACTCCTTCACTTGGGGTAAGGACTCACTCCCCACCTGAAGAAAGCACTCCATCGGTTTCCTGCTGAGAACCATTGCCTCAGATTTAGAGGTGCTGATCCTCATCCCAGCCGCTTCACACTCGGCTGCGAACCGATCCAGTGAGTGCTGAAGGTCACAGACCGATGATGCCATCAGGACCACATCATCTGCAAAAAGCAGCGATGAGATCCTGAGCCCACCAAACTGCAGCCCCTCCCCGCCCCGACTACGCCTCGATATCCTGTCCATAAATATTACAAACATGATTGCTGACAAAGTGCAACCCTGGCGGAGGCCAACCCTCACCTGGAACGAGTCCGACTTACTGCCGAGAACCCGGACACAGCTCTCGCTTTGGTCATACAGAGATTGGATGGCCCTGAGAAGGGACCCCCTCACCCCATACTCCTGCAGCACCTCCCACAATTTCTCCCGGGGGACCCGGTCATACGCCTTCTCCAGATCCACAAAACACATGTAGACTGGTTGGGCATACTCCCAGGCCCCCTCCAAGATCCTTGCGAGAGTGAAGATCTGATCCGTTGTTCCACGGCCAGGACGGAATCCGCATTGTTCCTCTTCAATCCGAGGTTCAACTATCGGCCGAACCCTCCTTTCCAGCAACTTGGAGTAGACTTTACCAGGGAGGCTGAGAAGTGTGATACCTCTGTAATTGGCACACACCCTCTGGTCCCCCTTTTTGAAGAGGGGAACCACCACCCCAGTCTGCCACTCCTTAGGCACCGTCCCAGACTTCCATGCAATGTTGAAGAGGCGTGTCAACCAAGACATCCGCTCCACACCCAGAGCTTTCAGCATTTCTGGACGGATCTCATCAATCCCTGGGGCTTTGCCGCTGTGGAGTTGTTTGACTACCTCAGCGACTTCCACCAGGGAAATTGACGACAATCCCCCATCATCCTCCAGCTCTGCCTCTACCACAGAGGGCGTGTCAGCTGGGTTTAGGAGTTCCTCAAAGTGCTCCTTCCACCGCTCTATTACCTCCACAGTTGAGGTCAACAACGTCCCATCCTTACTGTATACAGCTTGGATGATTCCTCGCTTCCCCCTCCTGAGGTGGCGAACGGTTTTCCAGAAGCACCTTGGTGCCGACCGAAAGTCTTCGTGTCTTCTCCAAACTTCTCCCACACCCGCTGCTTTGCCTCTGTCACGGCAGAGGCTGCAGCCCTTCGGGCCCGTCGGTGCCCTGCAACTGCCTCCGGAGTCTTCCGAGACAACATATCCCGGAAAGACTCCTTCTTCAGTCGGACGGCTTCCCTGGCCACCGGTGTCCACCAGGGTGTTCGCGGGTTACCGCCCCTTGAGGCACCTAAAACCCTAAGACCAATGCTCGCCGCCGCAGCTTTAGCAATAGAAACTTTGAACATTGTCTACTCAGGTTCAATGCCCCCAGCCTCCACAGGGATGCTTGAAAAGCTCCACTGGAGGTGTGAGTTGAAAGTCCGTCAGACAGGGGCCTCCTCCAGACATTCCCAGTTTACCCGCACTACCCGTTTGGGCTTACCAGGTCTGTCCAGAGTCTTCCCCCACCCACTGACCCAACTCACCACCAGATGGTGATCAGTTGCCAGCTCTGCCCCTCTCTTCACCCGAGTGTCCAAAACATACGGCCTCAGATCAGATGAAACGATTATAAAATCAATCATTGACCTTTGGCCTAGGGTGCTCTGGTACCACGTACACTTATGAGGCTCCCTATGTTCAAACATGGTGTTTGTGATGGACAATCCATGACTAGCACAGAAGTCCAAAAACAGACAACCACTCTGGTTTAGATCAGGGAGGCCGTTCCTCCCAATTACGCCTCTCCAAGTATCTCCATCATTGCCCATATGTGCATTGAAGTCCCCCAGCAGAACTATGGAGTCCCCTACTGGAGCCCCATACAGGACTCCATTCAAGGTCTCCAAGAAGGCCGAATACTCCGAACTCCTGTTTGGTGCATATGCACAAACAACAGTCAGAGTTCCCCCCCCCAATTACCCGCAGGCGACCCTCTCGTCCACCGGGGTAAACTCCAACGCAGCGGCGCTCAGCCGGGGGGTTGTGAGTATCCCCACACCCGCCCGGCGCCTCACACCATGGGCAACTCTGGAGTAGGACAGAGTCCAACCCCTATCCAGGAGTACGGTTCCAGAACCGAGACTGTGCGTAGAGGTAAGCCCCACCAGATCTAACTGGTAGCGCTCCACCTCCTGCACAAGTTCCGGCTCCTTCCCCCACAGAGAGGTGACATTCCACGTCCCCAGAGCCAGCCTCTGCCGCCCGGGTCTGGTCCGTCGAAGCCCCTGACCTTAGCTGCCACCCATATAGCAGCGCACCCGACCCCTTTGGATCCTCCCACAGGTGGTGGGCCCTTGGGCTGGAGGGAGAAGTGCCACGTTGCTTCTTCGGGCTGTGCCCGACCGGGCCCCGTGGCAAACCCGGCCACCAGACGCTCGCTCACGAGCCCACCGTCTGGGCCTGGCTCCAGACGGGGGCCCCGGCTTCTTCCGGGCGGGGTCCCTCTATCCCTTCCTTGTTTTTCCATTAGAGTTTTTGACGTCTATTTAATGTGGTCATGTTATTCCTTTCACTTTTTCTGTTGGCCTACTACTTTCTTTCCCCTAGTCCCCCTGCACTTGTGTAAAACGTTTGTGGGTTTCAAGAAATGCGCTATATAAATCTAAGTACTATTCTATTGGATTACCTCAACAAACTCCTATTGCTTTGGCTCTTAACACAGTGACAGTGGCCTCTAACTCACCCAGTAAAAGCAAGCGCCCCATGTAGGCTGAGTCCTTTGCAGCGGCCCGGGTTTGAATATGACCTGTGGCCCATTGCTGCATGTCATCCCCTCTCCCCCCACTTTACTGTCTATCCACTGTCACTATCTAATAAAGTGAAAAGTCCCCCCCCCCCCCTAAAAAAACAAAAACAGAGCAATACCCAGTTTAGCTCATAATACATAAAGGCTATATAACCGTATGAATGTATGTAACACTTGAAATGCAACGATGCGTCTGCAGTGAATTCTTTTATTGCAAATTAATGATTTTCTGTCTAAGCTAAACATTCATTGCAATTGTATGACCTCCCGGTAACACTAACTCAGTAATATACAGTGGGCATTACAGCACTATAAATGAAAGACCTTTAGGACAGCAGATGTGGTAAAAACACTACTGCCTTTGTCCAAAGGAGGCGCTGGAATCAACACAAACTGAAAGTTACAAATTGCCACTATTTGTGTGTGTGTGTGTGTGTGTGTGTGTGTGTGTGTGTGTGTGTGTGTGTGTGTGTGTGTGTGTGTGTGTTGCAACTGCATTGCAAGCAGATTGTGTGTGTGCTACATACGGCGGTACAGATACACTTGAAACCTACCGTAGCTTCATTGCAAACCCCGCACTTCACCACATGCTGGTGAATCTTTCCCTCCACAGAGATCAGGCTCTGACACACCCTGCAGCTGATGACAGGTGCACTGCCACTCTCTGGGGACGTGAGAGGGGAGTAGGGCGGAGGGTCCTCCCCGAGGAGCACCGAGGGCTGAGTAGGGCTAGGGAACGGAGGGAAGCCTTAACAGGGAGGGTGCCAAGGAAGGGGAAAGAATGGTGAATACAATGAGGCAGCACATTCACAAGATTTACGCAATGGACTGGAGGGAAAAAAAGGCTACATTCCCATGACAAGTAACCTCTTATGTTACGATTAACAAGATAATACGATTTGGTCTCGAGGTGAGCGGAAAGGAGCTTTAGAAGAAAAACACTCCTGGAATGCTGACCAGGGTAAGTTTCAACAAAAAAACATCTAAGTATTAGTGAGGGACTGAGAGAAATCTTACCAAGAATGAGTGAGTAACTGGGACAGTTTAATCAGAAGCAACATACAGCACTAACTACCTGCTAAACCCACTCTACATTTTGAGCAAGCAGACTATAAAGCAGTTTGTGGGAGCAAAACACAATTAGAAGCCATATCTCGTGCCTTTTCCATTAATGTATTTACACACAGTCCCTCCCTATGTGAGCTGCCATTGGTCGCAGCTCTCTCTAGCAACTTCCCTCGCCATCCTCCGAAATGGCTCTCATGTCAATCAAATCAGGTGTTTCTCAGATGCTAGCTAGCTAAGCGGTACAGTTTTCTAGCATGCGTGTACAGTGGGCATCATTCAGCAGTTGAAATACATGCAACAATTTATGTTAGGAAATGTTAATAAAATAAATCTTAACGATACTATTTCTGAGCTGCAAACCTGGTTCTTTGAGCAAGGTTTGCCGGTGCTAAGTAGCTAGAGCTAGCTACCAAAGCTACTAAATAACGGTTGCTAAGTTAGCAAGTAAGCACAACGCTGATTCCCTTCCGTCTCTGCTTCACGTCCTGACTGCATTCAGCACCCCAGGAAATGAGAATAAAGACACCTTCTGGAAGCTTACAGTATGCCCTTCACAAACATAGTCCCGACATGATGGCTCAAGGCTGAGCTAAAAGGCTAACCAGAATGCCCGGTCAGTGGAGGCTAATGTGAGCTAGGTTAATTGAGGCTAGAGAAGAGAGCACCATGGATACTCACTCTGTGGTTTGCTGGGCACACCGTAGGGCGCTGCGCCGGGAGACACCCCGCCGTTACCACTGCCAAGAGCACCATCTCCCAGATCTAATAGTAACGGGGACCTCTCGCCGTCCGCCATACCGAGAGCCAGGCGTGGGGGGGAGAGTGAATGCAGACCAATACGATGTTGTATTGTTGTGTCGGAAATGCAGGCGTCACATGATCACACCACCACCGCCGCTGCTGCTGCGGTAACGGAGCTCGGAGGTGTGGCACTGCCCACCCAGCGATGCTTCAGTCATATAGGTCTTAATGTACCTGTGAAATTTGTTGTAATGCTTTTCAAACTATTGTGTTTTGTATGACTTTTTTACATTTACTGTAATGTAATGTAAGTATTATTTCAAAACTTAAAATGTAACTTATTCTATGTATCCAGGGATTTTTTTGTGTGCAGGAATATCCTGCTTCACAATTCAAATTTAAACAGTGGTGGGAGAAGTGGCCTTTTCAAATATTTTACTTAAAGGAATACTTCACCCTCAAAATGATCATTTGTAGGCTATATCAACTGTGCTATCTTGAATTCTTGAAGAAACATTTATTTTTCTCGCATATGCCTAACGGTGAACTCCAAGGTATAAATAATGATAATAGTAATCAAATTCAAGGTAAAATTGTGTGTTACCGTCTTATTATTATTATATTTTTTACAGCCTATGGGTGTTACCATAGAATGTTTACACATAGGCATGTGTGTATAGAGTATAGGCATGTGAGTAGTCTTGCATTGCCAGACCTATCTCCACAGGCTGTGGATTACACTATACTTGAAAGATTTTGAACCTATTTTTAATGTATGCTTTTCCACTAAATATCACTTTGCAATAGCAGATATTGTATGCACCATCAAGGGTATAACTTTGGTTTGAGAAATGTGAGAACACAAAACCGGGGGTCTGGGGGGTTCTATGGTTTTCTATTTGAAATTCACTTCTTGCATTTCTACCAAAGTTCAAGGACTATGGTGATACAAAATACAGGAAATAATTAAGTAGGGGGGCACAAACTGGGATTTGAAAAGTGTGGGGGACATGTCCCCCCGTCTCAAGTGGAAATTATGCCATAGTGTACCATTAATAAAATATGAGCCTACAATTATGGGTAAAGCTTACCTAGGTTTGCAATCTACAACCATCTGTTACCCAATAATAAAGCATCACATAACAAGACACACTTATTAGAAAACCATATTTAATTCTCACTGGAATGAGTAGGGACAGAGTATGAACATGAATTACAGAAAACAAAGAGGTTATGCATATGCTAATCATTTCTCTAACCATCTCATTCTTTGTCCCATAATCAATGTGTGCGTGTCATCTCCACTGTACACTGGTCTCAGATCTGCTCTATGTTTTTTAAATGCTTGTTGACTTTTGCCGTGCTTTCTCATTGCATGTTGATAACATCCATGGGGCGGTTCATTAGTAGAGTCACCTCCAGTTCCTCCCTCTCACTGAAGAACTGAGCCTTTCCCCTGTCGCTGTGGATCGGATGTGGGAGATGAAGACCCAGTTTACTGAAGAGAGGGGAGAAGACAGGTTAAAAGGTTGTGGTGAGCACGGGGAGGGAGTGTGTATCTAAGAGAGGAGGTTGTTAAGAGCAGTGTAATACAGCAATCAAAGCTCAGATCATGATGTGAACGTCTGACTAAAAGGAAATGTCTGGAAATGGGAACTTCTGGTCTGAACTACTGCTGCTCTGCCTTGAGGGGATTAAAAATGAAAGAGAAAATTTTCAAAGCATCCCTTACTATTTTAGCGTCCGTAGATCAAGGAACTTTTCCTTTACATCCAGGACCACATCTGTTGCTTTAGTGTCTGGTAGTTTGATTTTCACCTAGGAGCGGGAAATAGTCAGAATCTTTAATAGTGTACACTGTGGACAGTTTAATCTTGTTTTTTATTCAATGAGAATACCAATTTTAGACTTGCGTTATGTTTTCCAAGTTATGTTATTTTCGGACTATTTTTTAATTACGATTATTAATAATTGTTACTGCCTTTTTCACTTCTAATGCAGGATCTGAGAAACTAATACTGTAAAAGTATTATCATTTAATTTATAGATTCTGTCTTTGTATAGTATAAAAAAGAAATTTTGTTTAAAACAACACTAAAGAACTTTTCCGCTTTGGTCCCCCTACAGCTTGGAAGTGGATTTGTCCACTACCACTGTCGTAATGTCTAATATTGTCTCATTATGATTCATTTGAACTACAGAGCCGCTACCCGATCTGGCAAACTGGTGCGGTTATAGCCGACATAGGGCCGCAAAGCGAATGCAGAAGTGCCGGTCACCCTGTAAGGAGTTGATGAACCACTATAACGATTTTGGAAACATTAAGGTACATTATCTTGGTGCAAGTTTGCCAGATCAAGTAGCAGATCTGTAGTTCGAATGAAACATAAGAATAATGGTTAATGGTAATGGATAATTCCGCTTCCAACCTGTAGGGGGACCAAAGCAGAAAAGTTTTTTTAAACATTAATATGAGTTCTCCCAGCCTGCCTATGGTCCCCCAGTGGCTAGAAATGGAGATTGGTGTAAACCGAGCCCTGGATATCCTGCTCTGCCTTTGAGAAAATGAAAGTAAAGTAGCAAAGTAGCAGTTGGTCAAGACCCCCCCAGCCTCCACCTTGCCACCCTTCTCTCCTCCTCAAAAGCTACAGACACAGAAATGGCACATCCTAAGAAAAGCGGGACTGGCTCTAGTGGCTGTAATTCTGCACCAAGGCTGAATTTTGGGAAAGAGACTTCAGATATGGTATTAGGGGACCACTAAGGTCTATATAAAGGAGACTTCAAATATGGTATTAGGGGACCACTAAGGTCTATATGAAAGCATCCAAAGAGCACCATGTCATGGTACCTTTAACAGATTGATTTTATGCCCCATAGGGACTGTTTGTTTTTATTTAAGGGGCTACCGGAGGAGTTTTGGAATCTTTAGTCAAAATAGACTTGACTCTACCTTCGCCAGCAATACATTTTTCTATTACCCTCCAAAATGATTGGGAAAAGAGGCATGACCCACCCCAATAATTCATTTATGCCTTCTGTTCTGGTTTGTGCTTTGTAAAGATGTACAAATAGCCATTGTTTTTTACAATCATGACATACTAACCTACTACTACTAACCTCTGCTTTCTCATCTTACACATCACACTCCACCAAGATGGTGGCCATTTCAGTAGATTTACTCACTAACATTGTTGTGGAAACACAATAAGCATAAAAACTAAATGCACACTTTATGCATTATTGCATTTCTTCAAATACTCCTCTAATAATGTAGAATTCCCATTAAATACAACAATAAAACATTAAAAACATTCAACAAAGCACACTAGGTATAGTAACAAATTCAAGACGTAAACTTGTTACAATGGACTTGTCACTAGGCTTCCTCAGTCATTGTATATTTTAGCATATAGGTAAAGCTGCCAAAGCTGAGCATTATTCAAAACTCCATTTCTCAGATGAGCGTCAATTTGGGAGCTTGCATGCTACCAGTCCTTTCTTTTCAAATGCCTTGAAAAGGCTGCTGTTTGCACAATTTCAAATCACAACCAACTTGTGTTTTCCTCTGTGGGTGGAAGTAGGCTAGACAAAAAAATTTCATTTTCATTTTTGCATTTCAGAACCTTAGGAAATGGACAGCGGCCAACACAAACACACATGCCTATTAACTTGATAGTAAAGCTGTAAAGATGTAAAGACAATCTTTCAACTCAGAGTGTAGTTTCCCCTTGTGGGATTAATAAAGTATAATAAAAACATTCTTTTTTTTAAAAATACAGATAGGATTTAATTGACACATGACCACAATCAGCGCTCACACGCTCCACTTAGCAGCAACTGCAGTGTTACATATTAAATGAATGTAGCCTACTGGCAGTCTGGCACAGATGCTTGTGGGTGCTCTATCTCAAGGAAATGTGAAACCTTTGAGCTGGTCATCTTCATTATATTCCATCTTCATGTCAGTGACAATACTTTGGCAACAGGTGGCACAGTTAGCTATTGGGTTGCATTTTCAAAGAAAGCCACTCTAAACTCTTGTTGCTAGTGTAATGGGTAGAGAAAGTTAATTGAAAAAAAAGTTAACCCCTCCTATTTTTTTTGTTATTATTTTATTACATGTAGGGTATTCATTGCCATGTATTTTACTTCATGCCGCTTTATTTCCAGCGCTTGAGAAAGACACAATTTTTGTATCTCCACTTCCACAGGTACATTTTTAAACCTTTGCTTTAATTTTTGTTTGGTATTAAACAAGTATATCACCAGTTCGGTTTTCTTAGTGAGGTATGTTGTCAGGTTCTGTGTAGAAAGGATATTATGATGTGGTTACATGGGATGTATTTGCTATCAGCTTTAGCTAGCGAGCTAGGTGAAGTTAGCCTGTCAACGTTCGTGAAGGCTAAACCGCCGTCAGTTGATGTGCGCGTGCCGGTAAACTCAGACGCAAACGGCTGACCGATGCGTCGCGTTGGTGATTGATTATCACATTGTCATGTGAACAGCTTCAATCTAAACATAGTATTCTTTGTATTTGATCTATGTCAAGGTTGTTTGTATTGTAATATATTTTATAGAAGTAATCTAATGTGGCCTCTGATCTGTTTTATGTGTTCCCTTTAAAGGAATAATCTAACAGATAGCAAGATAACCGGTAGCCTATGTTTACATACTTGAAGGTGTTATAGCAATGGTTTCACCAGGTAATCTGAGCTATAGTGTCATTTGTGGATGTATACTGAACTATTTCACAACATGTTGTATTTTATCTGATATATACTAATATGTTACATATATGTTTGTTTATTGTATTTAATATATTTATAGACCATTTATATATTATATATTTATATAATTATTTAATTGTTTGTGTTGTTAATCGTCCAGTGTCTTAGTGTGTGCTAGGCCTATCTGTTGGCATGGTCATCAAATTATTTTCAGCTCAGAAATAAACAGCCAGCGCTTGAGAAAGACACCATTTTTGTATCTCCACTTCTTTTCAATCCACAGTGCTACACAGCTTTTGGCTTTGTACCTGCCCAGATTCCCCTAGGTTGGAGGCCGGTAACACTGTCATGCTGCGATTTTAGTTGGCTCAGACCCAGTGATGGGGGCCAAGACTGAGATGTACTGTACATGGAAAAGTATGCACTAAACAAGCCACTTTTCATGAATACAAAAGTTGGGAGACCCTACCCCCTAAACTAAAAAAAGATGGATGACCCTCCCCTCAACAAAGAATAAAAAGAAATGACCCTCCCCTATTTTCTTCTGGTGGTCCATTCCATAAATACAGAACGGTCCCTTAACATTTATTAATACTATCCATAAAATTAATTCTCCAAACCCTCCCACAATTGGCAGTGGGAGAATCCGGTTAGCTTGCTTGATTGTTTCTCTCTTGCTGTCCCTAAACACATTCTTGCACATTGTATTACATTTGGTGAAGTATAAAACTCCTGTGGCGGTCAATAAATTACCAGCATTGCTTCACAGCACATGGAGGATGGGTCCTTTCTGTTCAAGCCCAAGAACAGATCCTCAGTCCCCACACTCTGTTTCAGGATTATTTCATACCTGAACACAAAGGTTATTCATCATTAGGGAACAACAATGAACAGAAAGAAGCAGGCAGAAGTGAGTGTTAGCTGAGGTTGATGGACTGGAAAATGTGGTATAACTTAATAAAATTTCATAATTAACATGTTGTGAGTTTAACCCTTGGCTTTAAGGCTGAAAAAAAACATCAAGAAGGTAGGATGAGGGAAGGTGGAATCTCAGTGAGGGAATGTCCGCTTTCAATGAACCCCTTTCCCCTGGCCTTTTGGTCTTACTCAGGCTGTGGCCGCGGGTCAGCAAGATCATCATACTGGGAGCCCTCAGCCACTTCTTCTTCTCTCCAGATATCTTTGCTGTTTTTCTTTACATGGCCAGTTGACACTAAAGTAACAGCAAAAAACACACATGCAAATTTTGTCTGTACATTTTATCAAGCCACCTGAGTTACTACAATGAGTTATTTTTGAAGGTGTTAACCTATGTGCAGAAACACAAAGCATTACCTTCTTTATCTTTTTTGGGTGGGGGACCAATGTGTCCAGGGCCCAGCTGTGCACAAGCTGTCACATTCTGGTAAAATGAACTGATGTTATTGTAGGCCAACAAAAGGTTTAAGCTGTAGTTCAAATAAAACTTAATGGCAAACACCGCAGTCTGCAGTCACTAGCTAGCAAGTTACAAGACTAAAAAACAAAACAAACTATTTAGCATTACTAGATAGATTTTCAGAAAAGCATTACTTTGTGCATGTTCTTTTAAAGAGTCTTATTTATTTGAGACGTACAGTATTCACATTTAGCATAGCATTGAGGCAGAGATTAACTAAATTAATAATCACAGTATATCTTACTCTAAAGTCTTCATCATCGTCATCATCCTGCCTAGTTGCTAACAAGGCAGACAGATCCGTCAGGTTCTGAACGGACGATACTCCAAGACACTCCATCAGAATAGTAGAAATTTGCTTTTACCTTTCGTTATTGCCAAAAAAGCAGTACTACTCCCTCGCATCGACAACACTTAAAAAATTGCAAAAACTATCCTATAAAAACTAGTGTTAGCCTGTATATGTAACGCTGGCTAACAGAGTTTGGACTTGCTGTTTACACGTTCGGTTTCCATGGAGACGACCAAACTTCCGGGTTGCCATGGGAACCAGGGACTAAAAAAAGTTAATAACATGACATATAAATGAAACCTATCCAAAAACTATCTTTTCATTGATATTTGTGCTTTAACGCGTTTTAAAAGCGTTTGTCATAAGTCAACTAAAGGGGGCGTGGTTATCGCTTCGAGTACTAGCGAATAACTAAGTAAGTCGTCTGTCCCTTCTCAGACACCGTTGTGCGTGCATGGTACTCGGGGATCATGTTGAAGGTGACAGGTAGTGCAATGCCGAGAGCTGTGAGTTTTTTGCCGATCACCGTCTTTGCTGCTGACGGGGAGACAGAGCCACCCGGCCCTTTACTCCGGGATGAGCTGTCTTTGTACACCGCTCCACCGCAGAAGTCTCAATATGTGGAGCCCGAAGCGGGTCAGCTGGAGCAGAGTGTCGCCACCCTCAGGAAGTCAACAGAGCCATACACGGAGTGGTGTCAGGGCACCTATAACAAAATTAAACCCAGAGTTCAAAGTGTTGTCAAGTGCGGGAATGACACCTACGCCTACTTGAAGAACCCCCCGAAGGACTTCTATCCCCGGGCAGGGGTTATCGGCTTCACCGGTGTCCTGGGACTGTTTCTTGCCAGAGGTTCCCGGCTTAAAAAGCTCTTCTACCCGGTGGGCCTGATGACCGTGAGCGCCTCCCTCTACTACCCGGAACAGGCTGCGGCCATCGCAAAGTCGAGCGGAGACTCCGTGTACGAGCGCGCAGTGCAGAGCTACGCTGCCCTGGAGAAGATGGTGATGCATCAGAGAAAAGCTGAACAGGGCAACGACTGGGAAACAAAACCCTGAGGATCCCAGTGTGATTCCGTAACTCGATAATTAGAAATCAGCCTTTTTCCAGATACTGTAAAAGCCATGCGCTACCTAGACAGTACTAGTCGGTGTGACTTCTTCATGCCCACTTTTTTGCACTAAGCTTTAAATGTAACTCAGGCCTGGGCATGGCCTGTTACAGGGGGTTTGCAAGTTGAATGATTTACCTCCGCTTCCGATTTGAATGTATATTTATATAGACAATTAAAAGTCAACTGTCTTCCATTAAAGTCTTCAGACATTTGTTGGTTTTACACTCATGCATTGCTATCTACAATTATTAAATTATTTAATAAAAGTACAATAATCTCCAACTATTTCCATATTCTGTAAATTAGCATATTTTCAAGGCAAAGTGTCACAAGTTTGACTTCTTAGTATTTCATTGTAGATTCAATATATTTTGGTTTTGGACCATTTGTTGTCAGACAAAAACTATTTGATCACCTTGGGCTTTTAGGAAATAGTTATAAACACTTTACTCTCTGTTTTGTAGAGCAAATGATTAACCTATTGAGAATTGGCTAGTTAATCAATAATTAATACAAATCAGTAGCAGGCAGCCCTAGAATGTCAAATATCAAAAAGGCTGCCCCGAAGGAGTTAATAGTTGTAAATGTGAGCTGTCTAATAAGTGGCTATCAAACATTTATTCAAAAAGACAGATTACATTAGCAATACAACCCGTCACATAATGTTCATAAACCATTTGTTAAAAACTACATTGCATTATTTGTGATTACAATAGTACCGAAAGACAATGCCTGGAACCCCATTGGTTAACACTTTGACTGTTTAACATCTTTATTTAACTCAGCCAAAAAAAGAAAAGAAAAAAGGTGTACAAAATTAAATATGAATCACTTCAATGAAATCCCCTCAGAGCAGCACCAGCTTCTCATTTAGAGCAATCTGTGCTTGTGTGAGGTTAGACAGGTAGGTCACCATCAGCAGATCCTGCAACAAACAAAACAGAGCATTTACATTTTGTTATTACAATCTCATTCATAGTGACGTTAAATGGGTTCATCAGTAAAACATGTTCATGCTTTTAACGGTGTTACAAGCAAACAAAAGTCAAGGTCTACAAGGTCAGAAAGACAGAGCCCTGACTACAGATGTAACAACTCCTATGTTCGTGAGATGGCTGTGTATGTTGGAGAGGTGCTAAGTAAAGACGTATAACACGTCGAGGTGCCAGGAGAGCACTCATAATAGGAAGCAAAGTCTGATTAAATGCTTCCTGTAATCAATGGGAGTCTGCGATGTGCCCGAGTGCAAGAAATAAATTAAGAATGGAAGGCCAAAGCAGAGGGATCCAATGGGGGGAAACAACTATCAGCAGCAATTAGAATAATTGTTTATGTGAGAAAGAAATGTATATGCAAGTTTGTAACGGCTGAGGAGCACTCTTTTCCCTAGGTTTGTGGATGACTTAGGTGTGCGGTGGTTTAAGGGTCTTTACTTTAAAAAAAAAAGAGGATGTTTTTCAATAACAAAAATATGTAATTTTACATACTTTTGGACCATTACTATCACCATATCTGTGTTTGAAACTGTTTTGACTGTTTTTTGCTGCACTTCACATTCATTCAGCTTAGGTGCTGCCAAAACCGGCTCAGATGCTGCACTGAAAATTATACTGGTGGGAAAACCCTGCACTTACGTTAATGTTGGAATTGAGCATGTTCTCAAAGTCCTCGGCTGAGATGGTGGGAACCTTGTTGACCAGGTCCATCAGGAAGCGACCCACGCTGTTATCTGCCGCCACTTTGCCAGACTGAGACAAACAGAGCAGCATTAGCATTACAGCCACCGTAAACTTGATTACATGACAATTGATCTCTAGAGATACACAACGGATTGATACAAAGAGTAGCTGGAATATCAGCAAGAAAACAAATGCCGGAAGGGATTGCCTAATCATTTTGTAAACAATGGACAATGGAATCATGTTGGATTAGGAGTCACACCAGAATACCCATTGCTCCAATACTCACCAGCACATCATCAATGTATGCGAGCATGGTGGTCAGCATGTCCTGTACCCTGGCTGCAGAGCCAGCCACTTGGGACAGATCTGAGGTCAGCCCCTTGGTGCGACTCGGAAGTAAACGTGTCCTCTGCAGAAGGTCCACTGGAACAAACACATTGGATTGTTAGAGTACAGTAGAACTATTAAGAGCCAAGTACTACTACTACTAGTAAGAAAAATTATATTGGCCAGAAATATCAATTATAAGCTGTGGAGCTGCAACGATTTATAGATTAATAGCAGTCAGTCGACAGACAAATAATTGCTTACAATTCTGATGATCAATTAATTGTTTAAAGCAATTTTTATGCAAATAGGGCAAAAACATTCTGTTTTCAGCCTGTCAAATATGAAGGCTTCCTGGTCTTTTCTGTTCTATATCATATTAAACTTACATCCTTGAGCATTGGACTGACAAAACATCACCTTGGACTTTGAGAAACTAGGATGGACATTTTTTACTATTTGTTAGCTAGTAAAACGATTAATCTAAAAAAATTGGCAAAATTCACCTTTAACAAATTGGAAAAAACAAATTTCACGATCACAGACATTTAGGCAGGAAGCATTTGTTTCCATCATTTTAATTTATTGTTTGTATTCTTACCGCCTATTCTCTCTGTGTCAAAGTAGACATACTTGACAGTCAGTGGGGTGAACATCACACCGACGGTCTTTCCTGGCACACCCATCTGCGCACTGTGTAGGAGATAAACAAGCATATTAAAACACTTTTTTTATTGCTGTCTTGTCTAGTTTACTGTGTGACTGTTATGGGAAAATTTTAAAATAAAGTTAAAAACATAACACTCAATCAGTAGTTGACCACACAAAAAGCAAGTATCTGTGACAGGAAGATCAGCCAACCTGACATAGGCGCGGATGCTCATCTTGCCACTCTGCAGCGCAGTATCCATTGTCAGGTGAATGGGGTTGGTGGCTTCACGGCTGTAGTACTCATGAATGAGCACAGAGTGTTCTGTGATGTCAAAGCCTGTGGCATACCTGTGAGGACAGATGTCACTGTAGTCAGAACAAGTGTTTTTTTCCCCCTTATTCTAGCTTTGAAATTCCAAATTGAATTAACAGACGCACCATCCAATGATGACCTCAGTGGGTGACACTCTCTTATGGAGCTCGTACATGTTCTTAGCGAACTCCATGTCCACAGCAACCTGTTGGCAAAGAGGATTTAATTTGACCCATGTCTTCTTCTCTACAAAACCTCTTCTCTCTTTAACAATGCAGGCAGCCATGTAGGTCTGAAAATCTTTGTAACAAGTACAGCTGAAACAATTTTAAATGTTGCAGTACAATTAATTGTCTCAGAAATAATTGCAACATAATTGTCTCTTTCAGTCAAATTAAAAAAATATATGTATGTATTACTTTTGCATAAAAATTATAGTTTTCAATGAATCCTGGAATACATCTTTTGTTTATCACTACTGTTATGTAACCCAGATAATGTATCACAAATACACAGCCTGTGAAATAAACAATGCCTCTTCATTGTCACAAAAATATTTATTTTTTTCTTAAACAACTCTAAAAATGACAATTACCATCAACAGTCATACCCCGTAGCACCTAAGCTGAGGTTAGCAATTCATTGCGGTTAAACAAAGAAACAGCGATTATACAAAAGAACTGCAATAAGACAAATATGTAATAACTGTTAGAGGCCTGGTAACAGCCTCAACAATGTTCAGTTCCTTCACTACTTATATCCAATCGCCTTCATGAAATTTTTAAAATGTGGTCCATAAAACATTATTATTTGATTTGTGTGTTTGTGATATCTAGCTAGGCTTCTGTAGTAACGTTACTAGAATTTTCTATTGTGATTGACAAAATATTCGGTCTGCAGATGTCCTATAGAAAAACCCAAAATACGTTTACCAACATACCTCATCTTCAGACTCATTATGGGGGACAGAGAAGCAGTTGGTCACTTCAATGGAGTGCTTGTCAACAGTACCTGAGAGCGACACACGTTACAAATGAGGCATTATTTTATGCTAACATTAGCCGCCTTCACATTGTTAGCTAGCAAACAAGACGGTACGAGAAAATGCTAAAACTATGACGACGGCAACAGTTAACGCGAATGACAACTTTCAATCCCACTCGCTAGATGTGATTTTAGCACATGCATTAATCAGAAAAGGTCAGATGACTTGGCAGACAGCAAAGGTTCCCATCAGCATCGTCATTTGAGCGAACAACCAGCTGTTGCATAGTTAGGTGCTGCTAGTTGTTAACGCTACTTAGATGTAGCTTGGTTAGCAAGCTACTACAGCACTGAACCAAGCCAACATGCGTTAGCAGGGAAGCTAACATGAATCTAGCTAGCCGTCAGCGGTGTTTTCAGAAAAGCTGTCCGCCCTACAAATATTTCAAGTTTCTGCTTACCCAACAGGGTCCCGATAACACGACTCGCGCCCTCATTTCTCCGCTCGTAAGAGTCGCAGATAGAAGCGAGAACGACGGGGTGAATTTTCACCACTGGCCCATACACCGACATCTTGGAAAAGGAGGAGTACTGACGATAACACCGGCTTCAGTGAACACATATACCACCACCTAGTGGCTGGCGGCCGAACAACGGTTATTATGAATATGATGCTAATTATAATCAAGTCATTGATACCATTGATGATACAATGTATGTGAGTGTGTGACTGTATCTGATATCAGCAGAAATGGTTAAATTAGTTAAAGGAGTCTATATAAATTATGTTCATTGTTTTTAAGGAACGTGGAATACTAATATATTTAAGAGAGCCAAATTAAAACACAAATATAGGCCCGTAAGTATGGCCTATATAGATCTTATCAATGGAATTCCATTGTTAGGCAACAGCCTGTAGGCCTACTCTTGTTAACTTCATGTCAGTTGAAATCATTCGCATACACTGCAACAGGAAATCATCCTTGGGCATGTGAAATGCTACTTGCATTAAAATGCAACTTACTACTGTTATTACTACTATTATTACTAGCTAATACTATTATTACTTGCCCTTTATTTAAAATAAAAAAGCTATAGGCCTATAATCTAACCATCAGTTATTTTAACCAAACATTAAATAGCCTACGATATATGTGTAGGATAATGACATAAAAATGTCTTTGCATTTCTTCATATGGGGGCCTGACAGTCAGCGGAGGAACAGGCGGGCGGCCAGGGTTGATAGGGGATGGGCTGATGACAGCATCCTCCGCCGCACACCTGACTGACTCCATCAGATGCACAGATGATGATGATGGAGCTCTCTACGCTGCCGGGTTATTCTGCTGCCATTTCGCACGTCCACTGCCCGACACATGTTCTACAAATTACTTAATCATTATTTTACATCAATTGTTTTTGCCGGAGGTTTCCGTTTTTATGCGTGATCATTTAGAGGATTGTGTGTTCGCTTTTTTTATTTACTGTGAATGCTAAGTGGTCGGCTCGAGGTGGTCTTTGTTTTCCTTGAGCAGCGAACAGGAGTGGACTGATGCTGCCTCGTCGCTGGTTGCCTGAACACCAAAAATGGGTGTGATCGACCCGAGCTTGCCAGTCGCGGTTCGTTCGTGGACCAAATTTTTGTTTTTCTTATGATACGTCAACTGCCCAATCCAGGCTTTATACATCTAGCCTGCAAGTTGCTACACTGAGCAGGTAAGATTTGGTTCATCCTTAGCTGTCTGGGCTTATAACCTTTTGGTTTCTGCAGCCTATTGGCTGGCTAACAGAATAATAGAGGCTATTTCTGATCCATCCATCATGCGTAGTGCGTCATCTTGATTGCCACTATCAGTTTCCTCTTGCGTGGATCCCGCAATTGTCCGCACATCATGCAAGGCTAAAGAGCACTAGGAGTCCATTTTACTGTGCAAATATGTCAGAGACACCATGTCTCACTGTCCACAAAACATATTTCTGTATTTTAGATTCAAATGGGACTTATGTAAGCAATCCTAGTAGGCCTGTAGCATAAACCAACCACATAACATAGCAGTAAGTACACTTAAACACACACACACACACACACACACACACACACACACACACACACACACACACACACACACAGGCTTATGAAACATGATAAACAGTGAAAGTGGCTAGTATATGCCACACTCTGCTTTTTGACTAAGAGATTTTTTCTTCCTTAACGTTTAATTTCAGACACTTACAAAACTATGTAAGATTAACCTCAAACATTATGATTTCCCTCTTCATTTTTTTGCTGTTTGCTTTTCCAAGGGGGTGACATATTCAAAAAGGCAGTGACAGGAAGTCAGATCTGTATGACAAGAAAAACCGAAGCTATAGGCCTAGTTATGAATGTAGAAAAGGCAAAAGTATCTTAAGAGAAATTAAATGGTAACTATGCCCATTTTCAGCATTTCTACATGCTATTCCTATGGTCTAAGACAGTCCAAAAAACATTTTCAAACATGAACAACTTTCTCCCATCATTAAAAGTCTCCCATTGATTGTCTAGGGAGCATCTCCAGACTTAAGTCTTGCTTATGTATTGTGGGATATGAAAAATGTTGTTTGCGTTTCATTAAAGCAAATCCAACCGTCCAGGGCACGGAAATAACATACTGAATTTATAATGTAGGTGGTGTTCCCCTGATAGTAGGTCCTTTTCTTTCTTTCTTTGTTAGTGAAATACTGCAAAACAGCTAATCCATTACAGGGTTTCATTTGATCATTGCTTTCTTCCCCTATGTTCCAGGCTTCAGTCAAGCAAACAAATGATTCAATCAATAGCCTCTGGACAGAGTCTGCCATAGGGAGGATATCAATAACACGCTAAAACACCTGACACACACACACACACATACACACACACTCACACACACACACACACACACACACACACACCATGGCGCTGGAGAACTCGGTCTTCCCCTCATGCCCAGATTCTCTCTCACTCCCTGTGGAGGAGAAGGTGGAAGGGGAAGAAGTCGAGGTGGCCACTGAGGCCACCGCCTCCACTGGAGTCTTCAACCTATTGGGGGAGCTGGGCCACGTCGTCACCACGGAGACAACACCGTCACCTCCACCCTTAGCCAAGGTGAACAGGTCTTTCCAGGCCAAGCTGGCTGAGCGGGAAGCCCAAGCCAATGAGCCCAGGAAGAAGACCCAGGGGACGGAGAAGGAGAGGGGACGATTCGGCTGGGGTGAGTCACTCTGCACGTAGCCTAGTCTCTCATTGCCAGACCTTCCTCCACAGCGCCGCGTAGGAAGGTCTGGCTAGTCCACACAATATTCAGGGATGGGAGAAAAATAATACCTGGAAGTGGAACGTCTGTCAATATAGACTACTGTGCATGTGACCTCCTGTCCTATTTAATGATGAAGAAAATGTTTAAAAAATGTTACGGCTGCTTGAGTCTAAGCCTGGAGAAAAATGAATAAAGTTGCAATTACATCATTATTAGTCTTGCAATGCCAGACCTATCTCAACAGCGCTGTAAAGTAAGGTCTGGCAACATGAGCATACACGCCTGGATAGAAGAAAAAAAGGTCTGTGTTGTTGTAGCTGATACATGGTTGAACCTCATTTGCTCTTACCAGTGTATCTCTGTGTGTACGTTGTCCACAACAATCCCACCAATTAGTCCCAAGATGTCCCAGTTAGAGAGGAAAAGCCATAAACGCATTCTTTACAAATCTTTACAATCATTATCCAAAAAAATCAAGCAGACCAGCCTTGTTCCACAATCCAGACTACAGCATTACTGACCTCTAAGGGTATATCAAATTATCTCTTTTAGAGACTGTGAGCTATTGGCTGACTCTGAAATCCAGATCAACGCTTTCTCTCTTCCCAGCTTCTCTCCTCTGCTCTGTACATCTTTCAAAGGAAAAGGAAAAATAACTTTAATTAAAGAATTGGTCATTCATTGTTTTTATGGGAATATATCCAGAAGCATAAAACAGTTAAGCTACAGTGGACCATTCACAGACATTTATCACAGAAAATGCAGAGACACTAACCTTTTAGGTTGAACTATTGCTCTAAATCTTAAGATATGACTCTTTCGGTTGAGTAGGATGCATACTGATTAATATCTGTTGTTGTTGTCAGGGTTAAGAAAAAATAAAGAAAGAACAGAATAGTTTTGCAACCTGCATGTGTCATAATCTCAGTTGTGGCTGGGTATACCCACAATAAAAAGGCTTCACTATGAAGAAACAACATCATCAGTTCCCTTTAGTCCAATGTAGCTTTTCCTCTCCAAGTGTTTGATGATGATGTCCTCTCTTTTCCTCAACTGTCTGTTTTCATTTCTTCTATCTATCCCTTATTTACCAGGCTGACTTTCCTCCACAGTGCATCTCTCTACCTGATGTTCCCCTGGCACCTCGTCAGATCTCTCCATGTTCGTTGATTCAACTGCAGTCAGAGTTCTGTCTTTAAATAAAACCTTTCAGAAATGTAGAAAGGCAGCCTTTTATACATTTTTGAAGTGCGCTAAAGGGTTTTGAATGGGTTTCCTGGAACATAAGTTCAAACTAACTAAGACATCTGTAAAGACTTTAACCTTGTTTAAAGCATAGAAAACACCAAAACCCATGTTGCACATATATGCATATTTTAAACTCAAACCTCTGTAACCACACTGTGTTGCTTCCCCTCTGTCCCTGTCTCTTCCCCAGTCCGGACTCGGCGTAAGAGACAGCGCTATGTGGAGAAGAATGGCCGCTGCAATGTGCAGCACGGTAACATGCGGGAAACTTATCGCTTCCTGACTGACATCTTCACCACGCTGGTGGACCTCAACTGGCGATGCTCGCTCTTTGTCTTCGTCATGGCTTACGCCGGCACGTGGCTCTTCTTTGGGGCCATCTGGTACCTCATAGCCTACTGTAGGTAAGATTGTTGAGCAAATGGGGTGGAAGACGTTCATTTATTTAGATCTCTTTGCAGGGCCGTAGTACTTGAGTCCAGACTAAAGATGTATTTCTATTGTCTCTGACTTGTCTTGGACTCGTTGGTATTAGGACTCTGACTTGTCTCGGACTCGGCCATTGGACTTGTCAAATATTGTAGTTGGTCTCGACTGAGTCCAGCACTATATGTTTTTTTCTAAAGTAACTTCATCTTTCAAAACAAGTGATGAAGTGCGCTTGTTCAGAAAACAGGTATTGGTTTGATTAAAAAAACATCTAGAACAGGATATTGATCCTTGGTATATGCCTGGCTACATCATAGACCTCAATCATCAGCAATTAATCATTTTCATTCTGGCCACAGACATAATGTCAGCAAGCACTTTGTACAATGAATTCTTCAGGACAATAAGTTCATTTTTTTTAGTAACACCTGTGTTACTTGTTGTATGCTACATTTTCCATCAGCAGTCCAGAATGTTCTTGTTACACCAGAATAAAAAGACCCTCAACGTGTAAAATGTGAAGTTGCACTTCAGCTTTATGTGACTTAAGTGAAATTATTATCCTTTAAGTTAATATGTTGCTTAATTTGATCTTTTCTTTCTCAGTCTTAACTGTTTCTCATTTGACTCGGTCTTGACCCTTTGAGGAGTTTATAGATTTGTATTCTGTTTGAACACTACTGTTGCCAAATCCCAATGACAATGAGCAAGAAAAAAGCCCTATAGCTCAAAATGACATAATTTTCATAAAATTACATAATTGATTTTAAAAATCACTTTCAGACACTGTGGCAGCATTTGTAGTACGTAAGAACAATACTTTCCTTATCTCTAGGCTCAGTGTTCTTACTTGCTTTTGGTAATGTGATTATTTACTTTCTTGACAAGAGTTAGAAGGTAAATAAAAATGAAGCTAGGTGATGGATAGCTTAGTTTTGTTTAGCCTATACAAAAACTATAGTGTAACATACAACATATAACGTGTTTCCATCCATCCATCCATCTTCATCCGCTTATCCGGAGTCGGGTCGCGGGGGCAGCAGCTCCAGTAGGGGACCCCAAACTTCCCTTTCCCGAGCCACATCAACCAGCTCCGACTGGGGGATCCCGAGGCGTTCCCAGGCCAGGTTGGAGATATAATCTCTCCACCTAGTCCTGGGTCTTCCCCGAGGCCTCCTCCCAGCTGGACGTGCTTGGAACACCTCCCTAGGGAGGCGCCCAGGAGGCATCCTTACCAGATGCCCGAACCACCTCAACTGGCTCCTTTCAATGCGAAGGAGCAGCGGCTCTACTCCGAGCTCCTCTCGGATTACTGAGCTTCTCACCCTATCTCTAAGGGAGACGCCAGCCACCCTCCTGAGGAAACCCATTTCGGCCGCTTGTACCCTGGATCTTGTTCTTTCGGTCATGACCCAGCCTTCATGACCATAGGTGAGGGTAGGAACGAAAATTGCCCGGTAGATCGAGAGCTTTGCCTTCTGGCTCAGCTCCCTTTTCGTCACAACGGTGCGATAAACAGAATGTAATACCGCACCAGCTGCTCCGATTCTCCGACCAATCTCACGCTCCATGGTCCCCTCACTCGTGAACAAGACCCCAAGGTACTTAAACTCCTTCACTTGGGGTAAGGACTCACTCCCTACCTGAAGAAAGCACTCCATCGGTTTCCTGCTGAGAACCATGGCCTCAGATTTAGAGGTGCTGATCCTCATTCCAGCCGCTTCACACTCGGCGGCGAACCGATCCAGTGAGCGCTGAAGGTCACAGACCGATGACGCCATCAGGACCACATCATCTGCAAAAAGCAGCGATGAGATCCCGAGCCCACCGAACTGCAACCCTTCCCCGCCCCGACTATGCCTCGATATCCTGTCCATAAATATTACAAACAGGATTGGTGACAAAGCGCAGCCCTGGCGGAGGCCAACCCTCACCTGGAACGAGTCCGACTTACTGCCGAGAACCCGGACACAGCTCTCGCTTTGGTCATACAGAGATTGGATGGCCCTGAGAAGGGACCCCCTCACCCCATACTCCCGCAGCACCTCCCACAATTTCTCCCGGGGAACCCGGTCATACGCCTTCTCCAGATCCACAAAACACATGCAGACTGGTTGGGCATACTCCCAGGCCCCCTCCAAGATCCTTGCAAGAGTGAAAATCTGATCCGTTGTTCCACGGCCAAGACGGAATCCGCATTGTTCCTCTTCAATCCGAGGTTCGACTATCGGCCGAACCCTCCTTTCCAGTACCTTGGAGTAGACTTTACCAGGGAGGCTGAGAAGTGTGATACCCCTGTAATTGGCACACACCCTCTGGTCCCCCTTTTTAAAGAGGGGAACCACCACCCCGGTCTGCCACTCCTTAGGCACCGTCCCAGACTTCCACGCAATGTTGAAGAGGCGTGTCAACCAAGACATCCCCTCCACACCCAGAGCTTTCAGCATTTCTGGACGGATCTCATCAATCCCTGGGGCTTTGCCGCTGTGGAGTTGTTTTACTACCTCAGCGACTTCCACCAGGGAAATTGACGACAATCCCCCATCATCCTCCAGCTCTGCCTCTACCACAGAGGGCATGCCAGCTGGATTTAGGAGTTCCTCAAAGTGCTCCTTCCACCGCTCTATTACCTCCCCAGTTGAGGTCAACAACGTCCCATCCTTGCTGTAAACAGCTTGGATGATTCCTCGCTTCCCCCTCCCGAGGTGGCGAACGGTTTTCCAGAAGCACCTTGGTGCCGACCGAAAGTCCTTCTCCATGTCTTCTCCGAACTTCTCCCACACCCGCTGCTTTGCCTCTGTCACGGCAGAGGCTGCAGCCCTTCGGGCCCGTTGGTACCTTGCAACTGCCTCCGGAGTCCTCCGGGATAACATATCTCGGAAGAACTCCTTCTTCAGTCGGACGGCTTCCCTGACCACCGGTGTCCACCAGGGTGTTCGTGGGTTACCGCCCCTTGAGGCACCTAAGACCCTAAGACCACAGCTCGCCGCCGCAGCTTCAGCAATGGAAACTTTGAACATTGTCCACTCAGGTTCAATGCCCCCAGCCTCCACAGGGATGCACGAAAAGCTCCGCCGGAGGTGTGAGTTGAAAGTCCGTCGGACAGGGGCCTCCTCCAGAGGTTCCCAATTTACCCGCACTACTCGTTTGGGCTTACATATACGTATACATTATAACGTGTTTGTGAGCTTCAAAAGGGTTGATAGGCAGATTTGTTTTTACCTTCGGACAGAGCAAGGCTAGCTGTTTGCAGTCTTTGTGCTAAGCTAAGTTTACCTAACCTTAAGTACCAGATTTTTCTTCATACAACCATCTGAGAAGTTGTCATTGGAAACTGTTTGTAAAAGGTCACGCTCTTTCAAAAAAATACAGGTGGACTCATCATGTCCACCATTGTTGTTTTGAGTTGAGAGTACGGCCGTCACACACACACCTAAACCACGCTGCTGATTAGTTTTTGTCGGCTGCTGTCTGGACACACATACATTGTATATGGTATGTGATGATGTGAGGCTTTTTTAATTCCAAAGACCTAGGGAACATTATTAGGATGCATAGTATCCTGGATCCATGAAATAACTGGCCTTTAAAAATTCAAATCTGCCTGCTTCTATGGGATTTTAACATAGGGGTGTCTATACCCATGCCCCCTGTATTTTAAGGTAGAAAATTTATTTATTTACGATACATTATTCATTCACAAAGAAAATTGGTGTCCTTAAAGGTTGGATTTCCCCTCATTTTTTAATTAAGGCAATAAGATCAGTTTGCAAAATATTATTTTTTTATTCCTCTTTTTAGTCTTAAGAAGGGGTTCCTATACTCATGAGCAGCACTGTATGTCATCCTGCAATTTTCGCATGATCTTTTGTGATATTGCGAGAATACAGCATGCCGTGCAAAGTAAAACTCTTGCATTGCCAGACCTGTCTCCACAGCGCTGGGATGTAAGGTCTGGCTACACCACAGATGGATTCTGGAATAAGAGAATAACAATACTCTGGGTTGTTTGCATTTCTTTAAACCAATCACAATTGTCTTGGGCGGCGCTAATCTCCGGACTCAGCGACAGTGGCTCTGCAAAGTCTCGAGAAGGAACTTGTTTTGGTGGAACATTTTTTAATTTATTTTTATTATTTATTTATTTATACTTTATTGAGCCCCTGGGGGGAAAGTAAATTGTTCACTATGTTGTTAGAAGACACTACACACAGGCCTGAAATACACACACACATGCTCAGGTCCTATACATGCACTAATGGAGAAATGTCAAAGTGAGTGGGCTGCAACTGCTGGACAGGCGCCCCGAGCAGTTGGGGGTTCGGTGCCTTGCCAAGTGCACCTTGGAAGTGCCCAAGAGGTGAACTGGCATCTCTCCAGTTACCAGTCCACACTCTGTACTTTAGTCTGTAAGGGGACTTAAACCAGCAACCCTCCCGTTCACAACTCAAACCCTCATGGACTGAGCAACTACCCCGCAAAAGAAAACGGCTCATACAATATTAAATGAAATTAACTATTCACACAATACAATAATTTGAGCTATTTAAATTAGCTGGATACATGGTTAAATGTCATAGGTTAAAGCTAGGTAAAAGCTAACCATCTCCTGGCACTAGCTTTATACAACAGACTGATATAAGATAATGTGTCAAGCTACTCATCCACCTCTCGGCAAGAAAGCAAATAATCATATTTCCCAAAATGTCCTGTAATAAAATCATCACGAGGCAGCACTACCTTTTTAATTGCTCGAAGATGGAAGATGATGCTGTGTAAGTGATCAACATCGCAAGACATTTCTGCAACAACGGCTAAAAAAACAGCCCATTTTTCAGCCAAAACAGATGACTGAGCAGTATTAATATTAGTGTATTTCATCATGATGTACCTCTCCATTTGATGTGTCTGCTGGATCCGCGCTCTAATTAGCTAACGCTTTTGTCTCGTAAAACCATGACCTCTTGATATCAATTACAGGCCACTTTAAGCTGTGCCAGAAAGCTGTCGGTGTTATTGCAATTCCTTGGTCACCAACACAGGTCAATAAAAAGTTATATATCGTAAAAATGACTTAACACCACTTTCATCAATTAGCTCTCCCTCACTGGCTGGAGCTGTGTTAATCAGGGACATTAGCCTGTGTAGCGAATCATTTGAAAGAAAATCTGCAGACTCTGACTGTTAATAAAGATGCTGTGTGTGATGATATACTGTAGGATGGGAAAAGTCGGTGTTTGCAGCATCGAGAAAAAGTGACAGCGTTAATGTCAAGTTAATCAGGATGAGGGTTTACTTCTTATTCATTATATTCGTCTGTCCCTTTAAATGTAAATTTAAAGGGACAGACGAGTCGTCATACATATATTTCTGCACCTCTGTTCTAAGAATATAAATCTTCTCACCCTCTGTCTATTTTTCCTTGTCGACACCCACTTTCTTACCCTCCACCCCTCTCTTTCTCACACTATTGTCCTCCCAAAGGGGGGATCTGGACCATCTGGAGGATGAGACGTGGACGCCATGCGTTAACAATGTCAACGGCTTCATCTCGGCCTTCCTTTTCTCCATCGAGACGGAGACCACCATTGGCTACGGTCACCGAGTCATCACCGACCAGTGTCCAGTTGGCACAATGCTGCTGCTGCTGCAGGCCATTCTGGGCTCAATGGTCAACGCCTTCATGGTAAGCGCCGGGGCAAGACATGATAAGATCATATTCAGAAATTGGTAGTTGGGCGCCTGGGTAGGTCACCTGGTAGAGCATATACAGAGGCTCAGTCCTTGAAGCAGCATCCACGGGTTTGTTTCCTGTTCTTCTTACCTGCTCCCTTTGCTGCATATCATTCCCCTCCTGTCTCACCTTTCATATCTAAGCTGTCCTGTCAAAAATAAAGGCCTAAAATGCCTAAAAAAGTAATCTTAAAAAAATAAAAGAAATTGGTAGTCAGCAGTAGCAAACATGATCAGATTCAGATTATTTTGACAAAAATATGTACCATGATTAACCCTCTGAGGTTTAAGGGCGTTTTCACATATCTTCTTTAATGTATCTTTTTAAGGTATTTGCATATAACTAAACCACATGTATTTCAAATTAAAAGGTTCAGAAGAAACTCAGGTTTCTGTTGTGGTGAGGCCAAAACGTTTTAAGGGTCCAATGGAATGAAAATGTCACTGTATGGGTTTTTTAACATTAATATGAGTTCCCCCACCCTACCTATGGTCCCCCAGTGGCTAGAAATGGAGATAGATGTAAACCGAGCCCTGGGTATCTTGCTCTGCCTTTAAGAAACTGAAAGCTCAGATGGGCTGATCTGGAATCTTGCTCCTTATGAGGTCATAAGGGGCAAGGTTACCTGCCCTTTCTCTGCTTTGTCCACCCAGAGAATTTGGCCCTCCAATGAGAGAGAGACATCATGGCTTTCAAATGAGCAAAGTGGCAGTTGGTCAAAGCCACACCCCAGCCTCCACCTTGCCCTTTTTTTAAATATATATTATATACAGTATATTTTTTTTTATTTCCCTTCCTGCATCCTACACATTAACTTCTTAATCAAATGTTTCAACATAACATACTGACAGTGAATTACAGCTGACCTAGGTGAGGACTTCTAATACTTTGACTTTGTGTGCAGATAGTCTAACTGTTATAGACTATCTGCACACACAGTAAGTGTCACTATGTGTTAGACTCTAACACATAGTGACACATAGAAAGAAAAAGAAAAAAGAAAAGAAGAAAGCATATCAACTTGACTTTCAGATTTGTAGTCAAATGTTCAAATGATCTAATTCCATTTAGCCCCCCACCCTTTTCTGAAAGGTGCCTAAATAAGCTAAAACAATTGTAAATATTGTTTGACCTGTGTCTGTTTGATTAGAAATATGCCTCCTGTTAGTTCAGCGGATTCAAATCAAAAACTGAACACATCATTTTTTTCTTCTGGAGCCTAGAGAGAAGAGTGTATGCATCATGCAGACTAAATTACACTAATACGGTGCCTATGCTTTGCTTCCTCTTTACTTTGAAAGTGCTGATGGAGCTTGAATTTTCCGACCAAGTAAGCACTCTTCTGATGACAATGAATCCACACACCGACGTCTGAGCAGAGTCATGTTTATGCATGTTTGCGAGCTGGAAACATGCCACATTAGTGAGTGGGATGTTTTACTATGCGTATAAAAACACTATTGAGTTTGAGGTTAACTCAAGTGTCAGTACTGGAAATAGCTGGCTCTATTGAAAAAAAGAAGATTTGTTTGAATTCAGCAATCACAATGAATGTTTACAGCCATACAGTGTACATCAGTTTTAACTTTGAAAGACCAAAGATGTGATTCATTTTTCACGTGTCTTCTTTCACAAATCTTCCCCCAGGCCAGGAAAACTGCAGTCATCAAGCCACTCTTAAAAGATAACAATCTAGACACATCACGAATGAGCAATTATTGGCCGATATCAAACCTTCCATTGATTTTTAAGTAAAATCTTTGACATGGAACAATAGAAAGAATCCCTCATTTACAAAAATTCTGTAAATAAACGGTGATGCCATAGCAAGAGCAGAGTGCACAATTCTTTCTTTTGTTCCAAGTTGATATTATTGGCGAATTGTTTCTTCAAAAATCATTAAAAAGGTTGTTTTTTCACAACTAAACCTTTTCTTGTCACTAAACAACAGTTCTGATGCCTTCCAGTCAGGTTGTAGACCACACAGCACTGATACGGCTCTTGTTAAAGTGTTTAATGACATCCACTTAAACAGTATCTAGTATTACTTGATGTCAGTGCTGCATTTGACACAGTAGGCCGTAACATATTACTATTTCAAATTTTTTTGAGTGTCAAATCACAGCAGGAGTTATCTCAAGACACTTTACAGATAGAGTAGGTCTAGACCAGACTCAATAATTTACAGATACCCAACAAATTCAAATATTGGAAAACTGGGTTGGATTCTCTGGCATAGTACTAAACCGATTTGAAGCCTACTTAAAAAATAGTGAACATATAAAGCTGCCTTGCCTTTTTTAAAACCCTCTGCTTTCCCAGTTATTGTAATTATTTGAGCCTTTGGCACCCATTTTGTCTGCATAGTCTCTCTCACCTCTTGCTCCTCTCTGTCCAGGTCGGCTGTATGTTTGTGAAGATCTCACAACCCAACAAACGGGCCGAGACGCTGGTGTTCTCCAAACATGCCGTCATCTCTCTGAGAGACGACAAGCTGTGTCTGATGTTCAGGGTGGGCGACCTGCGGAGCTCCCACATCGTCGGGGCCAACATGAGGGCCAAGCTCATCAAGTCTAAACAGACACAGGAGGGTGAGGCTACCACATAAGACATTTGTTAGATAGCATTGGTACATATTGTACTCCCTACCAAAACTGTACTACAGCATCCAGAGGTGGAACACATCATAAAATTAATCATTAGTCCCCTTTACTCTTTAGAAGATATTGGCAACCCTTTATAAAAACTATCATTAATAAATGGCAAATTGATAGTTAAACGTTAGTTAATTGTTATTTTCTGTTCCGTCGCTAAAAATAACACTACCTTCCCATCCTCTCCATCCAAATGAAATACATACTTTATTGGCTTAGAATTACGACAACAATCACTAAAAACACTGCAAACTCACAGTCCTCTCTTTCCGAGTTTCAGCCCCCCTCTTCTTTTATAATAACTCACGATTGTCAGCGACGGCTGCTGAACAGCCTACACGTGGTAAACAGCTGTGTTTGTATTTAACTGCCTTATTATAGAGCAGCCTATGGTTATGCTCAAGGGCGTAACTTTGGATTCAACGTTGGGGGGGGGGTGAGATCTCAAACTATCTAGGGAGGTCCGGGACATGTCTGCATCTTTTGAAAAAAGTGGGAAAAAAACTCAAAGAAATTGCGGAAAAAGCATCAACATTTTTGAGAAAAAAGGCAACAAACGTTTCCAAAAAAACTCTTGAAAAAGACAGCAAAAACTTTGAAAAAATTAAATGTATAAGCTGACAAAAATTCCTGAGAAAATGGTCCAAAGAAAACTTGAAAATGTCAACAAAAACGTAAAAAAACATTGAAAGTACAACAAAAAAATCCAAAAAAGCAATACAAAACTTTAAAAGAACAAAAACTTCAGAAAAAGCCCAGTCGTGATTATTGTAAATTAAGCTTATGGTTTTGCTGTCCCCCAATCAGGAGGCTCTTGATTTATTTATGAAGAAGAACCTCTGAGCTGAACTTTTTCTTCCCTTCCCATGTGATTGTCTCCTCTAGGTGAGTTCATCCCTCTGGACCAGACAGACATAAGCGTGGGCTTTGAGACGGGCGATGACCGTCTCTTCCTGGTCTCTCCGCTGGTCATCTCCCACGAGATCGACGTCCATTCTCCCTTCTGGGACATGTCGCAGGCCCAGCTGGAGAAAGAGGACTTTGAGATTGTAGTCATCCTGGAGGGAATGGTGGAGGCAACCGGTGAGGAGAACGGGAGGAAGTAATGAGAATGTAAACATCATCCTCCAATCATCCATCTGTCCCTGCTCAATCCTTTCATCTAACCTTTAAAGCTTTATTGCTCACACAGGAAATCAAGTGAAAATAATTACTTCTGAGTCCGTCCATCATGTTTTTTTAATGCTCCACGCCCTTCTTGGCTAGTAGCAACTGCATAGAGAAGGGGTAGGGGTGGTGCGCGGTCACGGAAGGCTTGTATCATGTGGACTTGCCGACAGTTTTGTTGCTACTTAGAATTCCTCATGGGCTATAGCTTTAAAGTAGAACTGGGCAATATGGAAAAAATCTAATATCACAATATTTTTGACCAAATACATCAATGTCGATGTTGTGGCAATATTGTTGGGTTGGCTATTGTTCCTTTTACAAAATATTACACGATATTTTGCTAAATAAATCAGTAAATGTGGATTCAGTTATTAAGTGCAAATAGTAAGGGTTCAGAAATGACTAGTGCAGCCTTTCAAACCAGGAAAAGACAACACTTTTATTACCATATACAAAATGTAAGACAAAATCTATCTATTATACCGATATTGATATAATATCGATAGTTGCCCAGCCCTTAGGTCATCTTAAAACTCTGTCATTTGTGTGTATAAGACAGATATGATTACATGTGTATGAAAATACACTGTATGGTATGGTGGTGCAACCACTGTGCAGTAAATGAATACTGGAAATAGTAGTAAATGTAGCCTATTGTGTTACAAACCATATAAATAATCTCAGATAAGAATAATTTATTACTAAGGGTTGTATATGATTTGTCGTAGATTTAAAATGTTAAAAATGTTATAAAACATAACAACTTAACAGCATTGTTTTGCATAGGAAATAATACCTTGCAATTTAATTTGACTGTAAAGTTCTAATGGCCTCTCCTGGAACCATCACCTTATCGTGGTGGAGAGGTTTGTGTGTCCCTATGAACCTGAGGGCTGTGTTGTCTGGAGCTTTGTGCTCCTGGTAGGGTCTCCCATGGCAAAGAGGTCTCAGGGGAGGGGCCAGACAAAGAATGGTTCAAAGACTCTAATGGAAAATCAAGGAAGGGATAGAGGGACCCTGCCCGGAGGAAGCCCGGGGCCCCCGTCTGGAGCCAGGCCCAGACGGTGGGCTCGTGAGCGAGCGTCTGGTGGCCGGGTTTGCCACGGAGCCCGGTCGGGCACAGCCCGAAGAAGCAACGTGGCACTTCTCCCTCCAGCCCATGGGCCCACCACCTGTGGGAGGATCCAAAGGGGTCGGGTGCGCTGTTATATGGGTGGCAGCGAAGGTCAAGGGCTTCGACGGACCAGACCTGGGCGGCAGAGGCTGGCTCTGGGGACGTGGAATGTCACCTCTCTGTGGGGGAAGGAGCCGGAACTTGTGCGGGAGGTGGAGCGCTACCAGTTAGATCTGGTGGGGCTTACCTCTACGCACAGTCTCGGTTCTGGAACCGTACTCCTGGATAGGGGTTGGACTCTGTCCTACTCCGGAGTTGCCCATGGTGTGAGGCGCCGGGCGGGTGTGGGGATACTCACAAGCCCCCGGCTGAGCGCCGCTGCGTTGGAGTTTACCCCGGTGGACGAGAGGGTCGCCTCCCTATGCCTGCGGGTGATGGGGGGGAAAACTCTGACTGTTGTTTGTGCATATGCACCAAACAAGAGTTTGGAGTATTCGGCCTTCTTGGAGACCTTGAATGGAGTCCTGTATGGGGCTCCAGTAGGGGACTCCATAGTTCTGCTGGGGGACTTCAATGCACACGTGGGCAATGATGGAGATACTTGGAGAGGCGTGATTGGGAGGAACGGCCTCCCTGATCTAAACCAGAGTGGTTGTCTGTTGTTGGACTTCTGTGCTAGTCATGGATTGTCCATAACAAACACCATGTTCGAACATAGGGATGCTCATAAGTGTACGTGGTACCAGAGCACCCTAGGCCAAAGGTCAATGATCGATTTTATAATCGTTTCATCTGATCTGAGGCCGTATGTTTTGGACACTCGGGTGAAGAGAGGGGCAGAGCTGTCAACTGATCACCATCTGGTGGTGAGTTGGGTCAGGGGATGGGGGAGGACTCTGGACAGACCTGGTAAGCCCAAACGGGTAGTGCGGGTAAACTGGGAACGTCTGGAGGAGGCCCCTGTCCGACGGACTTTTAACTCACACCTCCGGCGGAGCTTTTCGGGCATCCCTGTGGAGGCTGGGGGCATTGAACCTGAGTGGACAATGTTCAAAGTCTCCATTGCTAAAGCTGCGGCGGCGAGCTGTGGTCTTAGGGTTTTAGGTGCCTCAAGAGGCGGTAACCCACGAACACCCTGGTGGACACCGGTGGTCAGGGAAGCCGTCCGACTGAAGAAGGAGTCCTTCCGGGATATGTTATCCCGGAGGACTCCGGAGGCAGTTGCAGGGTACCGACAGGCCCGAAGGGCTGCAGCCTCTGCCGTGACAGAGGCAAAGCAGCGGGTGTGGGAGAAGTTCGGAGAAGACATGGAGAAGGACTTTCGGTCGGCACCAAGGTGCTTCTGGAAAACCGTTCGCCACCTCAGGAGGGGGAAGCGAGGAACCATCCAAGCTGTTTACAGTAAGGATAGGACGTTGTTGACCTCAACTGGGGAGGTAATAGAGCGGTGGAAGGAGCACTTTGAGGAACTCCTAAATCCAGCTGACACGCCCTCTGTGGTAGAGGCAGAGTTGGAGGATGATGGGGGATTGTCGTCAATTTCCCTGGTGGAAGTCGCTGAGGTAGTCAAACAACTCCACAGCGGCAAAGCCCCAGGGATTGATGAGATCCGTCCAGAAATGCTGAAGGCTCTGGGTGTGGAGGGGATGTCTTGGTTGACACGACTCTTCAACATTGCGTGGAAGTCTGGGACGGTGCCTAAGGAGTGGCAGACCGGGGTGGTGGTTCCCCTCTTCAAAAAGGGGGACCAGAGGGTGTGTGCCAATTACAGGGGTATCACACTTCTCAGCCTCCCTGGTAAAGTCTACTCCAAGGTGCTGGAAAGGAGGGTTCGGCCGATAGTCGAACCTCGGATTGAAGAGGAACAATGCGGATTCCGTCCTGGCCGTGGAACAACGGATCAGATCTTCACTCTCGCAAGGATCTTGGAGGGGGCCTGGGAGTATGCCCAACCAGTCTACATGTGTTTTGTGGATCTGAAGAAGGCGTATGACCGGGTCCCCCGGGAGAAATTGTGGGAGGTGCTGCGGGAGTATGGGGTGAGGGGGTCTCTTCTCAGGGCCATCCAATCTCTGTATGACCAAAGCGAGAGCTGTGTCCGGGTTCTCGGCAGTAAGTCGGACTCGTTCCAGGTGAGGGTTGGCCTCCGCCAGGGCTGCGCTTTGTCACCAATCCTGTTTGTAATATTTATGGACAGGATATCGAGGCGTAGTCGGGGCGGGGAGGGGTTGCAGTTCGGTGGGCTCGGGATCTCATCGCTGCTTTTTGCAGATGATGTGGTCCTGATGGCGTCATCGGTCTGTGACCTTCAGCACTCACTGGATCGGTTCGCCGCCGAGTGTGAAGCGGCTGGGATGAGGATCAGCACCTTTAAATCTGAGGCCATAGTTCTCAGCAGGAAACCGATGGAGTGTTTTCTTCAGGTGGGGAGTGAGTCCTTACCCCAAGTGAAGGAGTTTAAGTACCTTGGGGTCTTGTTCGCGAGTGAGGGGACCACGGAGCGTGAGATTGGTCGGAGAATCGGAGCAGCTGGTGCGGTATTACATTCTGTGTATCGCACCGTTGTGACGAAAAGAGAGCTGAGCCAGAAGGCAAAGCTCTCGATCTACCGGGCAATTTTCGTTCCTACCCTCACCTATGGTCATGAAGGCTGGGTCATGACCGAAAGAACGAGATCCAGGGTACAAGCGGCCGAAATGGGTTTCCTCAGGAGGGTGGCTGGCGTCTCCCTTAGAGATAGGGTGAGAAGCTCAGTCATCCGAGAGGAGCTCGGAGTAGAGCCGCTGCTCCTTCGCGTCGAAAGGAGCCAGTTGAGGTGGTTCGGGCATCTGGTAAGGATGCCTCCTGGGCACCTCCCTAGGGAGGTGTTCCAGGCACGTCCAGCTGGGAGGAGGCCTCGGGGAAGACCCAGGACTAGGTGGAGAGATTATATCTCCAACCTGGCCTGGGAACGCCTCGGGATCCCCCAGTCGGAGCTGGTTGATGTGGCTCGGGAAAGGGAAGTTTGGGGTCCCTTACTGGAGCTGCTGCCCCCGCGACCCGACTCCGGATAAGCGGATGAAGATGAAGATGGATGGAAGTTCTAATGGCCTCTATGTTGTTGATGTATGTTTGGCTGCAACAACAAGTATTGAGCATTAAGAAAATTAATATTGTAGATGCATAGAACTCGCTGGTATTACAGTAATGCCATCACTGTTTTACAGAAAGCAAACCCTGTCCAAGGCTGTCCATTAGAAAATGAAACTCCCTTTCCAAGATATGCAATTTATTGTTTTAGCTCTCCATCTCTACTCAGCCTTTTGGGAAGCTTTTAGAGCTTTTAGAGCTTGTGATGTTGTGATTACAATAGAAATATACACACATATACAGTATATAGTAGCATTCCATCATGCAGCATGCAAGACCAGGCAGACCAATCAGTGCACCGCCTGTATTGACTACAAAAAAGCCTACGACTCAATGCCACATACATGGATACTGGAATGCTTGGAGATGTACAAGGTCAACAGGACACTAATAGCCTTCATCAAGAACTCAATGAGGCTGTGGAAAACAAGTCTGGAAGCCAACTCAAAGCCAATTGCACAAGTCACCATCAAGTGCGGCATATACCAAGGCGATGCACTATCCCCGCTGCTGTTCTGCATAGGCCTGAACCCCCTCAGCCAGATCATCACAAAGACTGGCTATGGATACCGATTCTGAAGCGGAACAATCATCAGTCACCGCCTCTACATGGATGACATCAAGCTGTATGCCAAAAATGAGTGAGACATCAACTCATTGATCCACACTACCAGGATCTACAGCAATGAAATTGGAATGTCGTTCGGACTGGACAAGTGTGGTCGCATGGTATCAAAAAGAGGGAAGATGATCAGAACTGAGGGGATTGAACTACCAGAAGGCCACATTGCAGATGTTCAGGATAGTTACAAATTCCTTGGGGTGCCACAGGCTAACGGAAACCATGAGGAGGCAGCAAGGAAGACCGCCACAGCCAAATACCTACAAAGAGTGAGGCAGGTCCTGAAAAGTCAGCTGAACGGGAAAAACAAGATCAGAGCCATCAACACATACGCCCTGCCAGTCATCAGATACCCCGCTGGTACAATAAACTGGCCGAAGGAGGAGATAGAGGCTACTGACATCAAGACGAGAAAGCTCCTCACAATGCATGGAGGGGTTCACCCCAAATCCAGCACCCTGAGACTGTACACCAAGCGTAGCGAGGGAGGCCAAGGGCTAGTGAGTGTCAAGACCACTGTCCAGGATGAAACAATGAAGATCCAGGAGTACATCAGAAAGATGGCCCCCAAAGATGAAGGGCTTAGTGAATACCTCAGGCAGCAGAAACCCGAAGGTGAGGACAAGGAAGAGGAAGAACCGTCATGGAGGGACAAGTCGCTGCACGGTGTGTACCACAGACAAATAGAAGTGGCTGATATCAAGAATTCCTACCAGTGGCTGGAAAAGGCTGGACTGAAGGACAGCACAGAGGCACTAATCATGGCAGCACAAGAACAGGCACTTAGTACAAGATCAATAGAGGCCTGGGTCTATCACACCAGGCAGGACCCCAGGTGCAGACTGTGCAAGGATGCCCCTGAGACAGTACAGCACTTAACAGCAGGGTGTAAGATGCAGACAGGAAATGCGTACATGGAACGCCATAACCAGGTAGCTGTCATAGTGTACAGGAACATCTGCCACGAGTATGGGCTGGAAGTCCCAAGGTCAAAATGGAAGACACCTCCTAAGGTAGTCGAGAGTGATCGAGCTAAGATCCTGTGGGACTTCAAGATCCAGACTGACAAACTGGTGATGGCTAACCAACCAGACATCGTGTTGATCGACAAACAGCAGAAGAAGGCAGTAGTGATAGATGTGGCAATCACAAGCGACAGCAACATCAAGAAGAAGGAACACGAGAAGCTTGAGAAATACCAAGGGCTGAAAGAGGAGCTAGAAAAGATGTGGAAAGTAAGAGCAACAGTGGTGCCAGTGGTAATCGGAGCACTGGGGGCTGTGACCCCCAAACTGGGAGAGTGGCTACAGCAGATTCCAGGTAAAACATCAGAGGTCTCTGTCCAGAAGAGTGCAGTACTAGGAAAAGCTAAGATACTGCGCAGAACCCTCAAACTCCCAGGCCTCTGGTAGAAGACCCGAGGTTGAGGATGACACATACCACCCCACAAGGGTGAGAGGGGGAATTTTTATATATATATATATATATATATATAAAGAGAGAGAGAGAGAGAGAGAGAGAGAGAGAGTGATAAGTGAATGTGTCATATAACAGGGAACAAAATCGGAGAGTAAGTATTCTTCTGAGGGATGTGTTGTGTTCGTATGCTGCATGTTCTCATCACTTAACTGTGAGGCACTGACAGCTTATGGACTTACTCACTGTTAGTCACACTTTCCTCTGGACTCACTCAAAACACCCCCGAGCCTCAAGAGCTCTTTTTTAACCAAATTCATAAATAAATAAAAAAGGAGGAATGGGTTCATGGTGTATTGAGTTTGAAAATCAAACAGAGTCTGACAGTAACAAGTAGTAAGTTACCCAAACTGAGGAAGGATTGAAATAGGTCCTTGTTTATCTCTTCTTCATTATATTGTCTTATGTGTGATTTAGTCTAACAGGATAATACAGCATACTTAACTGTTTCACACTGTTTGGCAGAAATTCATTGTATCAGAGCTCTGATGCCTCTCCCATGATGTAAAGGTGGCCTCTCTGCCTACTCTAAATATTGGTTCCCTTTGTCCGAGTTGAGAGTTACAAAGAAGTAGCTGAAAGTCATAACTCGACTGCAGAGAATATTCATATGAAGACAATATAAGTATAAGTTAGTATAAGATAGTATAAGTCATTTTCTCTGTGAGATTTAGGTGTTTTGCTTTAATTTCCTGCATTGATGTTTGCCTAGTTGTTTCCCTCTTATGTATCCCCAGGGTCTTAACAAATATTGTGAGGGAATGTACAGTGAGGAAAATAGGTATTTGAACACCCTGCTATTTTGCAAGTTCTCCCACTTAGAAATCATGGAGGGGTCTGAAATTGTCATCGTAGGTGCATGACCACTGTGAGAGACATAATCTTTAAAAAAAAATCCAGATATCACAATGTATGACTTTTTAACTATTTATTTGTATGATACAGCTGCAAATAAGTATTTGAACACCTGTCTATCAGCTAGAATTCTGACCCTCAAAGACCTGTTAGTCTGCCTTCAAAATGTCCACCTCCACTCCATTTATTATCCTAAATTAGATGCACCTGTTTGAGGTCGTTAGCTGCATAAAGACACCTGTCCACCCCATACAATCAGTAAGAATCCAACTACTAACATGGCCAAGACCAAAGAGCTGTCCAAAGACACTAGAGACAAAATTGTACACCTCCACAAGGATGGAAAGGGCTACGGGGAAATTGGCAAGCAGCTTGGTGAAAAAAGGTCCACTGTTGGAGCAATTATTAGAAAATTGAAGAAGCTAAACATGACTGTCAATCTCCCTCGGACTGGGGCTCCATGCAAGATCTCACTTCGTGGGGTCTCAATGATCCTAAGAAAGGTGAAAAATCAGCCCAGAACTACACGGGAGGAGCTGGTCAATGACCTGAAAAGAGCTGGGACCACCGTTTCCAAGGTTACTGTTGGTAATACACTAAGACGTCATGGTTTGAAATCATGCATGGCACAGAAGGTTCCCCTGCTTAAACCAGCAAGTCAAGGCCCGTCTTAAGTTTGCCAATGACCATTTGGATGATCCAGAGGAGTCATGGGAGATTTTGTATTTTGGATGTATTGCGAGATTTTGGGGAACAACCTCCTTCCCTCAGTTAGAGCATTGAAGATGGCTCGAGGCTGGGTCTTCCAACATGACAATGACCCGAAGCACACAGCCAGGATAACCAAGGAGTGGCTCTGTAAGAAGCATATCAAGGTTCTGGCGTGGCCTAGCCAGTCTCCAGACCTAAACCCAATAGAGAATCTTTGGAGGGAGCTCAACCTTCGTGCTTCTCAGCAACAGACCAGAAACCTGACTGATCTAGAGAAGATCTGTGTGGAGGAGTGGGCCAAAATCCCTTCTGCAGTGTGTGCAAACCTGGTGAAAAACTACAGGAAACGTTTGACCTCTGTAATTGCAAACAAAGGCTACTGTACCAAATGTTAACATTGATTTTCTCAGGTGTTCAAATACTTTTTTTTAGATTATGTCTCTCACAGTGGCCATGCACCTACGATGACAATTTCAGACCCCTCCATGATTTCTAAGTGGGAGAACTTGCAAAATAGCAGGGTGTTCAAATACTTATTTTCCTCACTGTATGTACTCATCAGTGTGCTTGTGTTTGAGTGTACAGGGATGACGTGCCAGGCGAGGAGCTCCTATCTAGCCGAGGAGGTGTTGTGGGGTCACAGGTTTAGTCCCATGATGTCGCTGGCGGAGGGCTTCTTTGACATTGACTACGGAGCATTTCATCACACGTTTGAGGTAACGTCAATGGAAGACTAGCCTCGCATTGCCAGACCTTCCTCTACAGCACTGTGGAGGAGGGTCTGTCTATTCCACACAGCATTTTGGGATGGGAGAAAAACATGCTCTGGTTTATTGGCACTTCTTTAAACCAATCAGAATCGTCATGGGTGGCGCTAGGCGGAGCCCCAGTGCCTCCGCAAAATTGTCTTGGGAGGGAACCTGTTTTGGTGGGACATGTTTACGTTCAAAAGTGGTTTTAGTTGTGCAACAGAAAACTCAGAGTGAACAGATAGAGATCAGACAGATCTAGCTAGCTGTTTGGATTTACCCTGCAGAGATCTGAGGAGCAGTTAACCATAGTCCTCAGAAATCCACTGGAGTTCAGAATGCCAACACAAAGAAAGCGTAAAGTTAAAAGACATCCAGCCGAAAATCAGGCGGAAATTCCGGCGGCACCTTAACAATCCCAAAAATAAAACGTTGAAATAGACTAATAGAAGCCAAACCACAGGCTAATACAGGTGTGTTTGTTTTGGTGACCTGGGTGAGCTGTCTCATATGAAATAGGGATTAATGTTTAAACCAAAGAGGTTAACTTGTGTGATGAGCCTTTTTAAAAAAAATAAAATCAAAACTGTTTTGGCTCTTTCCATTGCCTTTAAACAATTAATCGGAAGAGGAAAACAAACCAATTCTTCTACCGACTACCAACTAAAAGTGTTTGAGTAGGAAACCTGGAACAACTCATGCTGTTATCCCTATTTCTGTCTCCACCTACATGTATAACCAACAGCTGAAGTCTCACGCTTGTTCTCTTGGGGTTGTTGAAAGGCATGCTGGGAAATGCAGGAACTCTGTCTCACTAAATCAGTCACACAAACAGTCCTGTCCAACTTCTATCTATGGACATGTTACGCTGTTTGTATGCATAAAACAGCTTGATGCGTTGTTATCAACTGGTGTTGCTAACATATAGCTCACCTGGCTGGAGCTATAGCTTGTAAAAGCAACACATTCCACTTGGTTGTGACATCATTCCCAGCTCCAGCTTCCGAGGTAAATGGAACACACTATTACTGTAATATCAATCTACTTGTCTAACTCTTGGAAAGAAAGCAAATATTAAATAATAACTGTATTTCCAAAAATGTAGTATTGTACATGTTTAATTTTATTCACAAAACGTAAAGGAAAAGTACAATCATAAGACATAATGCAGATATGTGAAATGGTAAACTGTTTGAACCTTGTGTACAGGGGCCCAGATAATAGAAAATAATACACATTATAAATACTATCATATTGTTTGGATAAAGAAGGAAATTATACAATATAATTTACAACCTACAAAAAGAAGAAACCCGAACTACCCTAACCATACCTAAGTAAGACATTAAGTCCATCAGTCTAAGTATTGGTCAAATACATAAAATGTAATACACATTAACCAATAACAAGTGAGAATAACAGTGGATATAAGGATTTCAGTGTCACTTGTTTAGAAATATAACACTTTTTTAGAAATATAACACTTGTTTAGAAATATAACGTCGTGGCTTCTTCTTGCCATCTTGGTAATGATAATGATCTTCATCCAGTGATTTGACCATAGATATGAAACAATCTACAAACAAGTTGTACATATGCATAGATATTTTGTGTTTTATCTATAGATTTGACAAAGTCTTATGTTTTCCCTCTCCCTAAGGTGGTCTCGCCCTCCTGCTCAGCACGAGAGCTGTCATTGGCTGCGGCCAGACTCGACGCTCACATCTATTGGTCCATCTCCAGCAGGCTGGACGAAGAGCCCACCCTGACCAACCAGGCGGCCAAGCAGCCAGACAATGGCAAAGGAGGGGAGCCCACCTTCATTGTGGGAGAGATGACAGACATCCAGGAGCAGACAGGACTGGGCGAGCTGAACGGCAGCGTCGCCACCGACCAATCCGAATCAGAGGCCTAGAACACAGAATGTTCACAGAGACCTTTAGTATATCGCCCTCTCACCAAAATAAGTTTGCAAATCTTTTCTTTTAGGGCAAATGAGTAGTTTCATTAGGCCCAGTTCTACAGTGTGTGCCATATATTGTGTTACCATATAAGAGTTTATTTCTGGAGATTTTTCTGTCTTTGTCTCTATGTTGATCTTTGTTACAAGTGTACTGTGTGTGTGCTATCTTTTAGCATTGTCTTTTTAGCTCACCCTTGCCTATATTTACATTTAAATGACAACACAATGCTTCAGGTGGGGTCAACAATAATACATTATAATATATACATATTGTGTAGAAACCTAAAATTTATTTAGATGCAAAGATTGTTATGAGATTTATTGAAAATCATGCAGGTGTTAACAGAGTGGGAAGGTAACACCCAGTATATTTATATTCTGCTAGAAACTTCATTTGGCTTCAGATCATCATGCGGTGCTAGAAACGTGTCTGAAATATATATTTGACAGACAAAAGAGGATAAAAGTGGCCAGTGAACAACAAAGCCAATCCTCTCTCACTCCCAACTCGTTAAATACGCAAAAATCACCCTTTAGCACCTGAATGAGACGCACAAGGCAGAGCAGCAGCTCGACCGCGGCTCGACCGTGGCTCAACCGCAGCACTGTAAGTTGACGTAGTATGAAGAGCACAGGACTTTTACAGAAGAGACCGTGTTTCATGTCCCGTTCTTGTCCTGCTTAATACTGAGAAATACGATTTGTAACTCCACCCACGATCTTTCCATAAACCTATTCTTCCTAACCTATTATTCTTATTCTCCCATTCTTGTGCTGCATGTCAGTTAAATGTACATTTTTTAAATGACACCAAATTGGTCCCGACCCAGTGAGCCAAAAAGTGATGGCAAGATTCCAGATAAAGCATGAGTTATTTGAAAGACCCACTGTGTCTGACTGTGACACTAAAGGAGACTTTTTGCGTCAGTAACAAATGCCAAGTCACCTGGCCAAGCGTCACTTTCTTGACGTGCTGGGAGTGAGAATGTGTTTCCTGGCTTGGGCGTATGATTTCTTATCTTCTGTAGGCACAGAGTATTATGTTTGTTTGTTTGTTTGTTGAAGAGTAACTTCTGGCTGAAAAGCAGTGTTTTGCTGCCCTCTCCGGTTAAAAATGTCATGTTTAAACCTTCTGAACACACCCCAACAGTGATGTCACTGATTCCCTAAGTACACCTGTACATCACTGCAGCAAGGTGATCAATCAAACCGCTGGAGTCAGCAAAAATGAGATTAGTTACTCTTCAACAACACCCGTGTGATTTAGCTGACATTCCTAACTGCACACTCACATCATGGTGACTAGAGTATCTAACACCTTTAACATAGAGACAGGTTAACACTTGAGTGTGTCCGTGGCTTTGTTTCATACCACGTGTGTAGCACAAGGATTATCTATGTTTCCTTCCCAGCCAAGTAGAAATGAAAAGCACAACAGTGTCCTGCTCAGTTCAGCCCAGAGTCCTGCTTCTGCTGCTGTGTATAATGTATATGTGGCCATTTTTACTTGATGTTTTTACTATGTAATATAACACATCTATTAGAATTAATAAACTGCAGTATATTCCAGAACAACTGTCTCAGGTTGTGTGATATTCTGTGAAGGGGCATACTTAAAAGACTAAGGAGCTGAATGAGAGACATGTTTGATAAATAAACCTCATACAAATCAAACATGTGATCTGACATACATTAATGTAGCCGTAACAATAAAATAATATGATATATAATACAATCAAACGGGCCATTTTTGGTGATGGAGTATTTTGACATTTGAGCTATTTTTTACTATTTTAAGTAAAACGCCAGAACACTTATTACATCATTGTACAAAATACATAAAACATAAAAAATAGGAACTTAGTTGTAGTTCTGTTTTTGTCTGGAATGAGACAAACAGGAGTATGGAGAGTTTACCTAATTTTATTTGTGTTCAAAATTGATATTACTGACTCATAAATGAAGAGAGACTGAGAGTGAGAGCATGTACTGGGGTACAATTTTTAACTCTTAGATTTTGGTGAAGTACCCTTTGCTGTTTACCCTTTTATTTTAATTACAAATAATCTCCTTTTACACCTTCTTAAATTTGAAAAATATGTAATCCTATTTAAGTGAACATATGGGTTTTTTCTCACAAGCTCAACTGAACATTTATAAGAGCTTATGCAAAATTTGAACCAATGCTGGCAGATACATTACTAACAAATGTACATGTACTGAGATACAAGACATCTTCCCATTGGAGGCTTTGGATTGGTTGGGTCTGTCTTTCCTGCCCAATTGTATCACCAAAATTGTCATGGGTGGTTGGTTTGTTTTCATCCCTTTTTATTAAATTAAATTAATTAAAATCTTTATTATTATAATTATCTTTACATTTTCATGTATTTATTTATTTTTTAATCCCATTTATTCAATAACTTAGTTTATTTTATTCTATTGTTTTCTTTATATTCAGTAAATTTGTTTATTTTTTAAAGGAAAATTATATTTACATGTTGTGTGTATTATGTACCAAAACATGTGATGCCAAATATATATATATATATATATATATATATATATATATATATATATATATATATATATATATATATAACAGTGAATTACAAGTATAAAGTAGCATATGGTAACATGTAAAATAGTCAAGTAGTACCTCAGAATTATACTTAAATACAGTAGCCTACTTAAGTGACTGTTTACTTAGCCACTCTACACCTCTGGCGTTAGCAACGTTTATGATTTATCTTTTGACGTATCACTGTGATGGAAGTGTGACAATTTGCTCAGCCACAAGCTGAAGTTGCCTTAGTGTATTCAAACAACCCTTTTCTGTCCTCAACCAGTGACTGATTAATACCTATAGGTTACTATTTGGCTAAAGGCCCATATTGAACATACAGAAGCCCTGCAGTATGATGTGTCTCATTAGAAATTCCAGCACCAGGAGAAGTCAGCATATTTGGGTTACTAGGCAGAATTGTGGCTTTAAAAAAAGAAAATGAAAAGTCTTTCTCAGTCTTGGCTGCTAGATGGCGATAAAGAGCCCACGTCTCTTCTTCCAGCCATTCACACGGCACTATTGGTGTGTAATGAGATGGGGTCCCCATTTCAGCTGTCTCCTAGGCAACCGGGGCTGGGGACAGGGAGAGGGCAGGGTATGCGTATGTTCATGTGAATGTGTGTGTGTTAATGTGTGTTTGAACTGGACCCTCACAACTGATAGGGGAGTTTATGAGGATTGTCAGAGAGTTGATGTGACAATATAATTTCATAAATGTGTGAGAGTGGATGAGGATGATGGTCATGGTCATGGTGATGATGATGATGATGATGAGGAGGAGCGGGAGGAGGAGGAAGAGGAGGATGATGCACAGCAGTGACTTCAGGTGGAAAAGAATGTAAATGTAAATGTGCTGTATTTATATAGCGCTTTTCTAGTCTTAACGACTACTCAAAGCGCTTTTACATCATATAGGATACATTCACCATTCACACACATTCATACACTGTGGCCGAGGCTGCCGTACAAGGTGCCACCTGCTCATCAGATAAACACGCACACATATTCACACTCCGATGCACAGCTCGGGGTTCAGTGTCTTGCCCAAGGACACTTCGACATGGAAATGCAGGGCCAGGGATTGAACCACCAACCTTCCAATTGGCAGGCAACCTCTCTACCGCTGAGCCACAGCCGCCCCAGAATGAATGCCCTTGACACTGAAAAGGATATTGACATGTTTTCATATTTAGTTTTTACCTTTCACAATAAAGCAAATATCACAAAGATATAGATATGAAGTTGTAGTATCTACATAACTCATTTTGGGTCTTAAAATGATGAAAGAGTCCAGAACAGTCAGACCTTGATATAATGCTGGATACATCTTCAACAAATAAAACGTTGGTTTTAGCTTTCTCCTCACGTTGTGTGACATGTCATAACCGGAATCAGACATGTTTTGTTTGGGAGTGAAAGGCTAAGTGCAAGTTTTAATACTTTCCAGTGATTTTCACCTCGCCCCACAGTTGAACCCCATGTGACATTACCAAGTTGTAATTATGATTTTAATGAGAGGCTGTTTTGCATGATCCCTGCTGAGCTGAAATCAATGTTTCTCTTCATGGAAGGAAGTCATGACTGTCTTGTTTCAGTCAAGGCAGACAGTGAAAGGAGTGGAAAAATGTAAAAATAGAAGAAATAAAATATCCCCTACAACATTCTGACCACCAGTTATTCCAAGACAAATGGAAAACTTAAAAAATGAGGCTTTTAAAGTATTTTTTAGAGTGCACATTGTTGCTTAAGCTGCTCTAATCAATATTTTTTGTATTAACTATGGATCAAATGACTACATGTAATGTGAAAGCTATCACTCATAGTGATGAACACAGACAATTTTTGAGCTTCAGCTCCCTTCAGCTCTATGAACCATTTTAGTGTTGTTTAGCTCACTGTTTTGGTTTTTTCTTCACTCTCACTGCTCTCATCAATGTCTTTTCCAGTAGCAGGCAGCTTAGATAAACCCACTTTAACTACCTGTTTATCACAAAACAACTGACAAAGTTAGCAACCTACAAGTATGTAGAGGAGCAGTTAGCTGCCAAAGAGCCTGATATTTCCCTCAGGTTTGTGGAGACCAAAACAGAGCTAAAAGAAGAAACCAGAAACACAACTGAACAAATGAAATCTAACATCACTTTGTGTCTGCGGGATGTGGAAATGAGCAACTGCTTGCAAACACAACCACACAACAATAACAATAGCAGTGTTTTCCCTAGGTTTGTGGAGGACTAAAGTTTGATTTATACTTCTGTGGAGGCTCCACGCAGAGCTTTCACCGTAGCCCACATAAGTGATCTGAAGTTTATACTTGCATTGGTGTGTGCGTAGATTAAAGAGAATAGCGAGCCAGCATGTGTATGTGTGTGTGTGTGTGTGTGTGTGTGTGCGTGCATGCATGTGGGTGTGTGTGTGTGTGAGTGTGTGTGTGTGTGTGTGTGTGTGTGTGGTAGACCAAGTGAGAGAGTGACGGTGATTAGCTTTGGAGCGAGTACCGACACTAGAGTCATAGTGAGAGAAACAAAGTGTCTCCCCTGTGCTTTCTGACCACAGTGGGACATCTTTAGCACAAAAAACCCTCTCCTTGATTTCATGTTGTTTATGGAGAAAGAGAACAGGGCCATGAACGGATCAGCCCCAGCATACATCCAGGACATGGTCAAACCCCATACCCCATCCCGCCTACTCTGCTCTGTATTATTGGTGGCGGCTGTGGCTCAGTGGTAGAGTGGTTGCCTGCCTTGGGCAAGACGCTGAACCCCGAGTTGCCCCCGATGCTGCACATCGGCGTGTGAATGTGTGTGAGTGTTTATCTGATGAGCAGGTGGCACCTTGTACGGCAGCCTCGGCCACAGTGTATGAATGTGTGTGAATGGTGAATGGTTCCAGTATGATGTAAAAGCGCTATGAGTAGTCGTTAAGACTAGAAAAGCGCTATATAAATACAGCACATTTACATTTATCAGCCAACCTGCTTGCTGTCCCTCACAGCAAGGGAAAACTAATCACTCGCGAAATCCCAACTGTTTGCTGTCCTGGCTCTCAAATGGTAGAATGAGCTCCCTACGGACATCAGGATGGCCAAAAGCCTACGCATCTTCCACCGAAGGCTAAAAACACATCTCTTCCCACTACACTTTGGATAAACATGAAGAAGGACAAGAAGAGAGGAGGAAAAGAGAAAATTAAAAAAAAGTAATCTTGAAACTGTACTGTCACATGTCTCTTTGTAGTTTTGCTTATTTAAAGCTAATGTATTTGCACTTACTACTTGTTGTCTGGAGTTTGAAAGCACTTAATTGGAAGTCACTTTGGATAAAAGCGTCAGCTAAATGGCATGTAATGTAATGTAATGAAATGAGTTGGGGGAAATGCAGCGCTACCAAGCCACGGTCATGCAACGTGCGTCATCGCAACATGTAGTTACATTTTTTGAGAGGTACACATCAGGCTAGGGCATAGGGTCCGTTTCTCCACGTACCAATGTACGTAGCCAAAGCATAGATTTAACCAAGAAGCATGAATCACACTTTACTGTAGGTGCACATATTTGGTGGGGATCCTCCCTCAAGTACATTTTACATTTTTCAATAAAAAACATGCAATTTTACGTAATTTTGGAGCATTATTATAATCATATCTGTGTTAAAAAATTGGAAAAGTTAGAGCACATAAAAAATAAATAACACTTAAAAAGCTTGCTGAAGAAGTCCACTGGGGACCAACTACAATCATTAGATCTGAAATAAGTAATTTAGTTACATTCATTGGGCTCAGGTGGTGCCCAAAATGGCCTGTGTCTTAGCCTTAAAATGGCAGGGAAACCCCTGATTAGAATCGTGTTAAGAATGGCCCAAGAACAACCCAATATATGGAAATACACAGCAGTTCTCAGTACATTTCTGTGACTTATCCTGATGCAGTACAAATGCATAAAAACACAACTGCCAAATCAAAAATAAATATTGAGATTAAAATAATTTTAAGTACTGGACTGATTATTTTTCCTGCTGCTTCGAATTGTCCATATTCCTCTACTATAACTCTGTAACATGGCCACCAACCGTCTTAAAGTCTCAAACAACCTAGACAGACTTTCTTTCCTTCTGTAGCACTGATGGGAAAAACATGCAGCAACACCTCCTGGAGGTGCAATAAGTATTCACCTCTGCGAAACAGATGTTCCCAAAATAGGCTCAATTAAGCATAGCGTTCAGTTAATGTATGAAATTGTTTAAAAAGTCCTCGTTAAGTGTAAATGTTGAGGTACTTGTACTTTACTTGAGTTTTTTCTTTTCATGCCACTTTCTACTTTCTAATCCGGTCCATTTCAGAGAGAAATATTGTACTTTTTTCCACTACATTCAAATACCAGCTTTACTAGTTACTTTACAAGTTAAGATTTTTGCATGCAAATCACATAGTTTATAAACTACAATGTTTTATTATAAATAAACTACCCAACAATATAACGGCCTACAAGTCCAGCTAAAATGATTAGACCATTAAACAGTTTGGATCATTTCCAGTTTCTAAAAGGTGAGAATTTTTTTGCATTCAGTACTTTTACTGTTAATCCTTTAAAGGTGCAAAATACTGACAGGTTGTGTTTAAAACAGTTACTGCAGTACAAATTCAAAATACTGGAGGGAGCCGTCTCCCCCGCCCCCTCCTTCCTCGACTCAAAGTTCACAGACGTTGCGGGCTGAGACCGAAGTATCCAACATTGTTGCTAGACTCACATAGCCAGACATTACGCCATAGCACAGCAGAGTAGCTAACGTTAGATACTGGATATACTGACAGTCATAAAGGCCTGTGCTCACACAGAGCTCTGTACCCAAATAACAGATACAGCATCAAAATTATGGCAACAATTGCTAAACACACTGCAAACTCATAGTCCTCTCCTTTTCCTGATGATACTTATATACTTTTACTTTAGTAAAATTTTCAATGCAGAACTTCTACTTGTAATAGAGTGTGGTACTTAGTACTTAAGTAAAGGATCTGAATACAACTTCCACCCCTGCAGAAGTATTGTCTTTAGTCAGAGTTTAACATTTGATTCTAGAAAAGGCCTCTTCACTTCCACTGATGTCTTGTTGCTTTTTTCTTTCTTTAGTCAAATACTAATAAAAGCAATAAATTAGAAGCAAAAGCCACCACTCAGTAAAAGTCAGCCTGCCATGTGAAGTAGAGCAGAGCTGATATAGGTGTTAGACCACCCCACTATAACATGCAGCAGGCTACACAACGGGCCATGGAAATGGCAAAGTAATTTTGTCTGCCAAATGACATGATTCTACATTGCATCGCCTCAGGAGGCAGATATAAACCACAGACTATTTCTCAGTACATGTCAAGCCAGAATTCTGTCCTGTCTCCACCTAGAGCAGGTGTAAAGGCAACCCAGATTAAAGCAAAGCAAGTCTTACTTGATAAAGACAAAGATAAAGACAACTCAGCGGTCATGATAAAACAATCGCGAAAATCAAAAACTTTACACTGCTGCCATTAGATACAGGACTCTGAGGTATATAAGGACTCACTATGGCAGAAGTTTGGTCGCTTCTGCCTTTGCACTACTTATCAAACTATCTCGCTGACTTTGGTAAGATCTGGTGTTGTTGTAAATATAGTTTCTATGTGTCTACATACTTGTCTTTATGTTATGTACATCTCTTCATGTTATCTGTTGATGTATTTGTCTGTGTATATTGCCATGTACATGAAACAAATCTCTGGGACAATAAATATCTATCTGTCGCTCAAAGAATTGATGTTGAAAAGCTACTACTACGGTTGGTTTATAAAGCACAGAATGGTTTAGGTGCCAAAATAAAGTTCTGATCTGCTCCTACATTAAAAACAACCATGTTCATTTCTTACACGGCACTTTGACTTATAGTCTTGTATTTCATATCTGTCTTATCCTATTTCCACAGTTTTTACATTTTTAATTGTTTTGAATTGCTATAATAATAATAGAGTTTTGAATTGCCTTGTTGCTGAAATGTGCTATAGGAATAAAGCTGCCTTGCCTTGCTCAAACAAGCTGCTAATTAATAATTTACTGTCTCTCAAGTAAAATATTCTACCAATATTGACCCTTCCTGTGAGAAACGTTTCGCATCATCCAGCAAATCTTGGCCAGGCTGTTCTCATGTACCAGTCGTACAGATCGCAATGAAAAGGAAAACACTGTAATTTGTATGTATTCCTCGGATTTATTGCTGTATGCAGCACATGGATTGCTGCTGTATAAGAGCGGGAAGTGCAGCGTAGAGATGTGGTCGGGGTGGATGGGTGGGTACTAAAACACAGGGCTTTCAAGCAGAGGAACAGATTTTGTTTCCTAGGAAAACACAAGACTTTCACCCAGAAAGTGTGTCTTTGTGTCTGGAGAGTACTACTAACCACAATCTTTTTTCTAAGCTTAAAGGTGCTCTGAGCGATGTCACGCGTTTTTTAAGCTACAACATTTTATGTCACATACAGCAAACATCTCCTCACTATCTGCTAGCTGCCTGTCTCTAGAACACACTGAAAAAAAACGTGGTCTCTGTAGACAGCCCAAGGTCTACAAACGGCAATAAAAACAAACTGTGCCCACCTGCACTACGAAGCATATGCGCTGTCCAGCGTTCCAGCCATTAACAGACAAGAAGGATTATGGGGGTGGGGGTTGGGGTTAGTGCACGAAAGCACAGAAGGGAGGGAGAGGGGACGGAATGAGGAGGAGGGAGGGACGACTAGTCTTGTTTTGTTTTGTTTTGAAAATACAAGAAGTGCCGTCACCCAACATCGCTTAGAGCACCTTTAACTAGTGGGTGCCTAAACTTAACTGTAGTTGCTGCATGACAATCACTTTTTATCGTTCACGGTGACCTTTTCTCGGCTAAATGTATCTGTCATGTGACCGGTCGTCACATGACCAGCCGGCGGCAATCATTTTGCAGGATATTATACGATTTATTGTAAATAACTTCTTGTACAATATCATGCAAACCGGTTAATTTGAATGCGTAGTTGGCAGACCTCCGCTGATCTGTTTAGCACGCAGATCTGTGCGCTGCAGCCACCGAAGGAAGTCACACATTGTTCGTTGCCACACACTGCCCACACTGCCGTCACACAGAGCTGGATATAAATCCAAATACACGAGTGTCCACCAAATGGCATATGTTATGTTGCCATAGAGATGGTTATTGCTGGCAGTGGCTTGACGGTATACAGTGAGGAAAATAAGTAGTTGAACACCCTCCTGTTTTGCAAGTTCATGGAGGGGTCTGAAATTGTCATCGTAGGTGCATGTCCACTGTGAGAGACGTAATCTAAAAAAAAAAAATAAAGAAATCACAATGTATGATTTTTTAACTATTTATTTGTATGATACAGCTGCAAATAAGTATTTGAACACCTGTCTATCAGCTAGAATTCTGACCCTCAAAGACCTGTTAGTCTGCCTTCAAAATGTCCACCTCCACACCATTTATTATCCTAAATTAGATGCACCTGTTTGAGGTTGTTAGCTGCATAAAGACACCTGTCCACCCCATACAATCAGTAAGAATCCAACTACTAACATGGCCAAGACCAAAGAGCTGTCCAAAGACACTAGAGACAAAATTGTACACTTCCACAAGGCTGGAAAGGGCTACGGGGAAATTGCCAAGCAGCTTGGTGAAAAAAGGTCCACTGTTGGAGCAATCATTAGAAAATGGAAGAAGCTAAACATGACTGTCAATCTCCCTCGGACTGGGGCTCCATGCAGGATCTCACCTTGTGGGGTCTCAATGATCCTAAGAAAGGTGAGAAATAAGCCCAGAACTACACGGGAGGAGCTGGTCAATGACCTGAAAAGAGCTGGGACCACCGTTTCCAAGGTTACTGTTGGTAATACACTAAGACGTCATGGTTTGAAATCATGCATGGCACGGAAGATTCCCCTGGCAAGGCCCGTCTTAAGTTTGCCAATGACCATTTGGATGATCCAGAGGAGTCATGGGAGAAAGTCATGTGGTCAGATGAGACCAAAATAGAACTTTTTGTTCATAATTCCACTAACCGTGTTTGGAGGAAGAAGAATGATGAGTACCATCCCAAGAACACCATCCCTACTGTGAAGCATGGGGGTGGTAACATCATGCTTTGGGGGTGTTTTTCTTCACATGGGATAGGGAGACTGCACTGTATTGAAGAGAGGATGACCGGGGCCATGTATTGCGAGAGTAGTGGGGAACAATCTCCTTCCCTTAGTTAGAGCATTGAAGATGGGTCGAGGCTGGGTCTTCCAACATGACAATGACCCGAAGCGCACAACCAGGATAACCAAGGAGTGGCTCTGTAAGAAGCATATCAAGGTTCTGGCGTGGGCTAGCCAGTCTCCAGACCTAAACCCAATAGAGAATCTTTGGAGGGAGCTCAAACTCCGTGTGTCTAGAGAAGATCCGTGTGGAGGAGTCGGCCAAAATCCCTCCTGCAGTGTGTGCAAACCTGGTGAAAAACTACAGGAAACGTTTGAGCTCTGTAATTGCAAACAAAGGCTACTGTACCAAATATTAACATTGATTTTCTCAAAAAAAAGCTGTATCATACAAATAAATAGTTAAAAAATCATACATTGTGATTTCTGGATTTTTTTTTGAGATTATGTCTCACAGTGGACATGCACCTACGAGGATAATTTCAGACCCCTCCATGATTTCTAAGTGGGAGAACTTGCAAAATAGCAGGGTGTTCAAATACTTATTTTCCTCACTGTATGTCAGGAAGCAGGAGAGGAAATGATACAGTGCTCTGTGTTCAGCAGTTACTCCTGGCTGGCAGTATATAAAGTGACCAGACATCTAACACAAGGCCAGAGCATGGACTGTAGGAAGTTTAATTTTGTATCTTTTAAATTTATATTAGGGCTGTCAGAACTAACGTGTTGACAAGTTAATACAATCTTAGTCTTATAATATATCCATGAACGGAAGTGGATGGCTAACAGAAAACAAAACTCCTGGAGGTCTTTTGAATGGAAGGTTGAGTTTCAAAGCCCTGCCTTAAGGTTCTCTTAACAAGACAAACGTTTTTTGCATGTGCTGTCAATGTGAATTGAGTTACCAACAGAGTAGTTGAGTCTCAAATAAGCACTTGAGCATTAAAAACGTTAAAAAAAACATTTAAAACAGATAAAACAGCTGAACTGTGTAGGAATGAACTTTGTGTAGTTTGAGCTTGAATTTGAATAGAAATGTGAACTTTCTTTTCTTTTCCATTGTTCATATTCATTGTTTAACTACTGTCAAAGAGTTCAAGATACAGAAATTTACAATAAAGCAAAACACTTTCTTCCACATTTGAACTACAGAAGCGCTTATTTTTTTGTAAACAAAATGTGAACATTGCACAGCGTCAAAATAAATGTAGTGGAAAAAGACACTGAAAATCTAATTTAACAGGTTTTAGAAGTATTGACTGTAAAGCTCCATTGTTATGCTCAGGAATGGCTTGTCTTTTGGCAGCTGTTAACCTGTAAACTTCCTCTCAACACGTTATATACCAATGTATTAATATGGTTCAGGATGCCATTAGATGAAGCCGATAGATACATTTGATGACACACAAAAATAAGTATACTTTGAACGTCAACAAGAAGTAACATCACCCAACATTGCTTAGAGCACCTTTAATCAATTATGGGGACTATCTTTAACTTAATAATTTAATTTAGTTGAAATGCTCAGTAGATATCTAGCTCTGGTTGCACTGGATGCATGTCAAATAAACCTCTTTCCTATAGGTGAAAAAAAGCAAAGTCTTACATGGTGTCTGCAGGGACCCCTGAGGTCAGGCTTTAGCACTTTGTCATGAGTGAGTGGATCTCTGGGACGTCCCTCCCTCAGAGTGCAGCATGTCACAGTTGGCACAAGAAGGCCTGAGCCCAGCACATTTAATTAGCCAAGCTTTCTTGGCATTGGATGGGAGGGGGGACACACAGTGACGAGTCATCAACACCACCAAGGGCGCGGTGCTGCTGCACATCTAAAACTTAACAGGATGGGAAAGAAGCGCATGGCCGTTAATATGGGAATCTGTCACTGGGAGATGGAGTTTTTTTTTATTGGAAACAACATAATCGGTAATTCAGCAAAAATGAGAACAATCAGTGACTGACCTCTCTTGTAAAAACACATATGTTGTGACCCCCTCAGCTGTTAATGTACCGAACATGCGACAGTGATTAAGATACAGGGGAGATACACAGCCCTCACTGCTCCACATGTCAGTAGTTATCATTCGAGTCAACGTGCCATTTTGAATGGAAAAAAATGACTGTTGCTATGAAAAAAAGCAAAGTTAGGGAAAACAGTTTGGGAGAAACCATTCTGACATCCCTCTCTGTATAGCTGCATGCATGTGAGGAGCCCACCCCACCTCAGCTGTAGTGAGGAGAGCCCATCTAGGCAGCCAGCAACCAGCGCGTCTCTGCCTACCAATAGGCATGCTCGGCTCAGGCTCTGTGCAGTGCTCAGTCTCAGCAGCTAAAGCTGGGCGCAGGGGAACTGCGACGGCCGCGCCAAGCATCTTCCCAGGTATGCGTCTCTCTGTCGCTATACGCCCTTATTCATTTTCTGCAATGTTATGGTATCTTGCTGCATGCTGTTCCCCGCTCTCCCGACATTGGCTTATTTCTAGGGAGGGGTTGCTGTGTCTTATTAATTGTTTCTTTTTTTTTTGGTTGCTCACGTAGCCTTCACTGTAGCGCAGGGCAGCGGGTCTTCTTGGTAAACACTCACAGTCAGCGAAGACGCATCTGCAAAAAACCTCCTCGTTAACCGCGCGTCAACTTGCACACACCTCAAAATGTTCGCCCTTCGACAGATGAGCGCCGAGCAGCCTCCGCCGCGGCTGCTGCTGGCGAGGCGGGGATGTGCGCCCGTTGCTGCGCTGCGTGCATTTCTTGGGGAAACATTTGCAACGAGGTTATGATTTGGCTCAAGCGGCTTTCGTCAAAACATGATCCCTGACTATTTTTTCCAACTTGCAGTGCATGCAGGTAGAGGTTTTTTTAAATAATTTTTTTTTCTGGTAGGCGCTGGACTTGCGGTAGGCTATACTGGGCGAAGCAGGTATTGGGAGCTGATTTGAAAAATCATTTCATAGCAGTCAATTTTTAAGTAGGCTGTGCCAAATAACGCTGCAGTAGGCTATGGCTATAGTAGGTGATACTGTAGGCTATATGCATGGACAGACATTTCTACAACATTGATATATTATTAATAGCTATGTGTTATGATACAACGGGTCTATTTCAGATCATTATTCATTCATACGGAGTTACCATCCAGGGGAAATGATTTTGAGGATTTTTTTCACAGAATCAGGTGGACTTAGTTTAGTCAAAGTGATGCTAATTATAAACCATGGCTTTCAACGAGTTTGAATAAGCCGTGTTTGAATGATGTGCCTGGTCTGTAGCGCCGTTATCCTTGTCACTAGGTAAGATGTAGGTACACTCCCTTGGCAGTTAGGGTGGTGCTGCCTGCTAGTGCTGATGTGTTACAGTGGCCACTACCTGTGCATGCAGTCTAATAGGCCTGGCTGTACATTTGCTCCGGGAGGGTGGATGGGTGGGTGGTGGTCAATAAAACAAAATCTCTCTAAAAAAAAGTTCAAAATAAATTTAAACTCAACCGTTGAAGTTTTTTAGGGGCAGCGCAGGAAAAGTATCAATGGAAAATGGATTTAAGGATTTACTAGCAATAAATGAATGAACTTTTACAACAGCTGACCTTATTGTTAGTTCTCCTTGCACACACAAAACTGTTAATTATATCCTTCAGCATGTCATTAATGTGCATGTAAAAATCTGGTTGTGTTGTAGGCTAATTATGAATGGTACTTTTGTTGTTGCTATGCAAAAAAAGGGCTCATGTGCAATCTTTTGAAGCTGTGACCTTGTCAAAAAAGGCCACTGTGTGTCTGCTTTGCTCCGGTTCTCTCTGATAAAAGTCTGCATTAAAGGAAGCTACTTTTCCATACCAGTCCATCTTCACTGGTCATGACTGCTCTTGGATTTTTGCTGCATTTACCACACTGCCTTCAAAGCCAGGAATAGTTGGAGGGTATATCAGAATCAGGTTTAATGGTATGTTAGTGTCTGCCTAGCGCCATAGCCACTGAAGTTACATTGAAGTTTATAAATGAGCTAATCCATTTCCACATGTGCTGTCCTTGTTCTCTGAAAACATGCTTTTTAAACAGTTAAGTCTCAGGGTGGAGATTTTCTGCTGAGCCATTTACATCTGGGACCATATTCTTTTGTCGCAATTTGATTGTTTCACAGTACATTGGTGCCGATTTCATTTATTGCGATTCTAAAAGTATTGTGATTCCAGTATTGAGCATTGAGATTTTCTTTTCCTTCTTCACAAAAACAAAAGTTGAAAAATACACTTCTAGAGACAATATATCATGGGATAGAATGATAGAATAAGTCTAGACCACACTCTACAATTTACAAATACCCAACAATTTCCCACGAGCAAGCATTTGGTGCAACAGTGGCAAGGGAAAACTTCCTTTAAGGCAGAAACCTTGAGTGGTGAGGAAAACTTCCTTTAGGCAGAAATCTTGGCCAGACCCAGGCTCCATGGCGGCATCTGACACAGACACTGATACAGACACACAGGTATAGAGAAATATGATTCTTAATAATTATAGCAGTTGAAATTATGAACAGTGGCAGTTACAGTAACAATAAGGATCCTGGAACTATAACTAGAAATAAAATACAGAGTTAAAAGTACATAATATGGATTCTCTCCTTTCTCTGTTTTGCTGGAAACAGGTATTATGTAGTCGCCGTCGGCTGTATATTGCATAAACAGAAAATATTTAGGTAAACCATTGGTAAAAAAATTAAAAAATATTGATTCTGGGGAAAATTATCCATTTCAAAAATTGTTGCAAGAAAGAAATCACGATACATTTGTGAACCTTTTTTCCCCACCCCTACTGGATCGTATGAATGATCTCCAGTAGGGGGACACAGTGAATCCCACAGTATGTTAGGAGAGACTCCGGACTGCAGAGTGGATAAAGTTATGGAGGGAGAAATGTTAAGGTCACCTAAAGGTCAAAGGAAGAGGAAGAAATCTTTCCAAATCATTTAAGTGAAATGGTCCTTTATATAAATAATATTTTGCATCATTGATGTAAATGGAGCAAAACAAAGAATTTACTGCAAGATTTCTTGATTTAGGTGAACTTTCTTTTGTTTCCTAGTGAGCTACAACAACCATTAAAATAAAACTATTTTGATAATCGATTAGTGATTTTGACAAATTTTGAATTTAATTGTTGGTTCCACCTTCTCATCTACAAAGTTTTTCTGCTTGGCTTTGTTATTTGACAGTAAAGAAAATATGCTTTGTTTTTTAAATGAAGCAACTAAACCAGCATTGAAGGATATCACTTTGGACTCGGGGATGTTGTCATGGGCATTTTTCTCTTCTTAAAAAAAGACATTTCTGATACTAAATGATGAATCATTAAAAAAAATTGTCCTATTAAGCTACAGTTACTGTGGAATGTAATCAGCTCCTTAAACCTGGGCATGATTCATCATTAAGCAGAATGTGGATGTCAAATTGGCAAACAAAAAAAAAATAAATATAAATATTGTAACATCTATAACTGAATTATAATAAATTGATCATGAAATGAATCATTAGCTCCAGCCCTAGTCCGATTACAGTTAAACTCTATTAGTATAAACGGAAGTTGTTATATTGTATTAATGATCTTATTTTTTAAAGATTCCGTAGAATACAGTTATTTTGTATTATCACATCAGTATGCATTGATTGTAGAAAAAAACAACGTTGGGGTTTTATTATATGTAAACAATTTAAAAAGTAAATAGCATTTCAATACATTTTATTGTCCTATCCTAAGGTATCAATTATGAATTTCATAGAAAAGCAAATTTCTTTTTATAGCTTTTGGGCTAAGCCAAAAACATGAAGTCTCAAAGGAGCTTATTTTAATGTATTAATTTGTTATTAAGGTTACACTTGTTGCTCATATGAAACAATATGAAAGCAGTGCATTTTGTTCATACACAGAGGAAAACACAATGTACTGCAACAACAGGTACTCTTCCCAGGGATACTATAATATATTAAAATATTTTATACTATAAAAAAATGAGTCTATGATATCTAACGTGTTACATATTAATTAGTTAATGACATATTTCCCTGATTCATACTGCAATCTGTAATTGGAAGATAACAGAGATGGAGTGTTGTAGTTTCAGAACATAAATAAGTAAGGGTGTTTGCTGCCAATAAGTTTGGCAAGGTATCACCCTAACTTTAAGTGAGTATGGGTTTGTAAGTGTATTCAACACTGTACTTGTCCTTTAAGTGACACCATCATAATGGAAAATGAACAGCAAGCCACTATTCAAGTCCAAACATGATTAGCCAAAAAGCTAATGTGTGCAAAGCCTTTGATCACTGTGTTACTGTTTTATAAGCCATCCACTGTCATCTCCAGGTAGGACAGATGGTTATAACCACTAATTAATATATCACACACGCACACACACAGGAATTTAGGAGAATAGACTCTTCACAAAAAAACTTTAGTCGGTGTTCAAGCAAGTCATAAAACAACATTCTTCTTTTGTTTTACCTAATTTTGCGTTATATTTAGAGCTGAAATGATTATTCAATTATGCAACGAGTTGATAAACAGACAAATAATTATTAGTAACAGTAAGTTGTCACTTTTTAAGAAACAATGGTAGATTTCCCAGCTCCCTCTTCTAAATGAGGATTTGCTGCTTTTCTGTGTTGGTTGTGATTGTTAACTAAACCTCTTTGGGTTTTGGAGTGTTGGTTGAACAAAAAAGCAATATGATGCCATTCCCTTGGGCTTTAATGAAACTGTGATGGACATTTTTCATTATTCTCTGACACAGACCAAGCAGATTAATCCTTACAGTAATATAAATAACTTTGTTGCAGTGCTAATTTATATAATTTTAAAACAACAGTACAACAGTACAATCTCAAAGAAGTGCTAAAAACCTTAAAAAATAAGTAACAGATTCAGTTACTGTATGCATCCAATCTTTTTACACCTAAATATTGAGTTAATTTTCATTTTTTGTTAACACAGCAAGATAGACTTCCACTTTGAACTGAAGTTATAAATCAGGAGCTGAATCACTTTAATTACATGTAATAAATGTATCATATTTTTTCCTGATGCCATTACGGCAGAAGAAATGGCAACTTAGGGACTTACATCACGGTGGCATGCAGCACAGAGACAAAGGGCAGTATACATTATCTGCAGACAATCTCTGCAGCTGTATTAAGTTACTGGGCAAACTATACTGTTGGACATTACCACACATGTATCTGACACAGACTGTTTTGTATGGAAAGGTATTTAATCTCTCCTCTTTACATAATGTTGAAGAATGACTTTGTAGTTTTTGTTAACATGCACAGTTATTCTTGGCTATTGGAGAAAGTACATGCGTAGATTAGTGCAGCTGTCCAAATGCCTGGAGAACAATATCTGTACTTGTATTGACTGATGACGAATGTTCCAACTAGAAACTGCTTCTGTTAAGGTTAAGTCACATATTTTCACTGTAGTTATCCCAGACAAAGTGTGGAGAAATCATTATGTAGATAATGTACAGTATGACTGGCATAGAAAGAAATGTGTAGAAAATTTGGAAAGATAATAAAATGTCTTTCGGAGGAAGGAATGGAAGGAAAGGTGATAGGTGATATTTGGGGGATAATTGTCCCTGATCAGGATAATAAACCGGACTAGTAAAAAGATGGGGTTTTAAATTCTGCAGTGTGGACTTTTAAAATTTTAGTACATTCCAGAGTTAAACTTGCGGACAGTGTCTACACAAAATAATTATGTTCATGTTTGACTTATGACGACACTCATTGAGCTTTCAACATAGTACATGCTAAAAACAATACGTTAAAGTACATGGAAAGATAACATCAACAACATCTTTATTTTCTGACATCTGCTAGCGTGTTGAAAATGATATCCTCGATTTAGGCGCATGCAGAAATAATCTGTTCATGTTACCTCTTCCCTTCCCTTAGTGATGGCCTCTGCTGAGCAACCGTGCTCCAGCTTCTACCAGCAGCACTGCGCATAAGGAAACACACCCACCTTTGCCCTCCTGCCCAGAAGTGAGAGAGCCACCACCATGTACAGTGTGGAAGACCTCCTCATTTCGCATGGATATAAATTGCCCAAGAGCGGCCCTCCATCTGCCACGCCTTTTGACAAACGCCCTGCTGATTGCCAGCGTGAACTTGTGGACAACAGGGCTGGCCGGGGGACACTGAACGGGTATGAGGCGGGCCGGGGGGCATCTATCACAGGCATTTATGGCAGCAGGCAGGCACTGGTGAAGGGCTACCACGCCACTGACAACGAGAGCGGGGAAAGGATCCTAAGGAGAAAAGAAATCGGTATCCTAGGTGACGCTCAGCCCTTGGGTGATTCTCTTGCCACAGATAGTGGGTGAGTGCTTTTTTCCCCCCTTGCTTTTGCGATCCCCCACACCCTTTACCTCCCCCCCTTCTCATTGGGGCCCTTTGGTATTGCATGCAAAACTGAGTCTGCACTGCGCAGGGGATTTTTTTCCTCCTCTTCCCTTTCCCCTCCTTCCAGAGCTGCAGAACACTGTGGCTGCAGCAGCACCACTGACATATGCTGGGATATGAGGAAATATGAAAGGTGCCTTTGCACTTGTTTGAGGTGTGTACATGCCTTAACAGAGAGGTGGCATGCGTCTCTGTAGAGCACACCCATGCACTGGTATCTACAGCCTCAACCAGGCATGCAGATGTAAACAGCAGCACTAGACAGTAAGCAAACTGAGGAGAACTGAACATGCCTTAAGACAGGCTCGTAATCACTCCACTGTAAACACTGGCGTACTGAATCACGCCCAGCACGTGCCCTGTGATGTAAGCATGTTGCTGGGCAAGTGCGCACAACGCGGCTCCCCTCAGCCATACAGTAGCATATGCTGCTGAGAATGATCCATTGACTTTACTGCTTAAATGAATGAGTACAGTGACTAACAGTGATTTTAGTGCAGTGCAGATAGGAGATGAAGCTCTATAAAAGAGCAATTGTTATTCATTTTGAGTTATCTTATTAATTATTAGACTGGATATTTAACTTATATTGTAATATGGATTTATGGTATATTTTATGGTTAGATATTTTTTATTTGTTTTGTATGGAATTGCTAACTGCAAATCATGGCATTATGTGGTTGTATCATAAATATTTAGTAACTAGCCTGAGAAAATACAATTCATTTATTTTGGTTACTTTGAATTCCAAAAAGGATTTCAAACCCTCACTCCCTCGTTCAATTAACTGCACCTACGGATGTTCATGGATATCATTGACTTTTCTCCTTCAGCAGTCCTGTTCCACCACACCAAGACATTTATTATGACTGCTTGAGAAAATTCCAAAGTTAAAATGACATTGTAATTTAACAAGATTACCCTCTTTGAACACGAAGAAATGTAGCTTGGTTTTATTTAGATTCGATTTGTTATGATTAAGTATGCTATTTCTAAGATAATTGTTTTGGCAGTGCAACATGCATACAGCCATATAAGAGGTACATTTGGAACCATAACTAAAATTATCTCCAGGCGGCACTGCTTTATCACAGTGGTACCACTGTTTTGAACCTGCCAAGTTGCTCATCACACACTTGCCATTTTATGTTAAATTCAGCAAGCGTTTAAAAAAGGATATTGTGTATTTTCTAAAAGGGCACAGTTTGATCTTGCTAATTAAGTTATGTGATCAGTTAATCAGAGGTAAAGATTTACTTTTGCTATATATCGTGTCAGATAAGGTGATGGGATGTTTTTGCTAAGGCTTTTTTTAAGAGTCCAGATGACAAGCTTCCAAGATAAGGTCAGCACAATTTAATATGCAGATCATTTTGCAGTAACATCACAATTTCATGGTTTCTTCAAGGGACTTGGGAGTTGCTGACTCAAGCACTTCTGTCTCATATGTGCTGGCTCTCCTTGATTAAGTTGCGTTGGAAAGCCAATACTGCCAAAGGCAAAACACATGCTTGACACTGGCATGGACACAATTATAAAAATCTTAAAAGGTTGTTAATAGAGATAAAAGTAATTTGTGTTGGGAAAGCTTGTTCATTGCAGATAGTTTAAAGTATCGATAGTGCCTTGTTATTGTTTCTTTTAAACTTTGGAATACAAGCAACCTATAAATCATATTAAAAATATTGCCTTTTAGACATTATGTTTGTCCAAACCTAATGGAAGTGTCAGATGTTGCTCGTCATGCAACTTCTGTAATTATACTCTGAAAAATTATAACTGTTTGCAAGTGTCCACTTAAAATCAGAGTCCACTTCACTCTCATTTTGACTCTACACCACGTGACATGATAGACCAGTGACCCACACATTTTTTGTTTTATTCACACTAAACTTTTCTGTCTGAATAGGTTCTATGATGTTCCCAGTTTGACTTATTCAGAGCCGCTATGCCATGATGAGAGGGATGTCTCCTACTGGCGGCGGCGAGGCCAGGACTTCAGCATCCTCCTGGACTATGCTGATGGCAGGGAGCTAAGGGCCTCTGCAGGCGCATGGAGGCCACAGGCCCTGATTGCAGCAGAGGAACACAGAGCAGAGAGGCAAGCGCAGCAGTTATGGGAGGACATTTCCTGGCTAAGGGACTTGGATGCAGCCCCTGGTCAGCTAAGGGTGACTGGGGAGAGGAAGTGCCAGAGCCTCGGTACAGAGGAATGGAGGCCTGCTGTGGGCCTGGGAAGGCAGCTGTCGGATGGGGACGGGGATAGGTGGGCTCAGGACCATTACCGCCTAAGGACACCTGAGGGTTTTTTTCACCCTAGAACTAAAGCAAAGTCTCAGTCTCTCCCCAGAGTTTTGTCACCTGATGAAACCAGTAGAGAGCTCATTCCATCCAGGCCTAGCTTACCTGATAGACAACAGAGGATAAGCAGCACTGTCTTCTCTGGGCCCTATAGTAGGTATATCTATAGTGGTGCTGTTGTCAGGGACCGGTGGGGTAGGAATGCAGGGCCAAGCAGCCATGTTGCACTTTTACCAAAGCCCAGGTTCAGCAGGCCTTTAAAGCCTCCATCATATGAGATTCACCAGCAGACTAGAGGTAGCGCAGAAATGCTTGCTATAGACCAGGGTGCCAAACAAAAAGAAAGGCCTATCTACTATCCAAGGGGTGGGGAGCTGAGACAAGACTATTTCGCACAACACTCTGCCATTTCTGGAATGGAGCCACCTGGCTACATCCCACCCCCATCTTATAGAAGAGGCCCACCTCCAAGATCAGTTTCAGTCAACCGCAATGAAATGGCAAACCTAAGATGGAGGGCTGAAGCTCTGCAGATGCCCAGCTCAGATCCTGGAAGGTGGTTTTACAGACAGGCAGGTTCATGGTTGGAACACTATGGAGAATGTGGTGCGTCCTATCGAAAACAGGTACATTTGGGATGTGAAGAACAACCAGGTCATGTCCGTCAATTACCAACTGAAGACACAAGAGTGAAGCAAATCTCAGGAGGGCCTAGCGGAAATTCTCTCACTGACTCAGACAAGATCCGTAACATCAACAAAGAGATTCCATCTGCTACAATTTTAGGACAATCTACACATGATAGTGCCTTTCCTCCCCAACAGGGGTCAGCTGTCAATACAGACAGTCGCAAAACATCTATCAATGACAGCGAAAGCAGCAATCGATGGTGCAACAGGGGATTAAACAAAAAAAGTGACAGTGTAGGTCCTGAACAAAACCGTAGTCAGTTTTTTCCTTCATCTATTCTGGGAAAACCACCACCTCCCCCATGCAAGTCGGCTGACCAGAGTGTCTCTGAAACTGTGACAGAAGTAAAAAAGGTGGAACAACCTGAACCACCAGAAAAGGAAAAATCCAAGAATCTAAAAAAGAGACTTAGTGAGACAATATTTTGTTTGGTGTCTGTACCTGTTACTCCGCAGCTCAGCGGAACAATCCGTGATCAGAATAACAACAACGAGAAGTCACCAGACCCGGCGGACAGTCCAAGTGACAACAAAACTGGCCATTTAACAAACCAAAGTCTCCAAAGCACATCTTCAGCTGAAGCTGAGCTGCAAGCACTTACCGGTAGCATAGCAAGCAGCAAAACAAGCAGTAGAGCGAGCAGCAAAATGTTTAAAAGAGTACCCTGTAGACCACCTAAGATAAACCATTACAAGGAGATGAAACTGTCGGGATCCTGGCCTGCAAACCAGTATCGAGACCAGGAGACACAAACTAGCCCAGAGGCCCAAACACCTGCCTCTGAAAACAAGGAAGCACAAGAAGACCCTGTCCCTCCCGGCACTGAAGTCCCTCCTGATAGCAGCGGTGCAGTGGGCACTGCCTTCAGTTTTCCTATAAAGGGAGTAAAGAGCCTGAAACTGTCAAGCAACAGCGCTTTCTCCCTGACCGCCACCTTCTCCAACCAGCTGAATAAGAGCACAGCTCAGCAGCCAGCAGTACCACCCTCAGGAAATGTGGAGGAGACCAAACCAGCAGCAAATAGTGGGCAGGAGGCATTTGAACAGTTTCTGCTGAAACCGGCCAGCCAGCGTCCATGGGATGCCGTCAAAGAACTGGAGACTATCAAAAAAGAAGTCCAGGATCAACAACAGCAGCAGAGCAGCAAACAGCCCAGCGTTGATAAGTGCATAGAAGACCTCAACGAGGCCTACAAAGACATATTGGAGCTAGGCACTGCCAGCAATAAAGTCCCAAATGGTTCTGTTCAAATCCCTGAGCGTATCAAAATCCGATTAACATCAGAACCTCTCAACAAGCCCAGCAGCCTTAGGCGCAGTGCAGTAAGCTGGTCTGTTGATCCAGAATACAGGGAAGTCAAGAGCGCCTTCTCCAGGCCTGCAACAAAGTCGGTAACCTTCAGCAAGCAGCTTAGGGAGGAGCTCCCTGTCCCACCTCGGGAGCCAGGCTTCAGAGAATACAGGGTAGTTTCACATCTTTTGCGCAGACGGAGCAACGATGGCAGGACAGTGAAACTAGACCTGCCAGATGAGCCTATTGAGACACCACTTTGTGACTTCAGTCCAACAACGCGCACCACAGCAGCTGAGATGCCATGGGCAGATAGACAGCCCATGCAGGATGCTTCTACGCTCACTAGTCCTCCTGATTATGAGGACATATGCCAGACTTTGCGTCAGCCTAAAGACGCAACGGATGTCAATAAAGCATCCGCAGGCAGTTCTAAACTTAATGACGCAGAGACTCTTCAAGATCTCAGTGCTGAATCAGAGGAGGAGTGCCCTATTTGTAAAAGAGAGCTTGAGAATCAGATGAGACAGGGCCCATTGCCTCCACTTCATGAGGAGAACAGCTCGGACAGCTCGACTAATCAAAATGGCAGTCCACCACAACATGTTGCATTAGAAAGTCCAACAGAAGATATAAATCCAGAGAAACCAAATGACTCAAGTTTGAATCAGTCAGGGTCTGACCTTGGTACTGAAACAAGGGAGCAGCATTCAGTGACACAGGAAAATGTGGGAGGGGGTGAAACAACGGACAATGTTCGGGCAGAAAACTTAGATGATTTGTGCGCAGTTAATCCTGCTGAAAGCATACCAGCGAATGGAACTACAGCGGAGAGCGCATCCACAATATCAGTAACTGATGTGCCAGCAGACCTCCAAGTCCCAAAGGAACATAGTGTTAGTAAAACAATAACTAAGGAAGTAGAATTAGGAGAGAAGGAAGCCATTACAAGAGAAACACCTCAGGGTGGTACAGGCAAAAAAACTGCTGAAGTGAAAAGTGAGTGTGAGGGACAAGACAGTACAATGCCTGATGACAAGCAGGAGCAACAAAAGAAGCTATTTGCTCCAGAGCATAGACTTAGTTTACGGACTCACCAGGGGCGAGACCACACAGGGTTACCGGAGTTTCCGCCAGATAGGCTGCCACTTTCAGTTCCCCCAAACCTAGACCGCAGGCTGTCTCTTAGCTTGGAGGGGGAGAGGAGGAGCAAGGGCCCCTCCCACCGAATGGAAGCCTTGCAGACCAAGCTGGCTATTTCTCCAGGTCGTGTGGCAGTTGAGCGCATGGCACGGATGAGGGAGGTGGACGTTATGTATCGTATGAGGCGCCTCAGCATTAGGAGTACTGACTCTGGGGAGGGGGAGGCAGAGGGAGAGGGCAAGGACGAACAAGAGGAGGAGCCCCACCCTTCTCCTCAGAGACACACAGAACAATCTGGAGCAAGAGATCACCCATTCACAGCAAGTCTCTGAAGAGACAGCGTTGCAAGATGAGGAGTCATCTCTTTCAGGTAAGATAGGGATGTAAATTAAACTTTGAGGATTCTTGTGGAAAATGAATGTCTGTTTGTACAGCTTTACAAATATACCCACATTTTGAAATTGGCAAGGGCAATATTAATAGTAAATCATTTATTTCTCTTGTGGTGCTTGGGCCACACAGATTTAGTATTGACTACTGAATCTAAAAGGAAAATACTAATGCAAATATTTTAAATATTTCTTCAATGCATCATGATCATGATTTCACTCTCCCTGTCCACGGATTTATTATGCATGCTTCAGGATGACTGAAATCATAGGTGTTGATAGGAAAATATAAACTTCAATTCAATTCAGTTTTATTCATAGAATCAATTCATAACTCAATCAATCAATAGACATATGGCTATTTAGAAGAGTCATTGTATGCTACATGGCCCATTTTGACCAAAATTGTGTAAACGAGAGATCAAACCTTGTTAAGATTTGATTTAATACTTTATGTGAATTTTTCCTCACCAATCTTAAAAACCCAAATCTAGAAGTGATAGTGATAGTCTCGTGTAAGTAAGGGAGCACATGTGTGCATATATCTTAAAACCTACAAACCTTATTTAGGTTGCAAGTTATCAAAATTTAAGAGACTGTCAATGGGCCTTGCTGTTAAAGACATCTCCACAAGATGGTGTCAGTTCCCCTAAGATAGTACTACCCTCCTCTGTGAATTCAAATCATATTACTATTCATGTCACTGAAACAAACAATACCAAAAAACTAAATTTACTGTACCGTCAAAAGGGAATTATTTTTGACTATGCTGGAAATTGCAGTTTTTGTCAGGTTATTTTTTGCACTTTGCACCTTACTACCCTTCTTTAATTGTTGATCATTTTGATGAATAATATACAATACTAAAAAAACACTTTTTGTCAATTAATATTTTTCTTCTTTACGTCCCAGAACCCCATGATCCAAGCAGAGTGGTGAAAGTGTAGAAAGACTGCGTCCATCATCTCCATCAGAGGTTTTTAGCTCTAACACTGTGACCTGGCTGCCTACTAGAATGCCTTCATCTCATCTTGACACTGAAATGGCCTTCTTGTCCGACAAGAGCATTGTGTACACCCTCACCCTCGGCGCTGCGTTGACTACTAAGAGTGCTGTTCCACTGCCAAAGGGAGGTGCCCCTTTAACTTTTGGGGCAACTTCCACTTCGAATCCCTCCCCAGCCTTCCCAAACTGACTTCCCACTACCCCATCTTTCCTCCATCCCCAAGCCCATCCCCTTAGAGGGTTTCAACTAGTTAGTATTCTTGTAGCGGCTTGTCCTTTCTATTCTATCCTCCCTATGCTTTTCTCATTGGCAGACATTATGCAATTCTGTTGTGCATACTAGAACTTTTAAAATGTCCCTAGTGAATACAGTCAAGAAATGTTTCGCATACTGAACGTTTGTTTACGATTGAGCTGTTAAGGATATGAATGTAAGCGTTTATGTTTAACCTAACGTAGACTAAGAAGGGTTATTGACACAAACCTGTTCTGTGTCATTCAAACCACACCAAAATAAACAGCATATCGGATTGTTGTAATGAGGTAACAGCTGTTTTAGAACTGGATATCACTGTCTCTGGCTCAAGAACTGTTTTGATTTTTTTTTAGATGAGATAAATTAGCCTTTCTTTTTTTTAAAAAATGTTATGACATTGTGCCCTGTCTCATTGCTTTTATACACACTGCAACCATAACATATAGAGCTCTTCAATGAAGAGTGACTCTACACCACGTGACATGATAGACCAGTGACCCATTATACATTACATTGGTTCTATGCTGGACAGGGGGAATTGCCTTCTTTAACGAGATGTGTGTTAGTCCTCTGATCAATCCGATGTATAACTCCCATTTCCAGGTAATTTCAGGAAGCAATAAAGGCACAGATTGAGTTGAATTGGTGGTTGGTAAATTTGATAAACTTTAAAGATGGATACTAGAACAAAAAAAAGATAGGTAGAGCAATATTGTTGTACAAACAGCTCAGTGGTGTAGTGGAGCTACCTTTAGGAACCATTGTCAGGAGTTTTAATGTGAACGTGTCATTCAATTCATATTACAGGGATATGGAATCGTGTCAGGGTATATGGGCGCTTAACAGGGGGTGGGTGCTTTACTTCATTATATATATATATATATATATATATATATATATATATATATATATATATATATATATATATATATATATATATCATACATTGGTATTGCAAAGAGACAACATTTCACGGAAAATTTATTTTTGTTATCATTGAATTGTTAATCAGTTTGCATAATGTACAAAATAAAGTATATTTTAAATATTTTAGGAGATATTTTGTATTTAACCATGACATTTTATTTCTCAACACTTATATCAAGCTGAAAGTATCATATGTCTGTATAGTATCATACTGAGAGTATACATAATTTTCTAGTGCTTTAAAATCTAACAGAGTGATATAAGAAAGGATGGCCCTGTGGTATGCCTTGATCACACGATTCGGTTTCAGTGAGCGATAGGGTTCATCAGTGCCAGTGTTTGATTGTGCCATGATATCCTATTTGATAGTGCTTTTTCATACGCTAACAGAGTCAATGTTAGATGCTCCTTGTGATATTTAATACATTAATCCATCTCAGCTGTATTTCCTATGTTGGTGGTCAGATATGACCTGTGTCTTATTCTTGTCTTTGTATGTCTTCCAATTCAAATCATGTATTGTTCTGTTGTTGGTTCCTTGAAACATGTTTAGAAATAAAATTGGGAACTTTCTTTCTTTTCCTTCCTTCCACCCTCCCTTTCTTCTTCTCCTTCTACTCCTAAGTTCCTCCATTCTTTCTTTGTTTCTCTCATTGCAAAGCGTGTTCATTTTGTGTAAAATGTTCTGCCGTCCCCAACACTTATTGCACTAAAGGATACAATGCAGTATGCTATTTTTGGCTAAAAACCACGAATTTGCAAAAAGTATGAAAAGAGAGTTTTTTTAAATATAGGGGATTTTAATACATTTAAAATCATAACTCAAAACCTTAATAATGAATTTAAAAAAATCAGTTTGCAGTTACGTGATTTTTCCCACAACAGCAGTGCTGCATTGGTGTAACGCATCAACAGATTTGTAGTAAACCATCACTGTTTAATCACTCACCAAGTATTACTTAATTGTTATGTAGCATTTTACAGTTGTAGCATTTTATCAACTCAGAACTTTGTCTTAGAACATTTCTTGTAAATCTGGAATATTCATGTCGCCTTATTATGTGTGCATTACATTATACTCCAGGCAATGCCAAATATTAACCTACTAAGCACTGTTCCATACCTTAGGTTTTTAAAAACAACTTACTGTTCTGCTATCCCTCTGGCTGGAGAGTTACAGTAGCATTGTGGATAGTTTCTGCTTTTAATGTTGTTTTTCTGTAGAAACACTGAATCAAAACTGTGAACCTCAAATAATACAAGAAGCATAATTTAAAAAAGTACAGGATGAGATTCAGTGTTTCAAGGCAAGTCCATGCTCAGCACCACAGGAAGGATTAGCTGGCACGTTCATAATTACTGACACATCTCAATTTCAATTCATTTTGGAGACAGAAAGGCCTTGCCTCGGTCTTGTGTGTAAACTGCCCCTGACAACATTTAAATATCTATTCCAGTACATACGCCCCTGAATAATTGGCATGTCAGGTACACTTTAACATAGTGTAATTTGACCTTTTGTACTGCAGGTTATGTGCAACATGGAGTAATTATGCACACTTGTAATATTTTCTATTTTCATATGAGATTTAAGTGCTTTTTGTACTCACTGACATCTTTTTTTCTTCCTAGCATGAAATGCAAGAAAGGAAGGAAAAAAATGTTTTTCATAAAGTATTGCATTTGGTATAGTAAATCCAGTGGGCAAACATTATGTTTAATAATTTAATTTACAAAACTATGCCAAGTATTAAAAAGCTATTTTTAGAGTAATTCAAAAGAGAACTCATTCATTTTTTTCCTTTAAGACATGCCTTTATCTTTGTATCTATAAATATGAGCATAATCCATAGTCATATGATTGTGCTACTGTTGTATGATACTGCAGTCTGATTCATAAATAAACTCTTTGCATGAAAGTTGTGTTTGTAATCAATTGCCGAGGGGCCATCTACGGGATTTATTTAATGTAATGTACCAAGGTTTACATATCCACTTTGGGAAAATAATATTTTTTTCCTTTCTAAAATGCACATTATTGTATGAAAATTGACACAAGGAAGCCATCCAAACATAAACAGTAGTCAACAGCAATTGCAGCAAGAACGCTGTCATAATTGGTCTTATATTTTACAAATATTATTTTTAAATTAAACTCCTGCAAGAGTTGACCTCTATTTGTAAAGTATTATTAAGGCAATATAAAAAGGGGCGTATGTGCACAGCCATGTGTGTGTTTTCACACATATACACTCATGTACTGGCAATTCCAGCCCAATTACCCTGCCAGACTGTCACACTGAGCTCCACTTGCTTGATCAAAGTGTTGACAAAGACAATACTTGAGCTGAACTTTGTAAAAAACCTCCCAGCATGCTCTCTGTGCTTGGATGGCATCCATCCTCAGACACTGTTCAAAATGCTGTGTGTGGTTTCTTTCTAAAAGAAGAGTGAGAAGTTTAATTAGTATTTCCTCTGATGTGATACTTTATTGGTCCCTATACATGCAAGCTTTCTTTTCACTAACATCCACTAATGTTGGCTATGCTTGACACAGCAGGGGTCAGAGGAAGGGTTGTAGGATAACATTATAGGTTGTCAAATTCTGATCCATGCAGCATCTGTCAGTGCTAGTGGAAACAATATCTAACTTAGGTCTAAATTTAATAATGAAAAGGGAGTTATTAAATTGATATTCACAGATAAATTCACAATTTGTAATGCAATTTTTGTCGGATTGGTTTTAGTTCAGATTAGCCAATGTTTCAGTAAAACAACCCACTTTGAATCACAAAATGCTACGATATTTAGCCATATAACAAAATGATACAGCCTACTAATATAGCTAGACATTGACTGCATAACAGTTGGTGATGATAAAAGGGATATTAACATGTTTGCTGTACAAAAAAAATAAAGTTAATTAATTATATATATGTACTTAAAGTTAATCAAATACTATAATAGCTTTGGCTACATGATTAATGTATTATTCTTATTCTCACTAGCCATTATCAATTTAATTTAAAAGTAAAAGGATTTAATATTTTTCTTTTAATACATGTTTGTATTTAACAGCGCAGGGTAGCCGACATCAACATGCTATATCATCAGCCCCAGCAGGTGTCAGTTAGCCTAGCTAACAGTAAGTTCACTAACGTTACCTTAAATGCTGCAACTTGGTGCTGCCAGTTTACCAGCTTGACTTGATGGATAAAGAACTCCAGAAAACAAGTTAAGAGGCTTTCATTCGTCAAAGTTACACATTTTTAAAACTTAAAGCATGTATTTCCCATACTAGCTAATGTTAGCTAGCTACCTAGCTAGTTAACTGCTACACTTAAGGTTAGTTCGAGTTAGCAACTGCTTTGTCTAACAACTAATAGTGCAGTTACTATGACGACTGCTGGAACTGCACTCATGGTAAACTCTACAGTTTTCCAACAATAATGTTTAGTGTAATTCCAAAGTAAAATAACCATTTTAATATCTGATGTTTGCCAAAGAATGTAAAACTGAGCTTTTGTAGTTATAATACAGTCTTCACATGTGAGATGATATAAATTGTTTTATAATTATCTAGTAATATAGCACAGCTTTTTCCACTGTGGATGTATAATGTCCTAAAACAGTTCCACTGCTGCCACTCCTCAGACCTCACTGCCATTAATCTCCAGCTGCCATACCATGCCATAAGCCATTCCACTGTAAGTAAACTACATATCTGTCATTACTTTGTACACTTACACTCACCGGCCACTTTATTAGGTACCCCATGCTAGTAACGGGTTGGACCCCCTTTTGCCTTCAGAACTGCCTCAATTCTCCGTGGCATAGATTCAACAAGGTGCTGGAAGCATTCCTCAGGGAGTTTGGTCCATATTGACATGATGGCATCACACAGTTGCCGCAGATTTGTCGGCTGCACATCCATGATGCGAATCTCCCGTTCCACCACATCCCAAAGATGCTCTATTGGATTGAGATCTGGTGACTGTGGAGGCCATTTGAGTACAGCGAACTCATTGTCATGTTCAAGAAACCAGTCTGAGATGATTCCAGCTTTATGACATGGCGCATTATCCTGCTGAAAGTAGCCATCAGAAGTTGGGTACATTGTGGTCATAAAGGGATGGACATGGTCAGCAACAATACTCAGGTAGGCTGTGGCGTTGCAACGATGGTCAATTGGTACCAAGGGGCCCAAAGAGTGCCAAGAAAATATTCCCCACACCATGACACCACCACCACCAGCCTGAACCGTTGATACAAGGCAGGATGGATCCATGCTTTCATGTTGTAGACGCCAAATTCTGACCCTACCATCCGAACGTCGCAGCAGAAATCGAGACTCATCAGACCAGGCAACGTTTTTCCAATCTTCTATTGTCCAATTTCGATGAGCTTGTGCAAATTGTAGCCTTACTTTCCTGTTCTTAGCTGAAAGGAGTGGCACCCGGTGTGGTCTTCTGCTGCTGTAGCCCATCTGCCTCAAAGTTCGACGTACTGTGCGTTCAGAGATGCTCTTCTGCCCACCTTGGTTGTAACGGGTGGTAATTTGAGTCACTGTTGCCCTTCTATCAGCTCGAACCAGTCTGGCCATTCTCCTCTGACCTCTGGCATCAACAAGGCATTTCCTCCCACAAAACTGCCGCTCACTGGATGTTTTTTCTTTTTCGGACCATTCTCTGTAAACCCTAGAGATGGTTGTGCGTGAAAATCCCAGTAGATTAGCAGTTTCTGAAATACTCAGACCAGCCCTTCTGGCACCAACAATCATGCCACGTTCAAAGTCACTCAAATCACCTTTCTTCCCCATACTGATGCTCGGTTTGAACTGCAGGAGATTGTCTTGACCATGTCTACATGCCTAAATGCACTGAGTTGCCGCCATGTGATTGGCTGCTTAGAAATTAAGTGTTAACGAGCAGTTGGACAGGTGTACCTAATAAAGTGGCCGGTGAGTGTATACTACTGTCATGATATGTTTGCCTCTCTTGCTTGGGGAATAAGTAACTCCATTAATGGCACAGTAGTCCTCCTCGCACATAGACTGCATTCTCGACTGTACCACATCACCACCTCTTTCCCTAATCCCGGGGAAGAAGATGAAACTGAAAGGAGTAGATTACTTCTTACATTTTGTTTGTTGTAAACACTGGTAGTAGAAATAAGACACACAAGGGGCTGCATACTGCTATGTACGTCTTACAGTAGCCTATGTCCACAAGATGGAGCCAAACTATAATAATATAATACCAACACAACTTCTTCTCAACCAGAGTGAATGTAAAGTCAGAAAACGCCTTTATCTGTTTATTCTAGTCCTTTTATATATACCATGCATCTTTCCACTTTCTAATATATGTACTCCCCCCCCATCCATATATGCTCACACCATGTGAAAATTACTGTTTGTACTTAAAGTTCACTCTACTGGCTATAATGCCCTTGGAATTGTACCATTCCAAACTAATTGCTAAAATGAAAATAATTTAAAATTCCAACATGCTGCCAATTGTTTCCAAAGTGAAATGCCAATGTTTTGTTAGGTTTTCGCCCTACATCTTCAATTTATTTTCTTTTTTGTCCTTTAATGAGACATATTTTGGAACAAAATGTAAAATAATTCTCATTTCCATTTTTGGAGGTGAACAACAGTTGCTTAACTTTTCAATGTTAACTTACATACTGCAGTGCAGATTGAGTAGTCAGATTGGGATCTTTAGTTTGAATCAGCTGTGGCCTTTAAAGGCGTACAATGCTGTGTTTATAACACTGAGGATCCAGAAATTTAAATCTATTCTACAGTTTGATGCAATATTAGTTTGCATATGTGATAACACATATACTTCCAATATGTACATAGATGCTCAAAGCTAAATTAAATGTATTCCTGCTCTGTGCTGCTGTGTGTTAGGAGTACAGGAGCCCTTGCAGAGCCTGGATCACACTGTGTTGCTGGATTGTAGTTTAACAGCTGATTCGATCCCCCTGCGTTGGGAGCCCGACGCTTCCTGGCTATTTATGGCAGATGCCCGTCTATCGAGGCCGCTCTCTTCAGCCCTTACATGGTTGCTGTGGGATGAGGTTACCGTGCCGATTTTGGCCCACACCTCCCAAACTCCTTGGAAGCAGTGTTGTGTCACCTCTCACTGACAGTCTCAACTATCAGACCACGGTCTCAAACCCGGTTTACAAGAAGGGGCGTTTTAGGAACCACAGTTTTGACTTTTGAAATACTTTGAAGAACCACTCATTGTCTGTTCTAGAAGCCCTCCTGATATTTTTTTCTCAGCTTCATCCCCGTCTCTCTCCTTTACCCCTCTCCTGCATACCCCACTCACTCTCTCTCCCTCTCCCTTCTTCTCTTTTTTCTTTGCTCGGCTGTACTTGGACTGATTTATTTGGCCCGGTGCGGCAGAACTAGTGGGAAAGCACCAGCCTATATTTGTCGGCTGCTGAGGTTGTGTCTGCTTAATGGTGGATGACTTTGGATCCTCTGTTTGGGTTTACCTGCTCACACCTGCACCTCCTCAAGCATCTGCTTTGCTCTGAATAAGGAACTAGTGAGACCCTTTGTTGGGTAGTTGCATATCCCTGAATCCTACTTTTGGGATATATGGACTTCACCTGTGAAGCATTTCTTTCAGTACCTTATTATTGGAGCTAAAACATTGTAAGTATTGCTTTGTCTTATAGTTTGATCTCATGCATGCTATGGTATACATCAATATATATATTAGATCAGTAAGTAAGCAGATAGTTGTTATATCAGGAATCTGACAACCATTTATCATTCAGCTTTGTGCTGAGTTGCAAATTGTACGTTTTCTGGTACAGTATATGCTTAATAAATAAAAGCTTGTTTGGCCATTATGTTAGGCTATTTCTTTTCAGTTTTGTACTAAACTAGCGTCCTTGTAATGTAAATGTTAAAATTTTTGTTATAACTTGTCATCTGGCTTTAGATAGGATAAGGAAACCACCCTTTATTGAATGATAACAAGAGATTTAAAGGCACAGAAGTCTGGTAAATGTGATCTCTGTCAGTTTGATTGTTAACCACCCATTGTTTATTTCATGTTTTTAGCAACTATCGGATATAGTTAAAACTCATTGCAGAGTATGTTGAAACAGAATCACTTTGGTTCACAAATAAAATATGAATCACTTTATTTCCAAAGTGCATGATGTCTAAAAAGAATCACAACGTTTGCCAGCTAGTTTTAGTATTGTACAAAATGTCTTTAAGATTGGGAAACTCAATTATTGTCACTCTTTATTATATTTTAGCCAAACTACCCAGTAGCAGGGGAAAACTTTGGTGGCAAAACGGGTGTGACGGGTGTCTGGTTTTAATTTTCTCTCCTGGAGGACTGAATGTAGTGTCCGAACCAAGCCTCCCTTTTGTTGCTTAGTGCTGTCTCAAGTAACCACTCGGGTATTAGCATTCCAACCTCCAGATTATGGCTGCATGGTGATATGTGTGTTCAGCTGATCTATCAGCTATGTTTTGGGCTGGTGTGTTGTTCCAACAGTGGCCAAGTGTCATTCCTCACAGTTTTGTGTGTGTGTGTGTGTGTGTGTGTGTGTGTGTGTGTGTGTGTGTGTGTGTGTGTGTGTGTGTGTGTGTGTGTGTGTGTGTGTGTGTGTGTGTGTGACTCTGTTTGGCACCTGCTGCAGCCGTCAAAAATGAAGACAGGTTTACTGGCCAGCCCCATGCTTTAACCTCTGCCACTGGATTCTGTTTATCTAGATGTAAGAATGCAGCTTTGCAATCAACATCTGCAAGTGTTAGACACATTTGTATTATCACCCAACAACATGCATTCATTTGTTGAAGGCCTACATTCCTTGTTTGAGTTACAATCTCTAGAGATGGGCGGATTGATCCAAATATCAATATCAACATCCTGGCCGACCCGGCTGTCTGTGTCTATGTAAGTGCCGCTCCTGTTACAGAGCGGAGCAGTCACATTTTGTCAATCACACTCCTCCCCCTGGCCGACCCAGCTGTCTGTGTCTATGTAAGTGCTGCTCCTGTTACAGAGCGGAGCAGTCACATTTTTTCAATCACACTCCTCCCCCCCCCTTGTGATTTGATGTTGTTACATCACGTGACTCAGCGGCGCCAGGCAAACAAGCAAGTAAGCAAGCAGCCAGGCCCGGCGGCGGCTAGCAGCACACTCATACAGGCAGAGACGGAGCAGAAGAATGGCAGAGAAGAAGTGGAGCGCTGTGTGGCTATATTTTCAGGCTAAAACTGAAACAATCGGCAAGCAGTATAATTTGTAAAAAATAGCCCAAATGTAAAAACACTTAGGCTAAAGGTCATGAAAATTCATCCATCTTAATTATTAAAAAGTATTGGTATCATATCGGTACCGGAGATATTGGCCATGTATTTACTTAGTATCGAATCAATACCAAATATTGTAGAATAGCATACCACTAACAATCTCCAAGATCTCTACTTCATTCTGTTTGGCAGCACCTATGGCGATAAGCACTAATTGCAGGTGTGTTTTTACATGTCACTTCCCAGAGATCTTAACCCGTTTTGTCTGTCGTGAGTTAGTTTGCAGTTGAAGAGCAAGCCTACCATCTCTGGCAGACCAACAGCTGCTGGGTGATGTAAACACATCCCTAACTGTGTGCTGCTTGTGATTCTTTCGTGGAATGTCGCAACGGAGACCCGTGATATTGCAATGCATGGGCTTTCATCAGTGCACTCAGTTACCATCGTGTTGCGACATGCGTCAAAAGATAATACTACAATTATAATAATAAGACAGTAAGACAATAGTTTCAAATATATGTATGAACAAATACATACAGTATATTTTATGCAGAATGCCTTTGAACAGCAAACTGTCCTATTGATATGTCTCCTAATTAAAGAAGTATTGACCACAGCACACGGACCTTCCATCATAGTTGTATTCAACAGGTGTGTGGGCTGCTGAATGTGGTCTTATTCACCAATTAACTTGTAGCTTGAGCTTAGCAACCTGCTGTCTGCTATCTGCACTTAGCATGTTAGAGGGCAGGGAGCTGTCCACAGGCTCCTGCTGGCCTGCTAACATGCTGGCCTCTTTCTCAACGCATGACTGCTGTTTGGGTTACATGTGACTTGAATCAATGATGATGGCCAACACATCCATGCTCCTAAATGGGTCCTGTATTTAAGGATGTTCATTGTCAATTATGTGCCATGTATACCTAATGATATATCTATTTATGGTATGTTATGGTATCCTTTTATGTTTATGTATGGGAACAATCATGCTGGTTTTACACAGTAACTGGTAGTAGTGGTGTTTTTGGACGTTGCGGAGATATATTTCTATTACATTGAACTTCAGTCAGTTAAGGTTTCCTTTGAAAAACACACAGACTGAAGGTTGCACCAGGATTCAGCAGAGAAAATATAGTGTGAATGGCATATGAGCACACAGGTGAAATATAGTACTTCATATAGTCTAAATGTATGGTTTGGTTATTTTATACATATTTAGAACGGTATTGAAAGGAAACATGGCTTATATGTATTGGTTTCAGTGATTAAGGTGTAGTTATTGTTGCATTTATATAAAGTTGTACAGAGAAAAAAGCTAATTTGTACTGGTATTATGAAATAAATAGCAGTCCTACCAACATAGATTTGTAAATGTTCTGCGGTGGAGAAATGGCCGAAAAGGTACTGTATATTATTACTGTTTGGATATTTACATCGTCTACTTTAGAGCTACTGGGGAGAAACAAAAGCTGATTTACCATAGTAGTCCCATTAATTGTTGTACTGAATGTCTATGAGTGTTGAGGCACGTACTGTAACATCGGTTATAATCACATAAATGGTTTATGTTGTATATTATCTTTTATCTCTCTCATCTTAACTGTCTGTGTAGCCGTAGCTCATGAGTTACCTTAATTCAATTTCAATTCAATTTGTCTTCAATTCTTAAATTTTTTTTATATAGCGCCAAATCACAACAACAGTTATCTCACTGCGCTTTTCATAAAAGAGCAGGTCTAGACCGTACTCTGTAATGTTATTTACAGAAACCCAACAGTTCCCACCAATAGCAAGCACTAGGCGACAGAGGCAAGGAAAAACTTCCTTTTAAGAGGCAGAAACCTCGAGCAGAACCATGGCTCAGGGTGGGAGGTCATCTGCCTCACGCTGTTGGGGGTGAGAGAAAGAGACAGACAGAGAAAGATAGAGAGAGAGAGAGAGAGAGAGAGAGCCCGGTTCCCTGGGGGGTTGTTGGACGGCGGGGAGGCACAGCGTCATTTCATCACACAGGTGGAATGACACACACTAAATATATCACACCCACAGTAGACGTCACAGCAACATCACGTGACGCTTCTGAAGATGACTACAAAGTCAGCAAAGAAGAGCACTTTAATTAAATAGTAGACTAAAGGAACTTGTTTGGATTCAAGTAACCATTTCTGGCATGACATCCTCCTCTTTCTCCTCCTTCACCCTCTTTTTCTCTTTCCTTTCCCTCCCTCTCTCCCGCTCTGTCTAAGAGTTCTTGAACTACTAAAGTGTCTCTCCTCAAAACTGGGCTCTGTGCTCATCGATATCCATATAAGAGCAGAGCGGATTAACTTATGTGCTGAGTGTCAAACAGAGTTGAGGCAAGGCAGCAGAAAGGAACGCATATCTGGCTCTAAAGAGTCAACTGCCAGAGTAAATGTTTAAGGGAGGAGGACGGTTCTTGTTCGGCTGTCTCAGGCTCTCACTTGACCTGAGTGTGTGTGTGTGTATGTGTGTGTATGTGTGTGTGTGTGTGTGTGTGTGTGTGTGTGTGTGTGTGTGTGTGTGTGCGTGTGGGTGTGTGTGTGTGTGTGTGTGTGTGTGTGGTGTGTGTGTTTGGATCAAGTACATCTTCTGCATCTGTGTGCATGTGTTAACATTAGTGCAGGTCTCATTTGTACATTTGTACAAACAAACCTAAACAGAGACTGTTTCTCCTAATAAAGGCTGGCTAGCCTGGATTACAGTATCTGCTCCTGCCCAAAGTACACAAAAGTTGCTAGATTACTAATCGTTTTTACTTATAAAACAATACGTACTTTGCTATTCTAAACAACAGGGGCCTCATGTATAAACGTTGTGTATGCACGACAAGCTTGCGTACGTTGGTTTTCTGCACAAATCTCTGTTATTGTAGTCCTATTTAGTATTTCATTATTTCATCCATGCATGGTCAACGGATTCGTGCACACTATCACCTGGCGTGGAGACGCTGGCCTTACTGACCTCTCCTCTTCCTGAGTCCGGTCTCCCACACGCTGGATTCAGTTTCACTGAGCCAACTAACACTTAGAAAATAAATGGCAAATGGCAGTGAGATCAAACTGCTTACTGTGCGTAATTTGGACTGACACTGAGATGCATGTTGTTCTGTCTCTGGTGTGGCGCTGCCATTATTGCCTTGATTTCCACTTCGACATTGGACTTTTTTTTTATTTCTGCATGGTTCAGTGCATTCACTGCCCGGTCACCATTTGCCACTCGGGGCATTTTCTTTTATTGCTTATCCGAGATAATAAACCTCCAAACAGAACCTTTTTTTCTCGCCTCCACCTCTGCAATCAGCACCTCCAACATAAAAAGAAGTTTTTTTTCCGTCTGCAGGGGGATAACCTGTTGTGATTGGACAAAGAAGGACATTGGTGCCAAATTTCCATATTAATTTATGGGAGGGAAGCTGGAGGAAGTACTATTTTTTCAATCCAAAATGTCTTTATTTTCAACAGTACACCTATCTTTTAAGACAACCTCAGAGGAGAATTGGTACTCGCTCATTACATATGTGCTTTCAAAACTGTGTTTGTTCTTAAGGGAGCATGTCTGTATTGAAATATCTGTAGGTTACATCCTAGATGACTTTTCATAGGCAACTGGTGCCAGACACCAGGGGCCTCATGTATAAAAGTGCAGCTTTCATACCAGAAGATAGCGTACGGCCAAAACTTGAAAAGTACCTATTCGCACAGAAATATTCACAGGTATAAAATTGGGCATACGCCAGGTCTTGCGCACCTTTCCTTTATACATCACAATCAACGTGAAATTGATTCTTTAGTCTGTAGGATAGGATTTGTAGGCGGGGATGTCTCTGCAGCACCACAGTACTTCTTCCAGAAGGGTTTGACAACATATTTAGCCTTTAACAAATATTGCACCTCATTACAACCATTTGTCCTGAAAGAAAACTGAAGTCAGTCACAATGTCGATCACATAAAGCATTGAGCTCAGTAAAGCTCAGGCTACATGAAGGCAGATGGAAACAGAGGAACACATATTTTCCATAGGAGAAAGTCCACCCTGTACAGTATGCGCAGGATGCTGCCTGAGCTTCTCAGCTTAAAGTTTCTTAAGCAGAGATATGCTTTGATGTTGAGTCACACACCTCGTGGTGTTTACACGGTGTCCTGGGTGTTGAGTTTTATTGGCTGTTTTGTACATCCAGTGTTGCAGGATGAAATTGTTGAACCAAGTTTCACATTTTTATTTGTCCAAAGTCACAGCATGTGGTCTCATTGGTGCAGGCTGGTAACATTGTCAAGATCAGAAAACAATTCCTCATTTGAGAGAGAGACATAAATCCGACAGCTCAAGTGGAAATGTTAATGGACAGGCTGCAGGCCTTTGAGTGATATGATTTATAATTTGTTAATATTATTTGAAAAAAGTATAAAACGGCAGAGAAAGTTGCAGATTATGCAAGTGAGATGAAAGACTCTTAAAGGGCTTTCAAAAGTACCCAACCTCAATTTGAAGAGCTAATTCTTCACACAATTACTGTTAAGGAGATCTGCAAATCTTAACCAGATCTTAAACCTATGTACTGGTTATCAGGTGTAACACAAGTTCCTTTGTTGTCATTGACTCGCTTACACATAGTCCACCTCGGTTTAGTTATTTGGAAGGCTTTAAGTATTGTGTCTTATGCCAGTGTGGTTTACTTTAAAAAGAAAAAAAAAACCTTTATGAATGATGTGTGGCCTGTTTTGAAAATTGTAAATGAACCCGCGTGACAGAGATTGAGTGACGGAGGATTTATCATGTTTGTTGCTGGCTGGCATGGAAGGAGGGGTAAACAGAGAGATGAAAAGTGAAAGGGAAAGAGACAGGTAAAGAAGCTAATACTTTTTAGAATAAAACAAAAGAAACAGAAAGAATACAAAAAAAAGAGAGGAGGAGATGAGGACTGAGAGGGAGTTGGAGTCAGAGGAGCCAGAAGAGCGAGTGAGATGGAAGGCAAAGATGACAAATCTGGGGAGAAGGAGTAGGAAAGAAAACAAGGAGGCGTGGAGACGGTCCCCCTGTAAATACGGCCGGCTGACTAGGGTGACCTCTCCCCGAGGCAGCCACTCACAACACATGTTGCCTTATTAGGGGCGTCTACAGGGAGCGGTGGCAGGCTATGGGGTGGGGGTGGGTGGTTTGGGGGTTTGTGTGTGAAAGGGTGAGAAAAAGCAGCAGACGGAGGGGATGAGTGAGTGTGCAAGTGAGCAAGACTAAGACGCCAGAGAGTCCTAAAGTGTGTCTCTTTTACAAGAGTAAAAGGGGTTGTTAGCAAGTTCTCTCAGATGTCCAGAGGAACTGTAGATATTACAGCAATAATTCACATTATATTTATTGGTATCATACTGAAGTTTTTAAGTATAGAAAAAGAAGTGTATACAATGCATTTCTGTTTGTTCTTAGTTGATGCCTGCTTTCCTAGTGTTGGAGGTTATACTGTTTTTATACTTACAGATTTCTTATCTCCAGTGAAAGCGGGTAGCTCAGATAAACATATGAAAAGACAGATTGATGATGATTTGGGGGCTAGGGGTTTTAGGGGAATTATATGTATTGTACACACTGAACTTAAACCTCAATGAGTAGCAACACAACCTAAATGTGTATAACTTTGGATTATTAAAAAACACTCTCTTGTTAAGAACAATGCATTTTCTGTCTTCTAAGGAGTGCAGCCCATGTGCTTACTCTAAGGGCTACAGTAACTATCACTACTGTGAATGCGTTGCCTACTTCTATGTGTGATGCACAATACGTTTTTCATGCCAGCCTTGGAAAACGTATATCACGGCGACGAGAAGGACAGTTCTTGACAATCGTTTCGCTTTAAGCCAATGCGTGTGGATTTTGAGTTGGCAGTCCCTATGATATACTTTAACTTTTGTTGGAAGTTCAGGAAGGACATTGGTAATGGTAATTAAAAAAAAACTCAACATTGAATGTCAGGAAGACTTTTTCTTACACTTCCTCATAACAGGCATTTGGAGAAGCTTCTTCTACGCTACTCCACTTCCGGGATTGCTCCGGTGCCTTCCTAATTACCGTCCGCTTTCTTTGTGTAAACTCCGGTGGATTTATGAGGATTAACTGCTATTAAAGATCTATGTAGGGTAAATCCAGAATGCTAGCTGTACTATCTGTCCAATCTGAGTTTTCTGTAGCACAACTTTGGAATGTACACATGTTCCACCAAAACAAGTTGCTCCCAGAGGCTATTTTCAGAGGCACCATTGCTCTGTCCGCCGCCACCGAAGACGATTGTGATTGGTTAAAAGAAATGCCAATAAAGCAGAGCACGTTTTTCTCCCATCCCGGAATGCTCTGTGGACTAGCCAGACCTTCCTCAACAGCGCTGTGGACTGGCAATGCAAGACTAATGTTGTGAGGATTGGTGACTGTTTGGATATTGGACACTTACAGTAACCACGTCTGACTCTTATACTCGCCTCACACTACCTGATGTGATGAATCTACTGCATTGCATGTGACAGCTTGATAAAGCCTTTCTATTGGCTGAACTGGAATCAAGACAAGGCTGTCAGTAAAAACTTTACACCCATAATGAGTCATATTACCAGTGGTACACTGCATTTTATTATCTGGTGGATATTTAAACACAGAATAAACCTTTTGACAACTTGATAATGATATTAATATTAATGCAGGCTCTGGGCTGCTTGATCATAGAAAAATCAGCAATTCTTTTGTTCAGATTATGATTGATGATCACTCTTAGACTTTTGGAAAGATGTGTTATTTATTAAACTTTAAAAAAACTGTCAAACTGTTAAACAAATAAACAGTGAAAACACCTTGAACTGTGTTTCCTTAAAGTCTATACAAAAGCGTCCAAAGAGAACCATGTCATGGGACCTTTAATACTTTTCCTGTTGAACTTTTTTTCATTCAAAATACAAGACAAATAAAAGGTTAACTAGCAAAATATGTTGTGCAGATTAATTGTTTTTATTGTTTACATAAATGGAAATTGCAATTAAGCAATTAGCTAGCTCTGTCTTTAGTTTTTGGAAGTTTGATGACACCTGGCCATCCTGGCTGAAGCCCGTCTAATGTGTGTATTTGCTAAGGATACCATCTGACATCCAGTAGCCCTAGACTTCATACCACCCCCTGCGGGCATGCTGGCACCCTCCTCCAATCCTGTTCCAGAGTTTTTATCATCAAGGCTAATTTCTGCCTGTAATCTGATTAGGGCTCTGAGCTGCTTTAGCACCCTACTGCGCGCGCACACACACACACACACACACACACACACACACACACACACACCAACATGAACACCAACCTGCATGACAGCCAGTCTGTGTAGCCTGTAGCTTGCTGTGTAACCAGGGCAGTCACTCTGCTGTGGCTGTGCTTGTCCGTATGTGTCTGTGGGTGTGTGTGTAGCCGTGTCACCATCTCTATCCCTGCCGGTCTGCTCGCCAGTAGCAGCCCTCGCCTTCACCGCTGCCACTCCGGTTGTCCACCACCGCTGTGACCGGAGGAGAGTCTAGCAACAGAGCATCCTTTTGTTCTTGTCCCTAAACATGTTTCGAAACCCATGGATCTCTAGTTACCATGTGAACCATGAGCAGCCGTGTGGCCAAGGTAAGGCCTTTGAAAGGGAACGGCTTGGTCTGGCTTTAGGAGGACTTGCTTAACTTACTTGAATACACTCAGTTCTATAGTCTGCTTGGGGGTATGGTAAGGAAAACATCTAATTGCGTTTATTTTGACTTTGATTTACGATATCGGAGGTAATGATACTTATTGGATTATTCTCATTTTCTTTTTTTTAATTTCTTTTTTTATTTATTTAAAGAGTGAAATAAAAATGCTTCATTCTCATTTTCATTGAAAACGTTGAAAACTTTTTTAAAATGGTCATAGTGTGATTTTTGTGAGGATCTGTACCAAATAAAGATTTTTCTGTAGTCAGTAGAATAGAATTTGTAAGATGGGACGTCTCTGCAGCACCACCACCACAATACTTATTTCAAAATGGTTTAATACATATTTTGACTTTAACAACTATTGCGTCCCTCTGCGTTTTGGATTTGGATTGCACTTTTTGATAAAATTGTGATAAATTGTGCAGCCTTACGTGGGGGACTTTGCTAAAGAGTTTGTTCGCTGACAGTGATACAGTAGGCAGGGGCACTTTAGGCTTGGCAGGACAGGAGTCGACAAGAGGATGTGAAGTTTCCTGGTTGACTCCTTGTTTTGCTTCTGTTTGCTCGATTGGATTAGATGAAACCAGGATTCATGATGTGTGTAAAAGTTGCTCATCCTTACTCATGCATGCGCAGAATTTGGGATGAATAGTACAGATGGTTTAAAAGTGTATCTATTGCTATTGGTATGGATGTTAGCATTAGGCTCCTTTGAATGAATGGAGTGTGTGGTTGCGCATGAGAGATTCTTTTGACTCCGCTTGGTACACATTTGGTGCTGTGTATTCTGGTGTGTGCTGTTATGCTTTTTCCTGTTTCCTCCTCTCTGATCTACTAACTTGTCAATGCACCATTGCCTGCTGAGGTGGACAAGGGTTGTTGATGTTTCACCAGCACCCCTTTCCAAACAGACTGTGTGCAAGCGAAGGCTCAGTTCCCTCAGGAAGTCTATTTTGCGCCTCTGAACATTTATAGAAAATCCCTCTCCTCACCACGCTCACTTTTAGACCGTCAGCAGTCTAAGCTGCTCTCTGGCACTGTCAACCTTGAGTCTTGTGCTGCTCGTGTTGTTGACAACTTGCAGTCGTTTCCAAGGAAAACTGCCTTGACTTCTGTACAATGGGCTTTCCACACAGATAAACAGACAGATACATGTACACATGGTTCACACAGCTTTTGAAAATCTTGAATCATTTTAGATTTGAGACAAAATAATCTTTTTAAGACCTCCAACCTAGATTTTTCGGCCTTGCTTATGTCCAATTCTGTGTCATCCCTTAGATCATGTCACTTCTGAGTTCTTGAATTTCACCGGGTAAAGGGAGCTTTAAGATTCTTCTTCCACCACCACACCTTTCACTTTTTGTACTTTCTATCCTGCTAAATGTTCCCTGCTGCATTTCCACACAGTCTTTGGAGGCTGAAATAGGCCGGAGGTGTTCTGGAGGCGTCTGGAGCAGTAACATGATCTGTCTCCTATACTGGGATACACCTTTACAACAGGCTGCTGTTGCTGTGACATGAGAGCAAGAGGGTCAACTCTGCTGGGAACTGGTTGTGAACTTTCTGAGTAAGGGATTGTTTGTTTTTTATTTAAGAGGCTACCGGTGGAGTTTTGGGATCTTTAGTCAAAATAGACTTGACTCTCCCTTTGCCAGCAATACATTTTTTTTCTATGACCCTCTAAAATGATTTGAAAAAGAGGCATGACCCTCCCCAACAATTTATTGATGCCTTCTGTACTGGTTTGTGCTTTGAAAAGATACACAGATAGCCAATTTGTTACAACAATGACAAACATGACTAACCTCTGCTCATTTTACCCATCAAACTCCACCAAGATGGTGGCCATTTCAGTGGATTTACTCGCTAACATTGTTGTGGTAACACAATAAGCATGAAAACTAAATGCACACTTCTCTTAAGTTACTCCTCTAGTAAACTAGTATTTACATGACAAAATATTGAGACCATTCAACAAAGCACACTGGGTAATAACAGATTCAACACGTAAACTGGTTGCTATGGACTCGTCACTAGGCTTTCTTCAGTCTTTGTATATTTTAGCATGTAGGTAAAGCTCCCAAAGCTGAGCATTATCCAAAACCCCTCGTCCAATATAATCCACTGCTTGTTTGTTCGTCTTTATATTAAAACTGGTATCCCATTATTGGGATTCAGTATGTAGTCCCAGAACAATTCTTTTTTTGAATGTTTGTCTCTCGAAAAATGACGCAAACTGTTCAAAGGCAAAATCCATATCCAAGACACCACATGGCTAGGTGATAGGTTACCAGCAACTCCTCCACCACTCTCTAGACTCCTCGTAATTTTGGTGCGTCAATAAAAAAATCTATTTCTTTAATGTTTCCTCACCCGACAGGGTCTGGACTGAAACTCTTAGGTTTTTGTGCTTCCAGCTAGCGGTCCTTTTAAATGTGATCCATTTTGTGAATCTGTGCACATTCACAAGAGCTTAAATAGCTTGTTGTTTACAATAGGCCTACCTGTGATCGTGGGGGTATAGGGTCAGGTGTGGTGCATCATGGGTGTGGGGGATGGTGCGATTTTTGTTGGGTCAGACCCATCTGCTAGCGATGGGGGGCCGAGACTGATAGCTACATGGAAAAATATGCACCAAACAAGCTACTTTGAAAATCTGCTGTTTTTATGAATAAAAAGTTGGGTGACCCTCCCCTCAACAAAGAATAAAAAGACATGACCCTTCCCTATTTCCCTCCTGTGGTCCATTCCATAAATGCCGAACGGTCACTAAACTATTTTGACAAGTGACTCATACTGAGGTGATAAATGTCTTGTCAAAGCCCAAAGGACACATTGTTGCTGTAAGAAAAGTACCTTCTCTACATGATTGTCTTTTTATCAGCATTGTCTTTTAATAGTCAAAATAAACATATGCTACAAGAGTCTAATTTTTGCCAATGGAATGCAAATGGAATGGCTTTAATGTTCAATAAACACTTTATTTGTCTCATACTGTCTAAAATGCTCCGTTTAGGGACCTGTCTCCATAAGCCCCCCTCCTGAAAAGCCGTTCTGTTCTGATTGGCTTGGGAGAAAAATATAGCTCACCCTTGCAAAGGTAGTTCTCAAGCTGTGGGTGGAGATACTCAGTGGGGTGCTGTGTTAACACATACTGTAGGTCTCAATGACATTAATTAGGGAGCTTCTTCGTTATGCTAGTCCGAACTCTTCTTTTATATCCATGTGAATGCATAGATTAATGACACAACTTTACATTTCTGGCATTTGGAAGATCATAAATATAAAGTTCATTTTAACCAGGATAACATGTTCAATAACTCCCAATGTCAGCACAGAGGAACGGAATATTGAATTGAAAGGTGGAGTGTAGATTTATTATTATCATTTTCTTTGTATAATAGGTCTTGTTTTTCATTTTAGAATTTGGATCTAAAGCTCGCAAGCTTTGCAACTCAGCCTCATTGCCAACAGAAGCCTTAAGGTGAGTTTTTTTAATGCAATAACCACACAGACACGGCTAAATATAGTAGTGGAGCTACAGAAATCACATGTTCTATTTTCTAAGAGCATTTACATTGGTCTCAGCTTTTGCTTTGTCATCAAGACAGGGATATGTAAGGATATAGGTTTTACCACAGTGGAGCGCTTTAGCTTATCATGTGCAGTAAGCATTAAAAGCTGGAGATCCCTGGAACAGCTTATCTTAAAACACTTTTTCGTTCACATGGTATTACAGCTATAATGCCTCCTTCAGAGCACTTTGCACCAAGCCCTCTTTTGCATTAGTTTACAATGTTCCCGCTGGTTCTTCAGCCGTCTGGCAGAAATACACACAAGGACTTTTTAGTACATTTATACATAAACTCTGATTGACTAGCAGTTTGAACTGATCTGCTCTTTTTAACCCTCATGTTGTCCTTGGGTCAAATTGACCTGTTTTTCTATATTAATGTTCTTTTTAATTACCCAATTGTAATTCCCCAAAATAACACGACTGATTCTACACGAATGAATTTTGGGGTGTTTTATTTAATTTTATAGCATTTGAAAAAAACATTGAAATGCTTTTGAAATAGTATTGATTAAAAGACATAATTCCAGTCTGTGATTATCCATCAACATACATTCCTTTAATTTTAGTCTAAATAATTCCTAATTTCTGCTTTTCTAACTCAAACATTAGGTATAATTTCCTAAAAATTAGGTTTATTGACCATAAATTCCAAAAATAAGTGTAAAACTAAAGTTAATAAGTTAGTGTTACATAGTGTTAAATGTCAAAAAGTAGCAAACATTGAAAAAAGTGTTGAAAAAAGGGACAAAAACATAAGAAAAGTTAAAAACATTGATAAAAAGCATCAACAAAAGTGTTGATGTTCAATTTTGACGGGAAGACAACACAAGGGTTAAACGCATCTTGGTATTTAACAGTAAAAATGGATGCAAACAGAAGACAACAGGCCTCACCGATTGAGTCTACTCTAATCTGGAAATGAGAATTACACATTATACCACTCTGTTTTTTCATTGAATTAAATAGTTTGTGAAGCTTTTGGAGAGAAAACATAGGTGAGTTTATTGGTACTGGCTTGTGTGACCTGTTGATTGTAACATTTAAAGACAGTAAGCGAAGACCTTGATTGTCCTTTTTCACTTGGAGGAGAGTCAGGAATTGATGACCCAGTTCTTAAGCAGGATCCTGTTGGAAGTGACAGGAAGTCCGTAGGACAAGACGTTTGAGGCAGTAGTGGATGGCTGAAATAGGAAACTAGGCACAATTTGATGTCGTGTTTGAATGTTAAACATACATGTGGATTAGTGTCTCCTTAAGTTTAACTGTATGACTACCATAGTGGCCACTTTACCTATAGTACACTTATTTTCAATGTGTAAATATGTTTTGTTTTCTCACAAATATGCCAATTCATCTTTGTTATTAATATGTTGCATTCCTATTAATGTACACTACCGGTCAAAAGTTTGGGGTCACTTATACATTTCCATACCACTCCATTATAGACAGAATACCTGCTAATTTGGGTGGGGGGGCTGATCTTTAATGCAATATCTACATTGCCCATTATCAGCAACCATTCATCCAATGTTCCAAAGGCACATTCTGTGTACTAATCTATCATTTAAAAATAAAAAACTAGAAAAACATTGGAGAACCATTTTACTATTATGTAAGCACATAATGTAATCTGAAAACGACTGCCCTGGTTAAAAAAACTATGCAACTGATCTCAGCTGGCATTCTGTCTACAATGGAGTGCAATGGGAATTTCTATGTGACCCCAAACTTTTGACCGGTAGTGTATATTTTCAGACATGTTTTAATTTTTGAAAATATAAACTTTCAAAAAAGTTATCTTTTTAACATAATTTAATATAGTTTTGCTACCTTCAGCATCACTACTTTACACCTGTTTTATTACTGAGTAAATTAATATACAGCAGCTGCTGATTCTCCAACAATGTCCATGTATTTTTTGGGAAGGAAATTTTTCATTAAACATTTATTTTGCTTGCTAGGAACTGAGAATGTAATATGTTATACCTAGATAGCAGGTTGATGACTCTGTCTTCTCATTCAGTTTTCAGAGTGACTTCTCCCTGGGTGATAAGACCACCTTGGTCAAGAGTGTTTCAGATACAGATGCCAAACTTCTGGCTGTCCTTCCTAAAGGTGTGCATTGGTTCTAACTACACAACAATAACTCAGAATAAATCAAATAATTTGTTAATGTTTGATATGTTTATGATATATTTTCTGTTCTTATATTCAGTTTCAGAGTTGAAGAAATACTTTGAGGGAGCTGTCACAAAGGATTCGGGAATGAACAGGTATCTTCAGTGCTTGCTGCACTTTATTTTCACATAAGCACACCTACATATTTTTAACAGGGATTGACCGATTATTGGCCCTGGGCGATTATCAGGCCGTTTTTTAGGCAGTCTGCAGATTATATCAGCTCTATCAGCATTTTATTTCCCTAATAACTGATGTTAATTAATTAAAAAATGTTCTACTTCGGCTCGGCTTGTCCCTCTGCTTTGGATTCACTCACCACTGAGTCTGATTTATCTAATCTGACTATCTTTCACTGTGGATTATGCTGAAAGTTTATTTATTATTTATTAAATAATTGCACAATGCATTTTAAAAAAGTTTTGTGTTGGAGTTTGTAACATTCCAAATTCTTAATTTTGACTTAAAGCTTTATTGCGTAACTTTTTTATATTAATGAACCTCCGTTACATTCAAGCCATTGCCAAATGAGTTGCTACAAAGCTAATTAAGACAGCTTTACACAGCTCTAGCTCTAGCTCTAGTGAAGACAATTACATCTGTTGAAGAGTGCATCATGTTTTTTTAATCCACCGTGTCCTCCTTGGCTACAAGCAACTGTGTGGAGGAGGGCTGCGGGTGGAGCGCAGTCCTGTAAGGCTTGGATCATGTGAATGCGCTGACAGGTTTGTTGTCATTACGTAGAATTCCTCATGGGGGCGACAGAAACTATACACTATGACTTTAAAGATTTTCATTTTCACTGTAAATACATATTGGTTCAAAATCGGTTATCAGTTTCATTAACTACTAATACTTGGTATCTGTATCGGCCTTGAAAACCCAGTATCGGTTGGTCCCACATTTTCATAAAGACTAACTCATAACAAGGGTCCTGGCATAATATCTCCCGACCTTTGCCCTCTGCCTTCTGTCTCTGCAGGAAGGAGAGGATAGCCCGCCGTCTGGAGGGAATTGAAAGTGATGCTCCACCTGCGCTGGTGCCCGGCGGTTTGGTAGCCAACAGAATGCTGGAGGAGGATGCTCCGCGATACACCCGCGCTTCAGATCCCTGTGAGCCTTGTGTGATGGGTAAGCATGACACAATGCTCTGCAAAAACATATGGTGCTGTCTTTAGTGGACATGGATTGACACCACTGAAATGTTTGTATTCAGTATTTTGGACCATTCCAATAGTTATCTGTTTTTTTTCTGTCTATGCTGGGCAGCTTTATTGTAGGTTTAATGAATGTAACTCTGTTAGTGACTACAAAACAAATGTTGTATGTTGTGGCATTTTGAAAGAAGTTAATTTACTAATTGGTGTGAATATCTGTGATGTGTTTTGTTAGAATAAAGTCACATTTGTGTCATTTGTGATTAAAGGTAGTAAAAGTAAAGAAGTAAAAAAATACTTTGCATGGTCAATATTACATTTTACCCATTCAATTTGTTACCTATAATTACCTATTTTTAAGCATTTCCCTATTATTTAGCAACATCTTAGCTTTCAGAAAAAAGAAAAACATGTCCAGTAGCAATTGTGACTTGCACAGTATTTATGGTAAGTCAGAATCTAGTAACTACAGTAACTCCCATTTGACATAAATGTGGCATAAACTGTTATTGTGAAGGGATGTTGTTGATAAGTAACGAAGTATTTCCAACATTTACCATAGTGAAACGCTACAGTCGAGAGGAGCTGGAGGCCCCTCAGAAGCAGCTGTCTTCTTTAGACAGGTCGGCCCAAGTCAAAGGTGTTGTTGGCAGCGGCCGTACAGAGCCCATGGTGGTGTACGTTGACCCAGTAACACTATCCACCTCCTCTACGCCCGCATCCGGCCCCACAGACCCCACCAGCCTCAGCTCTAAGGCTGAGCGCATCGCCCGCTACAAAGCGGAGCGCCGCCGCCAACTGTCAGAACGTTACGGCATCCTCCTGGATCAGGAGGCAGACATTGATTACACACCACGCTACCGCTCCCGGCGCGACACAGATGCCTCTGACCGACAGACAACTGCCAGGCGAGAAAGAGACAGGCAGGAAGCAGAGGCTCAAAGCCGGGAGCCCAGGGTGCCATATCGCTTGGGAGTGGGCCGGGTTTACATGAGGACTAACCCAGAGCCCGCCCCTGTTTCCACTTCCAGCCCCGTCCAGTCAAATCAAGCCCCTCCCCCCACACAAGAGAGACTGAGGAGATTTTCAGAGCGAGAAAGAGTGATGAACATGGAGAACTACCGGCGCGGCGGGGCTCAAGAGCGCTCCATCCCTTCTAGAAGCAGAACCCAGGAGCATCATCCAGCCCAGCCCCAACAGCAGCAGGACGCCACCCACCAGGATCCAAGCCCCGCCTCCACCAGGGATTACAGCATTGCGGCAGTGCCCATCTCCCCTCGCACCGCCCGTCGGGCTTCCCTGCCCTCCACTCGCTACGGCATCTCACCGGGGGATTTATTCATAGAGCAACAGGCCCAGAGTATCCTCAACAGGCAGGGGTGAGTTTATAAAAACGGGTCATAACATTTAAAACATACATGAACTCAGACCGACCACTTAAGAAACTCCAGGACATCAGTCTGATACAGTGGCTGACTCTTTCTGAAGACGTGAAACAAAAAGTGAACCTGCACACCTGATTTGTATTACTTTTATGTTCTAAAAACATCTAGTGAAAAAAACTAATGCACCTTTGACATGACACTAGAATTAGGAACAAACACTTTTGTGTCTTTTTTTTGTCACCATATTATACATTTTTCTCTTATATTGACTCTAGTTTTACTCTATAGATACTTCAGTCATTTGAGTAGCACTAGCATTATCACAAGCCATTAAATTCCTCTCTCCTGCCCATTGAGTATGAAGGGATCTTACCACTAAAAGTCTAATGTTGCATCGACAGTGTATTTTTAGACTACATGTAGAGAAAGTTTAAAGGTCCCATGTCATGAAAATGTCACTTTATGAGGTTTTTTAACATTAATATGAGTTCCCCGAGCCTGCTTATGCCCTTCCAGTGGCTAGAAATGGCAATAGGTGTAAACCGAGCCCTGGGTATCCTGCTCTGCCTTTGAGAAAATTAAAGCTCAGATGGGCCCATCTGGAATCTTGCTCCTTATGAGGTCACAAGGGGAAAGGTTACCTCCCCTAAAAAAAATGATTCATTGCTTAATTTGATTAAATGTAACTCTCTCTGGATTTGTTTTGTACAGTAATTAGTAATCCAAGTACGAAAATATCTCAGATTAACAAAGCAAAACTGAGATGGTAGGCTGTTGTTGGGCTGTCCACTGGCTGCTGAGCTAACTAGCCTGCTGCTTTCATCACTGTGCCAGTATTAGGGCTCTTTCCAAACTGGGTCCAGGTCTGTCACGCTTGCCCTGCTCCTGTTTCACATGGGAAGGGGGTCTGGGGAGCTCATCAGGGAAAAGGTTGCAGGGTAGATAGCAGGGTTTGTTTTTGGAGGGGATAAGATTTCCCTGCTTTCCCTGCTTGAGATAACCCTGACTTAACAACAGCTTGGTTCATTAGTGAAAAGCTTTCTATTATAAATTTGAATACGCTACCGCATAAGGGATGGGAATTGTAATATATTCATCAAGTGAAGTCATTAAGAAAGACTTTGACTTAACGACATTTAGGCATTGACAAGTGACATACTGTACTATGAATGTTAGTTGCAGCCCTAAAACCAATGCATTTTAAACTGATCCTGAAAACATTTATCAGACTGCATCTGAAAATATTCTCATTTTTGGTTCAGCTGATCCGTGTAGTTCCTGTTGCTCTGATCTTTGAAAGAATGGTCAGACGGGTCCCTCAGGGTTTGACACTGTCCCCACATCATCTTGTAGCCAAAGAGCGACTGGTCGCTTAATACAGACTCAGAAAGGGACACTCAGACAGTCTTCTGCTGGCCTTCAAGGTACTGTCAGCTCAGGAAGCTATCAATGAAAAGACCTTACAAAGCCCCATAGTACATATGTTTAAGCTGGCTGGTTCATTCAGTGTTGGTTCATTCAGTGTTGGTTCATTCTACTGTATAATAAAATTATATTCTTTTTCTTGCACCATTATCTATTTTCACATGATCTCTGAAAGTGAGATAAGAGGTTATTAATGTCTTCAAAACATTGTTAGGGGTCTTAAAACTTAAAACTATTCTGAAATCATGATGGTGTTACCTTAAAAAAGGAAAGTAACCAGATAATAAAGCCGCACATTAAAATTATGGGTGGAGATGCAGCTAACTCCCTCCAGTAGATATACCCTAACAATGCATTATGCTATTTCATTCGGTAGTGCTTTCATTATTAACTGGTGTCATGGTCTTCCATTTAACAAGGGTTTTGAATCTTAGTGAACCAGTGAACTGACTTTCATCCCTAACTTCTTTCAACTTATCATTTATTAATTATTTATTACTAAATACATACACACATATACATACTCAGTTTATTGCCATCATGACTCACATTTACATCACATGCTATAATCTTATCACATGTTTGAGATCCCTGTCAGCAAACTAAGCTATACCATACTACTAGCTTTTAGCAAAACTATAGCAAACTAATGCCCAGCCAATGTATGCAGAAAGGTACTTAAGTACAGTAAATAAAAAGCCTTGCCAACTGTCCTTTAAGTTCTTTTAAAACATGGTAGACCAGACTCTGCTTACTCAATATTTCCCTAAAAGACCTTTTATGAAACAGGGCTAATTGACCTTACAACTCTCCTGTCACATAAGTCAGATCCCGCTCTATAAACTAACTCAGAACTCTGTAAAAACTCTGTATGTAAAACTTTTAAATTAGTTGTGTGGCTTGGGTTTCATGAGCAGTTGAGTGGTGTTCCTGAAGCGGAGTTGATGGGGTGACAACATAAGTCAGATGGATGCCCTGACCCATTCAGTCACAGACCCAATGACTCAGCACTTGTCAGCTGAGGCTGCACTCACATCCCCCCTCCTCATATTCTGGCCTATTAACCACTATGAAATTACACCTTGAGTCTTTTTACCTGTCAGTGACTTTGTCAAAGTCATCGTATAAGATAAGACAGTCTGTGAAAGGATGAAGGCCCATGGCTGGCCTTTGAGCTTATAGACAGGTGAAAATCACAGAGGCAATGTCTAGCATGGTCAGACAAATCTTTATAGAATTAGTTAGCTTGATTGATTTAATTGGTACACAAACAAGTTCTTGATGCTTCATTTCCACAAATTAAGTAATATAAGTAATAAGAAGGAAAACCCAGACACTCTTTTTGAAGTCTATTAGTAATATCTGATGTGTCTCAAAAGAGGGCTTTCTGAGAATTTCCCAGCTAATATGCCCCATGTATGAAACTAACTGCCTTTGTTGCCTTATCAACTGCTTATGCTAGCTAGCATTAGTGTGTACTCATGTGCACGAGCAGTGTGTAAGTCCTTCATGCCATGTCAGATAAAGAAGAGGCCCATCAATTATGTCTGGCTTAGTGTTCTACAATGAGATTAAAGCAACCTTTAGCTACCAGGGGGTCAGAAGGTTGTCGATGAAAATAGTTTGGCTTACTTTTTTGGCACGCAGACATCAGAGAGAAAGAGAGAGAGAGAGAGAGAGAGAGACAGAGCGAGAGAGAGAGTTGTTGGAGCTAAGACTCAGGGCATGCTGCTACTTGACTTTGTTGCAATTCTAGTGTAAGATTTGGGAGCTCAAAGTCCCATGATATTCTCATATCATAAACAGTATGATTCATAACACACATTTTTTTAGTGGGAATTAAATTAAGTGTATGCAAAATTAAATTCTGTTAAATACTTTTGGATTTAACCTGTCAGTGTTAAGTTTGTCTACCGAAGGCATGTGTATTGTGTAGACTCTACACTCACACACAAAATGTCTACTTGGATAGCAAAATTATGGTTTGCTGATCATTGATCATTTACCATCCTTTGTGCCCCATAGAATTTTAATCACCTCCTGTTTGAGTTTAGTTTGGAGAGTGTGGTAGGTATTTATTGGACTGGTATCTCAGTGTCCCTTATCCATTCCTTTCCCCAAGAATTCGAGTAAAGGAACGATTGTCCAGGGATGAAACTGTCCAGAGGCCCCCTGATTGGAGTCCAGACAGGCAGCAGGATAACAGACACTGTACTCAAGGGCACACTGCTCAGTATACGCCACAACGCTCAGAACCCACCCAGCAAAGGACTGTTCCTCAGCCTCAGCCCAGCCCAGGTCAACATCCTGCTCACTCTGGCTCTGTTGTTGACCCTCAGCCCTATTTGGCCATCCCTGCCCCAGTGGCTACTGCCAAACTTCCTGGACCTCCTGAGGTACAACCACGAAGAAGAGTGAGTGCCGACCAGATCCATGTCTCCCACAGGGAGGCAAGATCGGAGGCCAGGCAGGCCTTGAAGGAAGAGGCCCACACAGAGGGCCTGCTCAAGAGCAGGAAAGCCGTGTTGCCCTCAGAGATCCGCAGAAGGGAAAGGAGTGTGGATGATACTCACAGGGGCCGACATGAAGACGTGGACTTGCAGAACTACAGCCCAGAATGGAGGAGGATTAGTCGATGCGAGGAAGACTGGGATACGGAGAGACCTAGGGACAGGGAGAGGGAGAGAAATGTTGAAAGGATTAGAGAAAGAGGGAGAGAGCATCTCTTGAGCCACGACAGCCAAGAGGAGAGAGCATTTAGATCAATGCAGCCTTCCAACATCTCTGTACGCCAACAGCCCAGGCAGCAACAATCCTCAGACCCTGTGTGCCATCAAGAGCCCCAAATTCGGCAGCAAGAGCCACCAACGCAACAACAGTATAAACCCATAAAGAGACAACATGGGGCTCAAGTACAACAGCAAGTTCCGCAAAGGCAGCATCAGTATGACAACTCAAGGCAGCCACAAGAACCTGAAAGACAACAGCAGTCTCAAAGACAGCAGGGGTATGAGCTCCAAAGAAAAGATCCTCCAAATCAGCAGCAAGACTCCCAAAGATATCAGCAAGAGCCCCAACTACACAAAGTCTTTGAGCTTCAGAGGCAGCAGCATCCGGATCCATCAGGGAACCAGAGGTCTGACTCAGCCATCTATCTCCAGAAAGGCTCTTCTCTGCCTCAGGCCAAACACAGAAGCATGGAGATGAGCGGAGGGCCCAAACCCAAGATACGAACCCGCTCCATGTCAGATATAGGCATAAGCCAGCATTCTGCCATGTATCGTATGGAGAGGGCAGCGGCCACCAGAGAGGCATCGAGGGCCGTCCCTTCATCAGGGATGGCTAACGGGGACACGGGCTCCCTGGACACCAGGGTGTCAGTAGCACAGCTACGACACTCTTATCTGGAGAATGCCAACCGGAAACCTGAGTTGTAGGTCCACTGGCATGGGTTTTGTGTGTGCATCGCTAAATAACCGTCTAACTCTGCATTAATGAGCTGTTGCAATCCAATCATCTAAGAAAATAATTCTCATGATGCTAATGATCATGTTCACTGTCATGTCTACAATTTGGTTTTTAGTGCTTAACTTACGAGTTCCAGTTAGCATCAGTTCTTGCAAGTCACCCTTTGGAAGTTGTCTGCTGCTGCATGTTAACATTGGGTAATGGCTTTTCACAGTTGGGTTGCAGTTAGGTTGTACTCAGTGTGTGCAGTTTCTGGTAAGCTGCTACTCTACTAAAAACAATATCCAAAAACCAACAAATGTTAAGAGTTTTCTTACTTCTACTTTTCCTTTTTGTTGTCCTCGTCAATCTTTCTAAATCCATACACAACTCTAAAAGTGAAACTACAAAAGTAGATCTGACAGCAATGGAGGTAGATCCGGCTAGCAGCAGTGACCGGGACAGGGGTGCTCGGAGGCCTCGGCGCTACATCACTCCAGGAGACAGTCGCATGTCGGAGAGGTTTAGGACCCAGCCCATCACCTCTGCAGAGCGACTGGAGTCAGATAGGTACAGGAGGGGGCTCTCTGTTGCCATTTGCAGGAGCTCTTCAGAATCATTTCAATGACATGATTTATTTATTTAATACACTGAACTTGGCATTTCCTTCATGATAATCATATAATGGTTCTTCAAATTTAAAAATGTGGTCAAAAAGCTGATGCTTGATGTATTTTAATTAGTGCTGTCAGTTAAACGCGTTATTAACAGCATTAACGCAAAACCATTTTGAACGGCGTCAATTTTTTTATCGCAAGATTAACGTTCTTTTTGGCCTAGCAGACTTTGTAGTTTTTTCACATACTGTCGCAACAACTAGTAATGTTAAAAAAACTACAACACCACATCGGATCTAGCTAGACCGGAAACAAAACAACAGGCTCGCCGCACACACTTGTTTGGGCTTGCGAGCCGGCCAAAGAGTAGTAACGTTAAGTTTTGAGTGAGCCCTCCCCTCCCCCGCGCATTTTCCATAGAGATACACAAACAACATGGGAGCAGCAGGGACTGACATTAATTCTTACTTACTACATTACTCAGCAACAGGTGAAAATAGGGGCAAGGTTGTGCAAGAACGTTAAAATTATTTGAACCTTTAGCGAGGAACAAGTGAATTACCTGTATGTGTGAAAACAGCTTTATCTCACACATCCATTTTGTTGTTGTTGAATATATAACCCCCCTTCCAAAAAAAAAAAAATATAGGGAAAACACTCAAACCAGTTTATATTTCCACAAAATTTGCATGAATAATCATAATGGTATACATGCCCCACGTGTGTGCGTGTGTGTATGACTCAAAACAAAATAAAATATAGTTACAATATAGAACAATTTCTTTGTCATCTGCAGATTGATTTTAAGTAGGGGGAAAAAATATATTTAAATCTTAAATCTGATTTTTTTTTTTTAATTAAATCAGGGATTTTATTTTTAGGCCATATCGCCTAGCCTTGTTTTCAATAAAAAAAAAACATTTGCACAACGCAAGCCATTCCACTTTTTTAAAATGAGAAAAAATAATGGGACAAAAAGAAATCAAGGGACATTTAGAAAAGATAAAAATGTGCAATTAATTGCGACATTAATCAACATTATTGCGCTTAATCGCGATTAAATATTTTAATTGTTTGACAGCACTAATTTTAATGTTTTCTGCAGGTCTCGTCTAAGTCCATCACAGCTACAGGATCCTGAAGGTAAGTTTGGTCACAATGCACAATAAATGTATATCGTTCTTAATAATTTAAGGGCATTTAATCACACTTTTCCAAGAGTTTAAATATTGTTGATGCCATGTAACTTAATAATTTATCCTTTTTCATTAGGTGAAGAAAAACTGGATGACAGAGCCAAGATGAGTGTGGCTGCCAAGAGGTCTCTTTTCAGGGTACACTTCTTACTTATGTACATTTCAATCAGAAAGACTGATGATTATACTGTATATTATTGAATGAGCAATGTTTTAAGATCATAATCTCAAAACCAAAAAATTGTGGTTTTGTGTAATTTCAGGTGCAATATATAGTTAACTGAACAATCCTATTACAGATGATAAACAGCCTGATATATCTTAAGAAAAATAATTGCAGTTTCAACTATATGGCTTAGTTTTCAACTGTTTTCTGTTCAGGGTAGAAAAGAAAATGAGTCTGATAGTAGCACTGGATATCATACTCCTTTAGAACTGAAAGGTGCTGTGAACACTCCAAGCACACTGGCTTCCTATTAACCTCTCAAGAAATAGGTCCATAAGACAAACTGACACTGTCCACTTTTCTCTTTTTGACAAAGACAAAAAACATATGTTTGACACCCCTGATTTAAATAATAGTTTCTCACTTTAAATATCACAGTTATGGCCTCAATTGTTACAGTGTTTTCCTGACATATCCTTGCAGGAGCTGGAAAAGACATGTGATGGAAGTGTACCCAAACCGTGCTCTCGAAACGCTGCTGTAGAAAGGCGTCTGAAAAGAGTTCAGGATCGCTCACACACACAACCCGTCACCAACAAGGAGGTGGTCAGTGCTTCGAGGTGAATTGCCAATTCTGCTTGTATAGCTGTGTTTTGCATCCAAAAATATATTATGCTTTGTCTCTTTCTTTTCTTTTCCTTTCCTTCCTTGTTATTTCATTCTTTTACCTGTTCTTGTTTGTACTTTTCAGTTCCTCTCCTAACCTTTCCCTCTCTTAAGACACCTCTGTCAACTTCTTTCAATCTTTCTTTGCTTTGCATTAACTGTATCCCCCCCCCCCCCCCCGCCCGCCTGCCCCCCTGCCGCCCCCACACATCAATACTTCTTTTTCTCCACTTTTAAGTGACCCTGCCACATCGTCACAACCTCTGGACATCCACACTAATGCAGCTCACGTCCCGAGCACTAATGTAGTCAGCACCGGTGTGACCAGCATCAGGTACAGCTGGACACGGCTGCTTACTTATAATGTGCCTTGTATCTGTGTGAGAGAATGTGTTGCCTACTTACTTAAAAAAAACGTGTATCTATGCTTGTTGTAACCCTGTAGGATATATGTGGTTGTGGTATACCCACAGAATGTCTCTATTGCATGAAATCATTTTAATTTGAATGATCAATTCAATGACAACATTACAGTAGATTGGCCAGCATTTACCATGGAAGGGGTTCAATAAAAATAAGATTAAGAACGAGATTTGTTAGATTCTGAGCTTAAATTAATCAAAGTATTTTACCAAGTGGATTCATTACTGTTGACCTTGAGATGTAAATGGACTGTATTTATATAGCACTCACTTTTCTAGTCTTAAATACTACTCAAAGCGCTTTTACAGGAACTATTCACCATTCACACACATTCATACACTGTGGCTGAGGTTGTCGTACAAGATGCCACCTGCTCATTCACACTCCAATACGCAGCATTTTGGGGGTTCAGTGTCTCGCTCAAGGACACTTCAACACGGGACTGCAGGGAATCGAACCCACAACCACTGAGCCACAGCCGCCCAGTGATAACTTTGCAAAAAAAACAGGGGGCCGGGACCCCTAGGGTGTTACTGCAGGTGGTTCTCCAAATTATTGTTATAAAAATAATAAAATGATATACTGTTATTTTCAAAAATTAAAATGACCAAAAGAACTAGATCCAGAGTACAAGCGGCCGGAATGGGTTTCCTCAGGAGGGTGGCGGGCGTCTCCCTTAGAGATAGGGTGAGAAGCTCAGTCATCCGAGAGGAGCTTGGAGTAGAGCCGCTGCTCCTTCGCGTCAAAAAGAGCCAGTTGAGGTGGTTCGGGCATCTGGTAAGGATGCCTCCTGGGCGCCTCCTTAGGGAGGTGTTTCAGGCACGTCCAGCTGGGAGGAGGCCTCGGGGAAGACCCAGGACTAGGTGGAGAGATTATATCTCCAACCTGGCCTGGGAACGCCTCGGGATCCCCCAGTCGGAGCTGGTTGATGTGGCTCGGGAAAGGGAAGTTTGGGGTCCCCTACTGGAGCTGCTGGCCCCACGACCCGATACCGGATAAGCGGATGAAGATGGATGGATGGATGGAAAATGTCTTCACATGAATCCAACATATTATTATCTTCCTATTTGTGAAAAAAACACTCTGATTATAGACTTACTGTGAGGTAGTCCCTACAATAGCCATCGACAGATACAGGTAATCCGTAAGGTTTCACTGTTCTACATGGATGTTTAAGATTAAAACATGATTTATAAAATCATGTCAACAGTTATTAATTTAATAGCTTAGTATTCAATGCACAAAAGGTATGTATAAAGTCTTAAGACAACCCTACATGTTATTGTAATGTAGGCCCAGTTTAATATTTAACTTAATTTTATGCAACATATGTAGTAGTAGACATGTTGAAGACCCTTGCTATAAATAAAGCTATCCCTTGACATTTATACATTATAACTCTAACACAAAGGAAATTGTTGGTTGCAACCAACAGTAATTCAGTGCCAGAGCCAGTGCACCTGTTTCCTCATGTGAATTTAATTTGCCATTTGTGCTGGCAATGTTAATGTGCCACAGACACATGTTGCTCTCCATCTCCCTCTCCTGGCTGCAGGGCTGATCTGTTCATCCAGCTCATCTTACCTTGTTATTTCTGCCCCCATCTAATGTCTTCTTCTTAGCTGCGTGCACCTTATAGGGGAAGGAAGTTGGTGTTTAAACTATAACTCATTCAGTGCAAGAGTTCCATCTTGCAGCGTTTCTCACATGAAGGTCACGAATGACAGTCAAGAAAAATGTCACAAATCTAATAGAAAGGTCAGAGGTTGAGCTAATTAAACCCCTTACCATGTCTGGGTCTGTGTCCTGCAGTTTGTTTACCAACCCTGGTTTAACTGCTGCGAGATCACATAACCCCTGCGAACATTCCAGTGCATTACATGATTTTCTGGCATATGTGTGCTTATGTCTATGTTGCTAAACCGGTAGTCTGTCACAGTTGTCACATGTGAACTGGTATTTGTATGCATTTCTTTGATATTTAGCGGAGGAATACATGCATTTTTCTATCCCTTAAGACTGCATGTTTATGAAAAAAACTTAAAAAAGATTTTGTTTCAATTGATACAGGTTACAGCTATTTCATTTAAAACTGAAATTTAATTTTTCGATTAAACACTTATAATACTGCTGCCATTAAGATGGCACCTTACATCTAGTCTGTTGTTTAATTTTAGACACTATTACAATTTAGAAAAACAATCTTGTAGACTTATAATCTCCAGTCAGCTGTCCGGATGCAGGGAGGGTGAAGTCAATTAGTTAACGGTTTGGACAAGATTTCATCACTAGAAAAAATATAAACGTAATCAGGCATTTATTGTCTTGTATTCCCAGTCTACAGGATGAGCTTTCATTTATAATCATATAGTCAAGTCAACTCAACGTTATTGTCAATTCTGCAATATGTGCCAGAAAAATAGAGCAATTAAAAATATGTTTCTCTTCGACCGAGGGTGCAATCAGGGCATTACAAAGGACATTATAACAAGTATAATATAAAAGATAAGTAAAAGAAACAAATAAGATTAAAAAAAGTAATATATGTAATTAAAAAAGATCAGTAATATATACAATAAAATAAATTCTAAATAGTGCAAATGTAACACAAAACCAAACAATATAGAAAACTAAATAATTGATTTAAATTGAATTGAAACTGTGCAATATAATTGGAAGACTTATTAGAAGACTTAGACCCATCCTTCACCCACTGACATCCCCCTGTCGCTCCCCAGCATCCAGGCCTCCCCCCAGCCAGGCTCAGCTGTCCCGGGTCAGGATCAGGAGATCCAGGAGCAGCAGAAACCCGCTACAGCTCCCAGTGCAGGGTTGGAGGGAGATGGCCAGGAGCCTTTCTCTGATGAGCCTGACCTGTCCGCCCTCACCCTGGCTGAGAAGATGGCCCTCTTCAACCGGCTCGCTCAGCCTACAGGCCAGCCCGCTGAGGGGTCCCAAGGAGACACCCGGCAGCGCAGGGCCAACGCCAGATTCCAAACTCAACCCATCACCCAGGGAGAGGTGGAGCAGGTAAAGGCTTTACCTTATGCAAAAGAAAGAAAGAAATTCAATTCAATTTATTTATAGTATCAATTCACAACAAGAGTTATCTCAAGACACTTTACAGATAGAGTAGGTCTAGACCACACTCCAGAATTTACAAGGACCCAACAGTTTCCTCCAGAGCAAGCAACAGTGCGACAGTGGCGAGGAAAAACTTCCTTTTAGGCAGAAACCTCGGACAGACCCAGGCTCTTGGTAGTCGGTGTCTGACGGGCCGAAGAAAACTTAAAAAAAGTCTTTTATAAAAAAGTCTTGCTACAGTCTTTTACACACTGAGTCTAGTAAAACAGCAGAAACAGACAGCAATGACAAAGGCATTGCAGCTTCTAGGACATTTTAGTTCAGTAGATTTCATTTTACAACATTACAATGTTTCCCCCCTCCCCCCGCCCCCCCTCTCTTTTTGTATGCCACACACACAAACCCAAACACCATCCTTGGTGGCATCCATCTTAATTGCCCCTACAAAATGAAATTAATAATTAAAAGTTACATAAATATTTAGGAGAAGGCTAAATGTTAGAGAAAAAAAACAATGTAAAATTTGATTAGATTAGAAAGATGGTCTAGTGCTAATACGTTGCCAACTATTAAACTTCATATATGTTGTGTGCAAGAGTTTCTAGCAACTTTTGACCTACTTGTCCCCCTCCGACGCACCTGTCTAACATAGATGTGCAAAGTATTTTTCTGGACTAAATTATATTAAAATAAACACTGCATCTAAAGATTGTTGTATATAGAGTCTCCTTACAGTAAAAACGCCTGAAGCAACGGGTGACTCACTTCCAGGTCACTTGCGCTGCAGTGGGTGTTCTGCAGTGCACCAGTTTCCCTTTGTTGCGTGATAGATAAATGACATGATTCTCATTGCAGACTGATGACTCTCAGATACAGTACTACCAAATGAACACAGGTCGCAGAGTTCATTCTGCTTCTGAGTTTTACTACAGTGGCCTGTAGATGTCACAAATAAACAATTCACATGTAAAGCTCAGAAATCCTGTATACTGTATATGAAAACCATCGTGTCAGTCAATATGGAGTAGAGTTTTTTGTTTAATCATGAAGCATCATCCTATTTCAAGTAATATATGTAACCTTAAATCTCATTTTGTTGCTGATGATGTAAAATACTTTGCACATCTGGTGCAAAAAGTAGCTAGAAACTCTTGCACACAACATATACCGTATAAAGTTTAATAGTAGGCAATGTTTCAGCACTAGACCATATTTCTAATCAAATTTTACATTGGTGTTTGCACCTCTAACATTTAGCCTGCTCCTAAATATCTTTGTAACTTTAAATTATTCATTCATATTTCATTTTGTGGGGGCAATTAAGACTGATGCCACCAAGGATGGTGTTTGGGATGAAGAGCAAAAAAAGATGAGAAGATTAAAAGACACGTCTATAAAAATAGATTTTACGTGGTGATTTAAAAGATTCTGTGAGCCTTATCTCCTCAGGCAGGTTCCATCTACATTGCTGAAAACATTTCCCGATGTGTCACCAACTTACACACATATATGTCCACAGATGAAAGTATAGTACAAAAGTAAGATGAGAATTGATGTACCTTCCTCAGCTACTCCACCTGCACTGAAACCCAAACATGTTGTTCTGAGAAACGCAGAGTCAGATGCTTCGTAATAGGTTTACTTCATCTCCACCATATTCTCAGTAGTCCCTCCCTGGTGTCCACACAGGAAGCTGAGCCGCCGCTAACCTCTGCGCTGTGTAACGGCGACTTACAAGCCAATCAGGGACAACATGTAAGACCCCTGCTGCCTGTACGGAGCTTTTGATTGGTTGCTTCCGATGATCCTGCTTTGGATTGATCTGATTGGTCCCACTAGTGACCAGTGTTGTCTTGTGTTGCTTACAGTAGCTGCTGAGCTGCAATCCAGTGTTTATTTTAAATAGGGCTGCACAATATATTGTTTTTTATTGCATCGCAATATCAACTGGAACAATAAACCCATCATCAAAGGTTGCGACATATCCCAAAGACACTGAGATTTTTTTGTGTTAGTTGAAAGAAAAGATCAGCAGAAAACTACACATTAAAATGTAACTGTCATTCTTTTTTTAGACGTGCCTTTTACATTAAATACACTGTTCAATTTGTTTGAATGTTGTTGAGTTCAACAATCAGTTAGTTGTATTTTAGCAGAATACTGAAAGCAGTAGAAAGGCAGAACTGAGTACACTTTAATAATAATATCTTTATCGCAATATTCAGCAACATTATCCCATATCACACATTTTCCTCATATCGTGCAGCCCTAGGTTTTAAGTTTAAGATGTTGCTTTGTTATGAGGAATTGATTTTAACATTTGGGGTGCCTTGTTTGTTTTCCATGACTCGTCATTTTTGGATGCAAGCCGCTTCAGTGACATGCTTGTTCGTTGCATAAAAAGCATGGTATTATTAGGCTGCAAATTTTGCATGCTAGTTTATTCAGGCTTCCTCCCAACCTGAATAAACTAACACCAACTAAACAAATATATAATAAATATATATTTGGTGATGGATCTGGCCTTGATATGTACTGTGTGAGGAGGAGAAGCATATATAAGGTGAACAGCCTTGTGGAATGCCATGGCTGACTCTAGCATGCCTGGAGGGTTGATCATAAACATTAACAAATTGAGATTGATCAGAAAAAAAGGATTTAAACCAGCTTAGTATGCTTCTTTTAGTGCTAGCTAAAAGTTCCTGTCTCTGTAACAGGATGGCATTGTCAATAGTGCCAAATGCAGCACTAAGATCTAGTAAGACAAGTACGGCAAGTCCTTTGTCTGAAGCAGTTAGAACGTCGTTAGTAATTTTCACCATTGCCGTCTCTGTGCTACGATGCATTTGGAATCCTGTCCTCAAATAGACTAATGCTATGTAGAAAGTCACATATATGATTAACGACTACCTTCTTAAGGATCTTGGCAAGAAAGGAAAGGTTAGACATAGGTCTACAGTTGGCTAAGACGTCAAGATCGGGGGTGGGTTTTTTCAGAAGATCCCAGCTACTTTAAATGACTATGGTTGATCATATCTAGTTATGAAGTGTTAAGCATGGGTAATGCTTCATTACTAGAAGAAGTAGCCTCGTTGGAATGGGGTCTAAGAGACAGGTAAATGGCTTACCTGAAGAGACCTTTAACATTAATTGTCGAAGGTCTATAGGATAAAAGCAGTCTAAGTATAAATCAGGTCTTGTCGATCTTTCTAGCGGTCCTGCATTTAAGGGTGAACCCTTAGAAGTTGAGGGCAAGAGGTGATGAATTGTTTCTTTAATTGTTATAATTTTATCATTAAAGAAGCTCATGAAGTTGTCACTACTCAGAGCTATAGGACTAGATGGTTTAATAGAGCTGTAACTCTCTGTCAGCCTGGCTACAGTGGTGCACATTTTATTTTACTATATCTCTTTTTACTAGTATGGGCTAACAGTTAACATAGAAAAGTCAGACATACATTTATATGCCTTCTGTAAATAGACAGTATTACGTGGCTATGCTGCCGCATGCGGGTAGGGGAAGTACAACTTGACCCACTTTCACTTAACAACGGTGCCGTATTCAGAGCTCCGTGATCTGTGTAACAACAGTGGAACGTTTAACGGAGCAAAAGTAATAACCTAATATACCATCATTACTGAGAATAAACTACATTCTCAGTTACGGATAGGCAGAGGTGAAGAGATGGGTCTTGAGGCAGGACCGGAAGATGGTGAGGGATTCAGAGTCACAGATCTCTTGGGGGAGGAAGTCTTGAGGAATTTGAGTGTTAATATGACTGGGAGGAGTGGCTTAATTTAGACTAACATATTCTTCATGGCGCAGCCATGTTTCAGTAAGACAGAATAGATCAATTTGATTATCTGATATCAAATTGTTTAGTAGTATTAGTAGTAGTATTGAAGCACAGAGATGTGCGTAGCACTGCACCTCTGTTTACTGATTTCCACCTTGGGTTGTCATGGTTTATGACCAATAATAGACTCGGTCAGATTTCTTGATACTGTATGACAGAGAACATCAGATATTTCCATCTGAGTTAAATGAAAAAGGAATGCCCTAATCCGTTTGGCCACCATAGATACATTACTGATTTCTGACATCAATCATTTTCATAAAATATTTTCAGAAAGCACCAAAAGTCATTTTATTGTCACATTATCAGTACAATTGTATTGATTATGTGATTTTGTAACTATTATGTGTAGTTAGGGAGTGTTTCTTGTTCAGGGGTACATCAACAATAGATGTCATGTTTTTTTCTTCACTTTTCTCATCCAAATATACTGGAATTTCCCCTTAAGGGCCCCACTGACAATTTCATGCATTTTATAAATCAAATGATAAGTCAAAATAATGACTACAATGTGAAGCAAATATGAACACAAACACAGTAAAATGAAAAAAAGTTACCAAAGCAGATCCAGACAAGATGAATGCCATTGTGATATTAAAATAATTTGTGAATGACATAGCTTAGATGCATATGAGTGTCAGATGATAACTGTGGGAGTTTTGTCTGTTTATCTTTATGATTCTGTTGTGTTACAGTCTGAGCTTCCTGCTGCCATTTTGTGAATGACAGAGTTGCTGCAGCTTCATGAGCAAACCTGAACTACTCCAATGTTTTCCCTAATTTGCTTTACTTGCTGCTGTCCTTTGTCTCATCCATCCACCTGTTTCTTTCCTACCTCTAATCTTCTCTGTCATCACACTTTATTCTTCCATCCATCCATCTATCCATCCATCCATCCATCCATCCATCCATCCAAATATCTCCTGTAACATCCACACATACCTCTTCCCTGCCTCAAACACATGTAACCCATCCCTTCTGCTCTCCTTTTGTCATTCTATCTATCCTCAATTTCTGACTTGATTCCTGCTGTTCTTGCAGCTGAAAAACGGAGGTGAGATCAAACTAGAGCCCCTGTCAGCCTGCCTGATCCGCTCTGTGGCAACTGTCACCTCCCAATCCTCCGTCGCCACAGTAACAGTCCCACCAGGCAGCAGCGGTGGCTTCGGAGGCGGCGACGATGACGCTCACCGTCCAGGGAAGTCCACTGCAGTCCCCTACATCCCTGCCCAACAACAGGCTTTCAGCAGCACAAGCAACCACCAGGAGAGGGCGTTGAGGTATTTCTCTATGACCCAGAGCGGGGAGCCAGGCCACCCGGAGCCTGAGCTTGACTCCTCCCCTCTCCTCCCTGTGAGCCGGCCAAAAGCGGGGGCTCCTCTAACTCCCATGTCCTCCGCCAGTCACAAGCAGCAGGGGGAGGCAGTGGAGGAGGGATGGAGAGAGCGTCCCGAGGAGGAGGAGGTTAGGGGGAGACAGCAGGGAGGAGCCAGAGAAGAGATCCTAGACAGCAGAATTGAGAGAAAGCTGCACTCCCCCGTCAGGGACCGGGACAGCAGGCAGCAGCAGCAGCATCCCCAGCCTCATCCCTCTGCCGAACCCTTTCCGAGGAGAGGCCAATCAGAGTCTCTGCCTGGCCGGAGAGCCGCAGACGGACACTCCCAGGAGAGCAGGGAGAGAGCAGAGGGGGGAGGAAGAGGAAGACGGGGGTACCTGAGAGAGGCAGCTCACGTCTCCTCCACACAGGAGCAGGAGAAAAGCAGCGACGGGAGCCAGCCAGGCATCTCAGGTAGGACACAGATATGAGAGAAAGGAAGTGACAAAAAAGAGGAAGCAATGTCTGGGGAAGGGGCTGTTCTCATTATCCTCTTTGTTTTATGCAGCGTGCTCCCACGCAGGATTGCTTTCTGCCAGCTGCTCACACACTTGTCCCAGCTGGGGGTATTTGATTTGGCTCAGATAGTGAGAGATAGTGTTGGAAGGAGAGAGAAAGAGAGAGAGAGAGAGACAACTGAAGCTGCATCTAATTAGCATATTATTCCATGCATTTGCCTCGTGGCTCCCTTTGTCTGGAAAGAGGAAGCCCTTTCTTGACATGTATGTTGTCATCTAATAGACGGCAGAGATTTTTTTAAAAAGAGCTGTGTGTGCTTACTGTCATGGCCCATAAAGGGGTTGTGGTCCCCAGGCACCCTGTTATGCCTTTGGGTTAGCCTTGCACATAATACAGTATAATGGGCTGACCTGTTTTTATGTGCTAATGCAGAATGTGTCCAGAAGTGTTTTTTTCTCCATGCATGCACACAAACAGCACAGAAAGATGAAAGCACTCAGCGAGAGAGTGCAGAACAATTTGCCGGCACTTACATGAAGCAGGTAGAGGACAGGAAGGACACAATGGATGCCTTGTCTGCAGGCTGTACTCTTATTTAGTTTGGATGGGTAGATCTTCACTAAAGTATAGTGTGTTAGATTGTTAGTATCATGAGGCTAGAAGAACTTGCATTGACTTAAACTAATTCCCCGCGGACCTACCACTACATGCCTAACGCCAAACCTTACCCTGACCTTAACAAAAAACAAGTTTTAAGCCTAAGATGTAGTGGTTTTCACTTTGGGAACACAGCACAGCAGGCTTTGTATGATACTTGTATGATACATTCATTTTCTCTAGGGCTGTTAACGATACACCTTACTTTGGTTTGATTCGGTTCACAATTTTTGACCCACGTAATACATTTTTTCTGCCACATGGCATTGTTTTGTCATTGATTACATCCCAGTTTGCAACACAGTAATACAATGTAATACATTACAGTAATTCAATGTTGATCGATCCAACACCAAAGATTTTATTGTACCTTTAAAAAAAAAAGTTTCCAAAATTGTTTCAGTGGTTCATTAACTTGTTAGAATGAGACATAAAAATAATGGTAACAATTCTGCTCCCAAGCTGTAGGGGGAACAAAGAGGAAAAGTGCTTTGGTGCCAATTGTAAAGCTGCTGGTTGACAAGTAGCTAATGCTAATACTAATGTAATTCTTGGTGGGTTACATAATATTACAAAACTGTCCACGCTCATTTATTTTTAATATGATTGTTTTGACCACTGTAAACAACTCTGGGCTAGCTAACCCACAAATGTATCAGTAATGTTAACTGTATAGATAGACAACTAATCTAATGGTAATTTAGCTAGCTAGCACACCTCTGTTTTCTGCCTCAGTCCCCAGGCACTGTGAGGCTTCCATTACAGCCCTGGCCGGGGGTCACATCCACAGTCAGCCCCCAGCCAGCTAGCAACCATCCAGGTGAACTCCGGTGCTAAGGACGCTAACGGCAGTTTACTGAACCGTCGGGAAACAGACCCAGACACCCGAGTCAGAACAGCGGCCACTCGTAACGTTACACCTCCATTAGCATTACCGGTGCCCCCTCTTTCGCGTTTAGACGTCTGCATAGTTAGCTAAATTTACCTGACAAAACAGGAATCAGGCACCAAAAGGACCACTAGTAAGTTAAAGATGTGGTAGCACTGGATCTGGACGAGAAGGATAACTCTGGGAGTTGGAAGGGGTGTGTCGCGATTCTGCCTTCTCACTCCACGACACAGGTTCGTGGAGTTTAGTGTCGCCATTTTGGTTTTATTTTCCATATCGTTACAGTCCAAATTATCTCACCATTTTGGTTTTATTTTCCATATCGATACAGCCATTAAGCCGAATTTCAAACTAAAACTAAAACAGCTTTGGTTATATTTAGTTCTGTTGCAATATAATACAATATGTTAAAAAAAAATTACTGTTTGCTTTACTCAAAGCATGTGAGTCATTTTGACCTTTAAAAGTTCAGACATTGTAACTACATGATTCCATACTGTGTACTTTTCTTTCAGACTTGCCAGATCATCCTGCGCCACTGAGGCCTTTGGTAGCTAAAGTGTCATCCAGGACAGTGTCTCACGTTTCAAGCAGACAGCAGCAAACCAACACCCAGCCTCCTCAAACTCTTCCTAAACCCTTCACACAGCAGCCCCCTCCAACACCCCCCAAACCTTCGGCCGACATCAAACCCAAGCCGCCCTCCCAGCCCTTACAAACGTACCCCAAACCTTTCATTGAATCCCCACAAACCCAGCCCCAACCTCAAGGATTTGTGCAACCTCTCCCTAAACCTTACCAGCAGACAGCCCCTCAGCCTCAGCCCAAACCCCAGGTGCCTCAGCAGACACCACCCAAACCCCAGTACTTCCCCCAGGCGCTGGTAAAGTCCCAGTCCTTGCCCCTGGACCACAGCGAGGACTTCAACAGGCAAAGTGTCCTATCTGGAGATCTGCTGTCCCCCATAGACTCTGGAGAACCGCTGTCTGACGACATGTCCGCCAAGCAGATGTCCATCAAGGAGAGGTGAGTGACAATGAAATACAGTGAAATACAATACTAGTCAGGTTAATGTCACTATTAAAGGTGCTCTAAGCAATGTTGGGTGTTGTTACTTCTTGTTGAAGTTCAAAGTATTTTCAAACAAAACAAGACTAGCTTGCACCTCCCTCCTCCTCATCCCGTCCCCTCCCCCTCCCTTCTGTGCTTCCGCACAATAGTCCCCCACCCCAAATCCTTCTTGTCAGTCATTGGCTGGAACGCTGAAACTCTGTTTGTAATGCTTCGTGGTGCAGGTGGGCACAGTTTGTTATTGTTGTCGTTTGTAGACCCTGGGCTGTCTACAGAAACCGCGTTTTTTACATTGTGTTCTGGGGACAGGCAGCTCGTGGATAGTGAGGTGTTGTTTGCTGTATGTGACAACAATTGTTGCCTAAGACACGCGTGACATCGCTTAGAGCACCATTAAGGTGAAACTGGCTGCCAAGAACACTGATTTAATATCCTTTCAGCACACTTTTTTCTGACACAGGGCACATTTTGGTTTGTTTTTTTGTTATGATATCGTACTGGGTGATTGACCAAATTTGGACAATGTAATGCTTCTCTGGAGTGCACTATCCCAACCCCTGGGCTTTGTACCAGATTACGGGAACATTTTCTGCCTTGCCAATAGAAAGGGATGATTTGTAAAAATAAAACTAAATAGTATTGATGTAACTGTAAAGGCTAGTAAAAGCTAATTACGGTATACAATATTTACTCCAAACTTCTGTTACTGCTTGAGTTTGTTTTTGGTTATGCTTGTCCATTCTGTCTTTTGCTATGTTCTCTTTTCTCTTTGTCTCTCCTTCTTTTTGTCATTTTCTAACTTGTAGCAAGTCTCTGCCTTATTCAGTGTGTGGGTTGGGAGGATAAATAGAGAGAGAGAGAGAGCGCGAAAAAGAGAGAGAGAGAGAGAGAGAGAGAGGAAGACAAAAGCTTAAGAGCGGGGGTCTGGGGCCTGGTTGCTGAGGCTGACTGCATTATGGTTAGATTGTTTGATCAGTGGTAACAGCAACAACTCATTACTATCCGCTCCAATTTCTTAAATAAGAGCAGGGTCTCCAAAAATTAAAGCCAAACCCAAATAAAGGCATGAGGGGTAAAATGCTCAATTAAACCGAATTCCTAGAAAAACTGCAGACACAAATTAACCTTGATTCCATTCACAAATCCAGGATCCAGTCAGAGCTTATTTCTTTACAAGGTCCAAACTGAGATCTCCGCAAAGATCACACGCTGAGCCAGAGCCTCATAAATCTTCAGTGTTTGACAGAATCAGGCAGAATTCATCTGCCCTTCCTTGCATTATATAGGTGCGCTCCACCTTAGTACACCTCTTGGAGGTGAGACAGATCCCTTTTTAGCAACATCGTGGTTCTTCTCCCAGCCAGCAGAGAGCTGTGTGGATTGGAGGAGAAATCCTCTGAGATTTAGCAGGTTCCTCCCAATGCCCTCCTTTCTGCCCTGTCCACATTCAAGCAGCACACATGATGACATACTTTATTTAACCCTTCAGCCACCCATTATCAGTACTTTGGAGGTTTTTTTTGTTTTGTTTTAAAAGTCATATTTGTAAGCTGCAAAGCAGAAATCTCTGAAAAATTATTTTTATTATTATTATTATTATTATTATCGGTTGATGAGAACAACTGTCTCTAAAATAAAATACCATGGTAATGTTAGCGGGCAATTCAAAAGCGTCCAAACCCATTACACCAAACAGTATTTGCAGCTAGTCTGACAGGGTTTATATTCAGCGTTGAGTACATTAATGTCTGTCCTGACTTGGCTTGTTCCTTTTGTTATTCTCCGAAAAACGTTTGATAAGCTAAACAACCAGAATTTCTTTTTTTAATTGCAACTAAATTTCAGTTTTGAACACACCAGTGCATTAAATTGACAAGTGCTCAATAACTTTCAAGGCAGTTTAATAGAATTGAGTACATTTGAATATGTGTTTATTTATCGCAAGTAATATTGTTATCACAATAATCAACATTAACTCATATTGAGTATTGTCCTCATATCATGCAGCCCTGCACTGTTCCATCAAATGGAAATATCTTAGATGTCTTATCAATTATTGTATAGATATTTACCCAAAATCTAGCCCCATATACAGTATTGTGTATCTCATATATGCGCATATTAAAATGTATTTGTTTTATATCAGAGTGGCACTGCTGAAGAAGAGTGGTGAGGAGGACTGGAGGAACAGGATCAACAAGAAACAGGAAGTGGTCCAGGTGGTATCCACGGAGACGCAGGCTCAGCTATGGGAGTCAGAGCAGACCTGCGACAACAAGGTCAGTCTCATCAGCACTAATCAGATTATATCTAGAGCTGTAACAATTCCAAATGTTGCTGTACAATTCATTATTTATTAATGTATCACTTTTTTAAACATGTTTTGAATGATTTCCAGGCAGAGGTGGGTAGTAACGAGTTACATTTACTCCATTACATTTACTTGAGTAAGTTTTTGAAAAAATTGTACTTCTAGGAGTAGTTTTAAATCACTATACTTTATTTTGACAGAGAGAGAGAGAGAGAGTCTTCCGCTGAAGGCTCTACCACGTGACTGTGTTTCACCAATCAAACGTCGTTGTGCAGTCACGTGACCATACTCGATCTCAGCGGCGGGACAGGTTCGCTTTACAGTCGTAGCAAATCAAAGATGTCAGAATCAACCGTCGCCAGGGCAACGCAGACCAGGAGGAACCCCCCCCCCCCCGGCCTCATAGTGAAAGCGTGGTTACCTTAGAAAAAGTGCGAAACAGCAGCTACATTATGCAGCGTCTTATTATTTTGTATTTTTGTCGGTCTGATTGATGCTTGTGTTAAGAAATAAATCAGACGTTACTCAACAATTACTCACTACTTGAGTAGTTTTTTCATCAAGCACTTTTTTACTCTTACTCAAGTAATTATTTGGATGACTACTTTTACTTTTACTTGAGTCATATTATTCTAAAGTAACAGTACTTTTACTTGAGTACAATTTTTGGCTACTCTACCCACCTCTGTTTCCAGAATACATCTTTTGGTTATCTATCACTGTCATGTGACCCAGATGATGTTACACAAACACACACCCTATGAACTAAACAACGCCTATTATTATCATAAAATGTGTTTTCTATCTGTATTCTCCCCCCTTGTCATTTTTGTCGCTATGAACGTGTTTAGGGTAAAGTGCCAACAGCTAGCACAGCTTTAGCTCAACAGTTCAACCAATTATATAATTACATTTTGGCACATCTAAACAAAATCAACAATTACCACCAACAGACATTCGCTAATCATAGCAAGTAATTGCGGTTAAACAAAGAAACGGCAATTACGTAAAAGAAATTGACTATTAGACAATTATGTAATTAGGCCTTATTACATCACATTTATTAGAATAAATATTGTCACCTTCTACTATTGAGCTATGGTGTTGTTATCTTAGTGGGAACTTACTGTATGTGGATATTTTTGGGGCCCTGGATTAAAAAAAATGCATCAATCTCACAAAAAAAGTTACATTGATGGTTATTATGGTCACCAACGGTTGAACAACTTTACCAAAAAATAGCCAGAATAAACACAAGTGCCACATTTCATCCCACATCCTTTCTGGTTACCATGTCCTGTCCCCGCTCTTTTAGCTAAGTGCTCTTTTATTTCCCCCTTGAGTCAGGAAGCATATGGGGCCGTCTGCTGCTGTACACTTAGCAGTGTGTGTGTGTGTGTGTGTGTGTGGGGGGGGGGGGTTACAATATTATATTTGGGTAAACTCCAGACTAAATTTCAAAAATGGCTTTCAAAGCTTATTTGACAAAAGGAAATGATTCAAGAATCCCATCAATGTATTTATATGAGTCTCTTATTGGTTTCACAGCAGCTAAAACTATGTATAAGCTCAAAGAACCAGGATTTACACTTTTTTCTGCAGTTCATTTACTTCACATTAGCATTCTGTTGGGAGAAACTGCCTGCCTAAACCCTGGATGGTGATCCTCCAGCCCCCCATTCCTCTCCCTCTCTCCTCCCTTTCTCTCCCTCTGACCGAGAACTTCCTCTGTGTTTAACCCCTCAGGAGGAAGGGGTGGTCGTTCAAGACTACTCGGCTGTGTCTGTGTCTGAACAGCTGTGGGTAAGCGAGTGGGTGTGGGTTGCACACCAACCCTAAATCAATCAGCTTCCTGTGTGGGGCCTGTGTTTTCCAATCACAGCTTTGTGTGGACTTTGTGTAATTGCTGCTCTTGAATCTGTTGTTCTAACGGCTGTTCTTGTTTACTTGCACCCTGTAGTGCAACTGAAATGTTGGTTTTGTTTTGCTTTTGTTTTGGCTCAACAACAAAATGTCCTCAAGCTAAATAAATAAATAAAAATACATTTCAAATATCAACCTTGATTTTTTAAAGGAAGGGGGGAGCAGTGTTTCTCTAAATCTGATAAATCTGATATCAGAGGGAAAGATAAATCTGAAGATAACAAGATAAATCTGAGGGAAAGTTAGGAAAAAACATACATTTTTGTTTTGTACTACTATGTTAATTGTTTCAGGGCATTTATTGTTTTCCCCACCCCTGCAAAATACTGGATCGATTTAACTATTAAGGCATCTAAAGATTATTCAAATGAAAAGATCTGAGAGGGCAAAAAAATACTTTTATGAGAGTTCGCAAGTTGACTTTGTATTGTTTAAATGAGTGAACCACTGCAATAGATTATATGTATAAATTACATAGATATATTACCTTTTAAGATCATCTAATTCAATATGTGACTTTCTGTGCCTGAGACAAGCTGTTCTTCTCTCAACTTACAAAGTACCCGAAGAGAAAAATGGCTTGTGCAGTTTGATGGTTTGTTACTAACGGTAAAAATGTACATTGTTTTTAATGTTTTAAGTGCATTTATTTAATTTGGTGAAGCATAGCAATTTAATTCATAAGCAATCACTTTTACTTTTACAAGACGTGTGTGATTTCTTAGAGACACCACATTAATATTAACATTGTCCATATGTTTTAAAAACATATTTATCAGAATCAGATTTACTGACCAAGTATGTTTAGGCAAGGATTTGACAACAGAAATAGACATACAGCTAAAAACAAGAAAACAAAACTGAACAAAGATCTAAAAAGCAAACTACTGTGTACAGACTGTACACGTAGCTGAAAATATATATATTAAAATATATAAAAAACAACAAAGAACAACAACTAACTAACTTACAAAGTTTTGTTTATTTCGTACATAAATAATTTGGTTTTGATGTGGACAAAGAGCAAGTAGTAGTAGGAGAACTTTGATATTTTTCAACCTGGACCCTACAGTATTTTCCCTTGCTTTTACGTGTTAAGTGTCATGTGTACAGTATGTGTGTAAGGAGCCTATTGATAAATATGATGTTTTTCTTTAACTTTTGCTTCATCCAGTCTATTTGCTATTGTGTCTAACTAAATCTTGCTCATGGAGAACACTTGTTATGAATTCTTGCGAAAGCTGACTTGTTGCCGTAAGACAGTAACGTGAGATTTGGAGAGGGGAGTGCTGGGAAGAGTGTGTTGTGTTGGAGTGCAAAAAGCGTAGCTTAGTGTTATCAAAAGGGTTTTCAATTTTATAGCGGACATTTTGATGATTTTGATGTGGATAAGTCAAGTTATCACCGTCTCAGAACAAGACTTCTCTGTGATCGAGACATTATCACAAACAGATCAAGGGAAAGGTTAAAGAAGAACTTCCTATTTCTGTGAAGGGTTCATTCTGTAAATGTCAGACAATTATAACAACAAGCTGAGCCTGTGAGTGGCAAAAACAAGTACTTTTACTGTATAGACATTGGCATGACAGTGCATATAGTTATTGCCCCGTAGGATTACGTTGCAGCATGTTCCATGACTGCCAGGCTGCAGCGTTCTAGCTCAGTAATGTAGCAATTTCAAAGATTGTTGTCCCGTTATTTACTTAGACACAAAAACATGGGGAAAAAAGGGTTGAAAAATAACAAAGTTCCCTGTTAACCACAGTCATGTTGCATTCCCAGTTTCTGGCCTCTCTCCTTTGCATCCCTCCCTTATCTTCTTTTCATCTGCATGCTCATTGCTTCTCCTTTTTGCTTTCCTTTCTTTCACTTTTCCATCCACCTCTACATCCTCAGGAACCTGTCTTCTCTTCCACCTTTTCTCCTACTATCTCCCTTGGCCAAAAGTGTCAGTATATTGACCATCATAGTCAGGTAAGGACATGCACCATGCACGCTCAAATGTACTGCATGTACTGGAGTCTTATATTTTGGATTGGTTTTCAACTACTGTTGTAAGGTGTTGCTTTGGGTGCTATTGAGTTTAACATGGCTTTAACTGCATGAGTACTACTCTGAGTTTAGCCGTCACTCCTACGGTGGAATAAAGTAGATTAAATAGGCTAGAAAGGACATGCACCTAACACCCTTGAGTGCATCAAGTTATTTCCTATCTGCTTGCTTTGATATTGTGACTACATGAAAAATTGCTCCTGAGGGAAGCGTGGAATCCCATGAAGATAAAGTGAAGCTGTGTGAGAAGTGACGTAGTTGGATAGTAGATCGAGTGGTGTCTGAAGCCTTTTTGGTGTGTTTCCACAATCTCGTTTTCTGTTATAATGCAGCTTTTAAAACCTGTGAAGTAAATAACTCCAACATGACTGAAAACACCTTGAGATTATTGCTGACCGCCATTGTGATTGTGCAGAGTTTATTGCTTTGCATGCAAGAAATGACATTTTAAAAAATCTCTTATAACCTGATAGCTTTTCTGATTTCCTTTTGTCTGTGCAGAAGGTGGGAGAGGAGAGCGAGGCCCAGATATCCATTGAGGAGAGAAAACATATGATTTCTGTGCGTGAGGAGGCCTGGAAGACGAAGGGAAAAGGAGCGGCCAATGACTCCACCCAGTACACTGTGGCTGCACGTATGGTCAAGAAAGGTCAGTGCACAAACAAACCACCCATCCACACTGGGGCACCATTTCAAATTTTAAAAAAAGCCACTCGGCTTTTTATGCACAAATACACTTATTTTATTAGAGTAAAAGGGCCTGCAAGATACACCTTCCCTACCATTAACTCACATACTTTAGATGTGGTTTGTTTACTGGTATTAGATGTGAATGCCCAGTATGATCATTTGTGGAAGTCTGTCGGTACACACGCAGAAGTGGGAGTCAAAACCTAAGAATAAAATGCCTATTAGGGCTGAACGATTGTTTTCAAATCAAAAACAAGATTAAAAAAAATGCGATTAGCTAATCGGGAAGGCCGTGATTAATCTCATTTGCAATATTTAGTTGGTGTAACATTGAGGTTTAACATGTTTTATTCCCCTTTTATTTATATTTACTGTTTTTTTTAGATAGATAAAGATAAATGCTTGAATAAAGTTACATATCACAGATTGTTTACAGAATTTTCCTATTTTCTGTGGTTTTTATATGTCTTTGTATTTCTTTATTTACCATGATGGTAGAAGGTGTAATACGTAGATGCTGCTGTTGACCCTAGGCATATCAGCCATTTTAGTTTACAGTAAAGTACTGATTTTTTTTTTTTATTGGAATTGTTTTTAATGTTAGAACTTTAAATTTGTGATAAATGTTCTGTGTTTGATTGTTTAATGTTCCATGTTTTCAAAAGATAAACACTTATTGATGGCATTTCACATCCTTGCATAAGCATATAGATGGTGTCTCATGTTATAATGCTCCACGACATGTTTTATCTATTACACAGTGTATATTGAACTTTAGTTAAACTTTTTTTGCAAATTAAATCGTAATCGCAATATCCAGCAGACAAATCACCATAAGATCTTTTTCCCGAATTGTTCAGCCCTGACAAGCATTGAAATAAACTGGTACAGACAGCAGGTTATCTGAGATATGTTCTGTCTGTGTGTCCGCAGGCCTGGCAGCCTCCTCCTCAGTTATCAGCCCCATCCTGTCGCCGGTCTCCACCAAACTCAAGAGCAGCGTGCCTGCTGTCCACAAACCACCAGAGGGTGAGACAGACCTGCATGTCCTGTGTCCTCACCCCACATCCGTCTAAGGAGTACATCAACCAGCGGGATTTAAACCTTAATGGATTGACACATTTGTTGTTGCTTGAGGCAGAAGTGAACAGTACTTTAATTATATACATATACATTAAAAATGCATAATCATCATAAAAACTATTAAACTATTAAAATATTATAAAAACACAAAACAAAACATTTTTCCAATAGCTTAAAGACCTAATAATTGAAACAAATCACATGGGAAATTATGTGTATTTTCTTGTTATTTAAATGTAATCGTGTACGTTTTCACCATTAGTAAGATTGAATGATTTCATTTATTAGAAATTGAGGCCGGACCAGAAATGGAATCGGATAAGAAACTTGACAAGTTAGAGAGCTTCTTGGGACGTCTGAACAGCAAAGGTATGCACTTCCTCACTAATTTTAAGCTTGTTAAGTGATAAAAATATCTATTTAGCAATGTTTTGTATCATCTTCACCTGCAGTAGATCTCTGAAGAAGAAAAAATCTTTTTCTTTGCTGGGATTTGCTGAATATGTTTTTCTGCTATTTCAACAAGTTCTTCCCTACCTGTTTATTATTGTGTTTTGTAGGGCTGCTGAAATTAATGCGATAGTAACGAGTTAACACAAATTCCTTTTAATGCCAGCCCACTTATTTTTTTTATGTGTGATTATTGAGCAAACATTCTGTGATTTCGCCCCATCGTTTGGGAAATTAAAAAGCTGCAGCCGTAACGTTGTGGACAGCATTGCCAATTTGGCGACTTTCTCGCTAGATTTAGAGACTTTTACATCCATGAACGAGTGTGGATGCCTAGCATAAACAAATATCCTGGAGCAGAAATGGATAAATAAAAAGTCTTTTGAATGTCAAGTTGAGTTTCAAAGCCCTTCCAGATGTTTCTCTCCACAAGACTAAAGTTATATGCATGTACTGTTAACAAAGTTACCACCGTAGTACATTGAGTCTCAAATACCACTTGAGCTTTAAAAACTTGAAATCTTTTAAATTACAGAACAGATAACAAATTAAAAAACAAAAACAACGTATGATTCATTTGCAATTAATCGCGAGTTAACTCAGGCACTCATGTGACTAATTGAAATTAACATTTTTAATCGATTGACAACCCTGATCTTTGGTCTACCTTTGTTGATCAGTGGCAGGTCTGCAGGAAACCACCTTAACAGTTACAGAGAAGACAGTGAAGGAAGTGATGAAGCTGGACGATGAAATCTTCTCTAAGTTCTACAGACACGTTGCTGAATTTCCACGCATACCCACCAGGATAGAGATCAGCGATGATTTTGACGCCATCTTTGGTTCTCAGGGTCCCAAGTAAGCAAATGATAAAGCTTGCAGTGATGGCTGCATATAATTCATACAGTACACCTCATTTTTGGACAAACTTGTGCTTGTTTTACATAATTGTTCTTTCTTTTGAATCTCTATTCTCCTAATTCATTCATCAAATTTTAGTTATCAAATTTTCAATTCAGAATGTCTTAATCTTGTATTGTTTTTTTATCTTTCTTATGATGGTGTATTCTTTTCTGTGTTATTGTTTTGTTGTTGTCTTTGTAACTACTCAAAGTCATTGTAAATGAGGGCCGCCCCTCAAAGGTCTCTTTAGTTTAAATAAAAGTTCAATGAATGAATGAGTTTACCACTCATACACATGCTTTTCTCCCTTTTCCAGGTTGACTTCGGCCATGGTGCAGCATAAGCGCTCGGTGCGTCCGTCCAGAAACGTTCAGGCGTCCAGAAACCCTGTGAAGATGCTGGCAGCCAGAGAGGACATCCGACACGAGTACACCGAGCAGAGGTTGAATGTAGCACAGCTGGAGAGCTCGAGGATGAAGGCTGCAAAGAGTGAGTGTGAGCATTACATCTGAGTGTCTAAGTGTATTTGGGAAAGAGACAGAAAGACCTAATACAGTTCTAGTATGTCTGTTATGTTGTTTGTTGTCAAAAACTCCCGCACACACCTAAGCCTACAAAACAACATCCATCTCCCTCTCTTTGTTTGTTGGGTAAACACTAATTGGAATGCAGCCTCATATGACCCACTTCTGTAGCAGTGTTAACAGTAGGGCTTTAGTTCATTTTAAAGTTGAATGAAGCATTCATGTTATTTTTCTACCCATTGTAGGTCTATCATCATTTTTTTTAAGGAAATGTGTATTCTTTCTGGTTCTAGTGAATAAAACCTCTGAGTACTCTGAGGCTGCTCTGGCAGGTCTGGCCAGTAAAGAAAACTTCAGCAGCGTGAGTCTACGCAGCGTCAACATCTCGGAGCAGATGTCCAACAACAGCGCGGTGCCCTACAAGAACCTCATGCTGATGCAGGTTAAAGGTGAAAACCCTTTCTGACTGTGCTGAGCTGTATGCATGAAGTTCCTCCCCTGCCACTTTCTTTACTTTCAGGGTTTAGACTGATAAAGCGTGAATAGAATAAGCATACAATTTATAGGAATAGTTTAATATTTTTGGAAATGCAGCCTATTGAATAAGTTTTGAATAAGAGTAGATGCTAAGCCTAGCTGTTTCCCCCTGTATCCAGCCTCTGTGCTCATCTAGGCTAACTGGCTGCTAGCTGTAGCTTAATTATTATAGTTATTATTATTATTGTATATTTAAAAGACAGATATAAGAGTAGATCTTCTCATCAAACTCTCCTCCAGAAAGCGTTTTACCAAACATGTCAAACTCTTCCTTTAAAAGTGCTAAGTAGCCTTAAACTGTTTTGGACATCTAACATTTCTAATCAGACAGAGTTGATGTGTATTAAAGGAACTGAAAGGTGTAACTCAGCAGATTAATAACTTTACTCTTTCCAGGTCGTCGTCACGTTCAGACCAGATTAGTGGAGCCAAGAGCGTCATCACTGAACAGCGGCGACTGTTTCCTGTTGGTCACTTCAGAGCACTGCATCGTCTGGATAGGAGAGTTCTCAAATGTCATTGAGAAGGCTAAGGTGACCCAAGCTTTGCATCTTTATTATAAATTATTACAGACTGTGCCTTATTCTCAGGAGTTTTGGTTTGGATGTCGAGAATCAAAGCTACTTTTATAACTGTAAAAACACACACACACACACACACACACACACACACACACACATCTGTGCTTCTCAACAAACACATGCATCCAGGCTACAGCTCTTCAATTTCCCCAAAAAAGATCTGTCTAGACACTTTGTAATACATTTGTTTTTTTACTACGCCTCCTTGTTCAGTGCTATTTACTTATTTTATTATGATTTTATGCAAATCAGCCAAGTCTCTTCACAGTAGCCTCGCTTTTTCCTCAGTTTGCACTCAGTTGTTAAGTTAGACCTTTTCTTAGAACTTGTGTACAAATATGAAGCAGGATGTTGTCAAGGTCACTGTTCCTGAGTTAGTCAAGAAAAGTCACATGTCCTTGTTGTTTCCCTCCGAATCAACATGAGAGGATCATACACACAGTACACAGGCATCACCACTGTCTCTGTCACCATAAAACAGATCTCGGTTTCTTGCCCGTAGGCAATAGATCTGGCCACCTTTATCCAGACAAAGAAGGACATGGGCTGCAGGGCAAACCAGGTGCAGACCATCGAGGAGGGGGTCAACCCACAGGGTCCAGATAACCAGCAGTTCTGGACCATCCTCGGAGGACAGACTGCTTATCAACGTAAGACCGGAGCCCCTAATGTTTACTTTAGGTTGTTGCTGTCAAAATGTCTTGCATGGTCTGCAATTGTCTTGACAGTGAATGTAAAGATAACCTCTTAACAAAGGGTGTGGATCAGGATCCATTCAATGATCTTGTGTCATCTATGCAAAGAAAAAATATTAATAATACAGTTTGTTCTCATTTAAACGTCTTGAAGAACTCAGTAATAAAACTGTGAAATCATGCTTTAGTTGCTTTTTGTGGGTTGATAGAACCCAGAATGTAACTGATTGTGTTACAGGAAGTGAGCATTAATGATATTGATTCATATTGATTGCAGGCCCCTGAATTGAATCAAATCAAAATCTTATCGTGGCAGACTTTGTAATACCAGCAAATATCATATCGTTATCTAACGTACGCTGGTATTTTACAGTGTGTCTAATTGTGCTTATAGCGGCAGGTGCACCCGAGGAGGACGAGCGGTTTGAGAATGCCATTGTGGAAACAAACTGTATCTTCAGACTGCTGGATGACAAACTGGTTCCTGATGATGACGAGTGGGGAAAGGTCCCTCGCTGCTCTCTGCTGGCGCCCAAGGAGGTCTGTGTTTCTAACCTGGATTAGATAAATCAAATCTTATACTCTTAAAGTGGTGCCTTTTAACTGGCACTGCTCAGTTCTGCTTTGAGTCGCCCTTTGACTGACTGTGGAAGCTGCTGTTCTGTTGCCCGTAGCCTCATGACACCAGCATGTAACACAGCATCATAACATGAGCTGGTCCACAGTATGTCGCTCTACAGTCCATTTCAGACCTGTGTGTAATGTGTGTAATAACTAACAACAGAGTGAAAAATGTAATTTCCCCTTGCGGGATCAATAAAGTATGTCTTAATCGTAACATAATAACGTTTAAGAGTTTCTGATGGTGGACTTTTTCCAGTATTTATGATGTTTTAAGCAGAGCTCTGTGTTTCAAGCTGGTTTTAATTTGTTGCTTAGCAACAGCAGGTGCCATGGTGACCACCTCCTACATCCATCTGATGGCGCAGTAGATATGACACATGCCTTTGTTGTGGGACACTTGGGTTCAATTTCCACTGCGATACATCAGCCAATGTGTCCCTGAGAAAGACACTTAACCCATAGTTCCTCCAGAGGTGTGCAACCTGACATACCGTGAGGAAAATATGTATTTGAACACCCTGCTATTTTGCAAGTTCTCCCACTTAGAAATCTTGGAGGGGTCTGAAATTGTCATCGTAGCTGCATGCCTACTGTGAGAGACATAATCTAAAAAAAAAAAACTATCCAGAAATCACAATGTATGATTTTTATAACTATTTATTTGTATGATACAGCTGCAAATAAGTATTTGAACACCTGTCTATCAGCTAGAATTCTGACCCTCAAAGACCTGTTAGTCTGCCTTCAAAATGTCCACCTCCACTCCATTTATTATAAAGACACTTGTCCACCCCATACAATCAGTAAGAATCCAACTGCTAACATGGCCAAGACCAAAGAGCTGTCCAAAGACACTAGAGACAAAATTGTACACCTCCACAAGGCTGGAAAGGGCTACGGGGAAATTGCCAAGCAGCTTGGTGAAAAAAGGTCCACTGTTGGAGCTATCATGGGGGCCATCTATTGCGAGATTTTGGGGAACAACCTCCTTCCCTCAGTTAGAGCATTGAAGATGGGTTGAGGGTCTTCCAACATGACAATGACCCGAAGCACACAGCCAGGATAACCAAGGAGTGGCTCTGTAAGAAGCATATCAAGGTTCTGGCATGGCCTAGCCACTCTCCAGACCTAAACCCAATAGAGAATCTTTGGAGGGAGCTCAAACTCTGTGTTTCTCAGCAATAGCCCAGAAATCTGACTGATCTAGAGAAGATCTGTGTGGAGGAGTGGGCCGAAATCCCTTCTGCAGTGTGTGCAAACCTGGTGAAAAACTACAGAAAACATTTGATAGTTAAGAAATCATACATTGTGATTTCTGGATTTTTTTTTTTTTTAGATTATGTCTCTCACAGTGGACATGCACCTACGATGACAATTTCAGACCCCTCCATGATTTCTAAGTGGGAGAACTTGCAAACTTGCTAGCAGGGTGTTCAAATACTTATTTTCCTCACTGTATATAGCAATTGTAAGTCGCTTTGGATAAAAACGTCAGCTAAATGACATGTAATGTTACATCAAGGAGTGCATTGCAGTCACATCGCTTATTTTGCATATTAATGATGGAACATATTACAGTTTTACTTCTCTAGATATTTTTTGTTATATATGCTATCAGTTTGTTCTTTAATGTTTAGATTTTGTGTTTTTATATTTTATTATTTGTTTCTATTTTACTAAAACTCCATATGGTCTATGCACATATTACATACATCTAATATAAATTGGTATTTTTTAAACTACTTATGTAGTTACTTACTTATGTACTTATTGTCCAAATGGTACTTTGACAGATATTTATTCAAAACTAAACCACTGTATAGTGTTAGTTAACATGTACAATAAAAAATGACTCACCTGTGCTTCCCCCTTGTGTGTGCTGTCTTGCTGCAGGTGTTGGTGTTTGACTTTGGCAGTGAGGTGTATGTGTGGCACGGTAAGGAGGTGACCCTGGCCCAGAGGAAAGTGGCCTTCCAGCTTGCCAAACACCTTTGGAATGGGACGTTTGACTACACTTGCTGTGACATCAACCCACTGGACCCTGGAAGTTGCAACACACTCATACCCAGGTGGAAACACACACACACGCATTATCCCTTGCAATAACATTTGATTGACTTGCTTTCATTTTCTGAATACTTATTCCTAAGCTTAACCTAACCCAAATTTATGCCAACTAACACATAATGTAATTGACTAGTAGTACACACACAAGCATAAACACATTTGTGTTTCTGTTCTTGTCAGGACCCTCAGTAATATGACACATTTGCCCCTAAATAGTCTGTTTAGGGTGATATTATTGCTCATATCTGCTACTTTTATAATCTAGCAACAGCAATAACAGACTGTATCTAAAAAAACAGCACATACAGGGAGCAGATCAGAGAGCGTAACAGCATTGCACAAAAAATGTGAAGCGTAAGTGCAGCTTCACAGTTTCCACATACTGTCCTGGTTGGGACAAATGGGAGGCGGAGTGCACCGTGTGCAAAGCTAGCACATATGTTTCAGTGTCTAATAAAGATGCTGGAGATCTCAAAGCTCACATGGACACCAAACAGTCTTATCTTATTACATTGAAAACGTTTTAAGAGATATTTAGTATTATATTTCAAAATATGGTCACCCTAAACTATTTATAAATACACATGCATATTTAGACACACAAACACACACATGCATGCATACACACACACACACACACACACACACACACACACACACACTCACATACATTCAATGAGCATGGGCTTACATTACTTGAAGTTATTTGAGTGTGTGTGTGTGTGTGTGTGTGTGTGTGTGTGTGTGTGTGTGTTCATTGACAGGAAGGGCCAGGGCCGTCCTGATTGGGCGATATTCGGCAGGCTGACAGAGCACAACGAGACAATCTTGTTCAAAGAGAAGTTTTTAGACTGGACCGAAGCAAAGTCGCCAACACCAAAGGAGCGTGGCGAACTCGTACCTGAGCAGAAGGTGAAAATTAAATGCTTGTTTCATGAGGAGGATTGCATTACTTGCAAAGGTCACACAAAGAGTCTCCAAATGTTTTCTCTATCTCCCCATCTGTTTATTTCTTTGGACTGTGAGTCACTCACACTTAAAGGTGCTGTAGGTAGGATTGTGAAGATCCAGGATTTAGCCAAAACAATTGAACATTGACAACTTCTCAGTCCCTCCCCCTTTTCTGCTAAAGCCCAAAATGGTCTCCTAAGCCCCTCCCCCTCACAGAGCATTTGCCTTTCAGTGGATGCTGTGCAAAAGCATCACTTTTGTTACTGATTAGCACTTTAGAACGCACAGCGTTATGTAATGCATTACTATGTATGCTATTATATAATTATTCGTAGTTGTACCTTGTCTGTGAATTGTCCCTTTTATGTGCTACTGTCTTTTAATTGCCCTTTGGGGACAAATACAGTTATTTGTTGGAAATTCTTTATTAGGAATAACTCCTTGAGATGTAGCATCACGTTAAATATACAGTACAATCACAGTTAGACACAACTGTTAACAAAATAACAGCAACAGCCAAAAACAAAGATAGAGAAAAAGATAAAAATAAAGAAATAGAAAAAAGAGGTATTATGAACAGGTACAATTCTGTAATAAGAAGACATGAGTAGGGCTGGGTACATAATTCAATACTTTTTAGGCACCGACCAAATTGCCTCTGAATTATTGAGTATCAAAAAATGCCTCGTCATTCAATACCCCTTTTCAATACCTAAGGAGTAAATCTCATCAGGGTCAGTGAGCCAATAAGCAGGCAGCATGCTTCAACCAAGATCAATAATGTTTGTGATTGTCCATAGCATTAAAGGCATTGAGATACGCAGGAAAAACTCTATGTTACATAGTGAGACGGGGCTCATGTAGTAGATAAAAGATAAAAAGATTTGTGCCATTATGTTGTAATTTCTTTGTTTTATGAAATTGGTATCGAAAAAAGTATTGTTTACGTGGAACCGGTAAGTCATGGTATTGGTATCGGTACCGGTATCGGACATTTTTAAACAATACCCAGCCCTAGAAGACGGGGAAGTTTTAAAAAGAGTGGAGAGATGAAATGGATTGAATGTTTTTTTAATTGAATTTGAATTAAAGAATGAGCTCATGTTTTACCACTGACAACTAAAATAGCAATACGAGTGGCTTAGTCTGCTTGTTAGAATAACCTGTATCAGGCTGCAGGTTGTCATCATCCCTTAATTGTTTTTGAATCTGATCATCAGGAGGCCCCGGGGCGGGAATGCCGGCCCTACGACACTACCCTGATGCTGCCCGTCCTCCAGTTGTCTATTTCCACCATCTTGGATGGGGTGAACGTGGGACGGGGCCACGGCCCAGTGGAGACCGAGGATCACATGAGGACTCAAGAGATCAGCACGGTGTCGGTGGACGTCTGGCACATCCTGGAGTTCGACTACAGCCGCCTGCCACGCCAGAGCATCGGCCAGTTCCACGAGGGAGACGCCTACGTGGTCAAGTGGAAGTACACGGTCAATACCTCGGGTGAGTCACAGTGGACCTAGTCTGGCTAGTCCACACAGCATTTCGCGATAAGAGAAAAACCTGCTCTGGTTTAATGGCATTTCTTTAAACCAATCCCAATCATCTTCCGCAGTGCTAAGCGCTGGACGGAGCCACAGTGCTGCTGCAAAATAGCCTCAGGAAGGAACTTGGTTTGGTGGAACATGTGTACATTCAAAAGTAGTTTTAGTCGTGCAACAGAAAACTCAGATTAAAGAGATAGTCTAGCTAGCTGTCTGGATTTACCTTGCAGAGATCTGAGGAGCAGTAAACCATAGTCCTCAGAAATCCACCAGAGGTTAGAATACCAACACAAAGAAAGGGGAAGGGGACGTACATCCGGCTCAAAGAGGAACATCCAGCGTAATTTCCAGCGGCACCGGAGCAATCCTGGAAATGAAACGTTGTGGATATAAACTACCGTGGACTCCAACACCAGAGTCAATTTACAGTCTCTATAAATCAGGGGAAACAAATGCCACAGCAGCTGCATTCGAATCCAAACAGCATGCCAAACATGTTAAAATAATTAATGAGCACCAAGTTTTGTTGTTTTGTAATTAGAATCTTAATTATTATGGCATGTTGTGTAACAGGTTTCACAACAAAGCAGTAGCAGAAAGTAGAAATTTAAAGAAAGTCAATGAGGTTAATTTGTTTCAAAGTTTGTTAAACTTTAAAATGGCAATGATGCATTAGTTGTATGAGGAACTTCAATTTAAAAGCATTAAAATTTCAAATCTAAATCTTTGCTTCACCAAAGAACAGCAGGTGGTTAAGATTTGACAGATCTGGACAATTCCGATGGAGTCAAGTACACAGACAAGTCAGTGATAGAGCTGCATACAATGTTCAAACACAGTTAAATTTTAATATTTTAGTGTATCTAAATGTAATGACATTCTTTGTGGCAAATCCCAGTCGCGGATTAACCCACAAACAGTAGAACGTATATGACCCTGACAAACTAGAAACAACATCAGTGACTTCTTTTGCAGTAGGAGTAAGCTGCACCATTTTTAAAAGCTTCAAGGTACAATTAAGTTAAAAGATAAACTTGGCTTCTGCTGCAATAACAACATTATTATTTTAACAGCATTGGCAACTCAGAGTAGTTTGTTGATCTTTTGGTCTTTGAATGTGTGTCCTAGTCGGTCGCAGGCAGAACCCTGAGGCAAGGAGCAGCGGGCCGGGAAAGGAGAAGTGCTGCTACTTCTTCTGGCAGGGTCGACACTCCACCGTCAACGAGAAGGGAACGTCAGCGCTGATGACAGTAGAGCTGGACGAGGAGAGAGGGGCGCAGGTACAGGACACCAGGCTTCCCATCAGCCAACTAATCAGAACAGAAGCTAAATATTAATCTAACAGAAAGTAAAAAGTAGACTCTTCAGTGTTTACGTGTAATGTTCACTCTTGCACACCCGTCTCCCAACATAACACACTAACCTTTGCATTAAGGACTGAGTGTATGGAAAAAACACCTTATTTTTTATGTCAATACTAATTTTGTAGCATCATCATCAGTTTAATCAATGGTATCCAGATGTTTCCTGATGTTGGTTTCTTGCTACAGGTTCTCCAGATTCCTGCCTACCTATGAGCACACCAGTGTATGTAGAAATTAAAGTGGTGTTTTGTTTTCATTAGTGTTATAACTGGTTCCTGGTCTGTGTGTTGCAGGTTCAGGTGCAGCAGGGAAAGGAGCCTCCATGTTTCCTGCAGTGCTTCAATGGAGCAATGATTGTCCATGCTGGCAAGAGGGAGGAGGAGGAGGAGGAGGAGAACATTCAGAGTAAACATTTTGGTTTCTTTTATTCTTGATCTAATGTCTACAAAGCTCAGTGGTTGTTAAATGCCTTATTGACGCAGATTATTATCTATTTTACCAGGACAATAGTTTTTCTTAACCATAATAGGTTCCTCAAATGATGTTAACCTGTAGGCAGCAGTTAAAAACTTATAAAACATCAATATAAATTGATACAAATTACCTCTTGAAAAATTGTTTTTCTGCTATAAAAGTAAATGTCATACAATGTTATTATCTTGAGATGTGTTTTGTAATTTACGTACGGAACACTTGGTTTTTGTTAGTCCTCCAATGTGATAAATGAAACCTTCTCACTGATCACATTCCCCCGCTGCTCTGTGTGCAGGTGAGTGGCGTCTCTATTGTGTGCGGGGCGAGGTTCCACTGGAAGGCCACCTGCTGGAGGTGGCGTGTCACGGAAGCAGCCTGCGCTCCAGAGCCTCCATGATCCTGCTCAACATCAACAAGGCCATCATCTACCTATGGCACGGCTGCAAGACGCAGCTCCACACGCGCAGCGTGGGGAAGACGGCCGCACTCAAGATCAAAGAACAGTGAGCTTTCCATAAGGAATGACTCGGGATGACTTTTAAGACACTATTCTAAAAATGAACACTGATTAAAATGATTGACTAGCTAGAGCTGGGCAATACGGAAAATATTAAATATCACAATATGTAGGACAAATACCTCAGTATCAATACTGTAATGATATTGTAGGGTTGACTATTGGTGCTTTCAAAAAATATTTACACAATGACAGTTTGACAGTGACAGACCAACAATGTGTGACTAAGTGGGTAAAGGTAAATAACAGCTAGAACAGTCTGGTAAGTTAAGAAAATGTCATCACTTTACTGTAATGCAGCCTTTAAAGCCAGAATAGAATAGATTTATTATTTGTTGTCCCTGAGGGGAAATTTGTCTCGGCCATAGTGCTTCAATCTGCTTTACAACTCAAACATGTAACAGAAAAAAACATTATAGTTTCAACATAAAATCAACATGAAAACATTTACGTAGGATCAACGAAGCATCTTAGGAAATAAAGGCTGGACACACATGACGGGACACACAGTACGACACCTATGCCATAATATGGTATTACGCTATCTAAAATCAAAGGCAAAATCTAATCTTGTCGCACGATATCAATATCATATTGGTATATTGCCCAGCCCTACATCTAGTCCGCGGTGGGTGTTATGGGGCTTTTGGTTGCCATGGAACATGAGTTATGTTTCCCTGTCAGGTGTCCACTGGAGGCAGGGCTCCACAGCAGCAGTAAGGTGACCATCCATGAGTGTGATGAGGGAGCGGAGCCTCCGGGCTTCTGGGAGGCACTCGGGAGGAAAGACAGAAAGGCCTACGACTGTATGCTGCAAGGTACACTGTGTACCCACATACTTTGGTCATTTATATACACATTTACCCTCAGTCAGACACAATGACTCACCTCAGTCACAGCTCGTACAGATCGTTTTGGCAGAGATCGGAGGATATTTTGGCACCTAAATATGTCAAAGTAATGTTATGACGGTCAAATGTCAACCTTTTGAAAGGCCTTTAATCTGGCTGCAGCCAATAGTATACCTAGGATATAGTACCATTATGAAAACAATAATTTTTAGGGGTGGGTCTTTTTCTGAGTACAGCTTATTTTTAAACTCAACAATAAAAGCCAAAAGTCTCAAATCCCTCATTGTTTAATGTCGTAAACAGCAGGACAAACACTTTGTTCTAAAAGAGAAGACAATGCCTTTATTGTCACTGCCTCATTAAAAACCTACAACGAAATTCGAGTGCTACTCCTGTAAAGTGCCGCTTTTAGTTAAACTTAAAAACACATTCTCTCCATAAATCTATAGTGATCAAAAACTTTATTTTATAAAGGAAACTCAATGGATTAATTGAATCAGACGATATGTGATCAACACATAAACAAGACCAAGACATAAAATATAAAGTCTTGAGCAGCAACACATAACTCCGAACCTTGGTGCCACATTGGGATGTAAAACTTGGTGGAATGGTATTTCTTGTCACATGTTGGTTTCTGTTTTTTCTTTTTTCAGACCCAGGTAAATTCAACTTCACCCCACGGCTTTTCCAGCTGAGCAGCACATCTGGAGATTTTGCAGCAAATGAGTTCTTCCACCCATCCAGAGCTCTAGACCTGGTCAGCTCCCTGCCCTTCCTGCAGGAAGACCTGTACAACGCTCCGCAACAACCTGGTGAGGCCCTTGTGATACACAAACTCATTGTAATAAATACACCATGACCAAGTGAGGCCTGTTTTTTTCCCATTAAAGGTATCATATGTAATATTTCTGCATTCAAATGTCTAAAAAAGACTATACCTATGTTATATGGGGTGGCTGTGGCTCAGAAGGTTGGTGGTTCAATCCCTGGCCCTGTAATTCCATTTTAAAGTGACCTGTTGAAGAAACTGAACCCCTGGCCGCCATGGCAATAAACACAGAAGAACAGTATAACTGGATGCAACTAACTTCAGTTAGCTATAAGTAAAAGTGTGTGAGACGGCGTCTGCTGGACCTGGGAGAGAAAAATTTCAAGATATGATGTTTTGGTCCGTCTAGTTGCTAGTCCTAATTGCTAGCGTGTCATTGGTTGAGCCACCGCATGGCACCCGTGCCTGAGGTTGCTGACCCCGGTCATATAGTGTTATAATTATTTCTCTCTTTGACAGCGTTGTTCCTGGTGGATAACTTCCACGAGGTTTACCTGTGGCAGGGCTGGTGGCCTCAGGACAGCGAGAGCACCGGGTCGGCTCGCATCCGCTGGGATGCAGACAGGAAGTGTGCCATGGAGACGGTGCTGCAGTACTGCAAAGGTACGCAAGGCAATGGTCAATAAAGAAATGCTTCAGTAAATAAATTTAATTTGGTACTCTGATGTATTGTTAGAATATGTTAATATTTTAAATACTGGCCACAAATGCACACCCAAAAATGCACAAATCCTCCATGTTGCCACACACTTTGTTTGTGGATGTGTGAAGTTGTAAATTTCTTTGGCCAATGTTTTAGGTGAAAAAGTCATTTAGGTGAGAAAGTCAACTGTCACTTTAACTTTGATAAAGTGTTTGCATTTGATCAAAAAAACTTTGTAACTTATTATTATTACGTTAAATTAAACCAGCTGAAATTTACATGGGAGTATTCAAAAAACCAAGTTGTAGTGCAAATTTGAGTCATTTCAGTCATTTTTTATTATTATTAGTGTGATAATTTTCTCCTGCAGAGAAGAACAAGAAGAAACCTCAGAAGTCATATCTGATCCACGCCGGCCTGGAGCCACTCACCTTCACCAACATGTTTCCCAGTTGGGAGCACCGAGAGGACGTGGCTGAGATCACCGAAAGGGTGAGCAACAAACACTGCAGCGCCCAACCACAACATCGGTGGAATTACAGACGCTGCATCGGCCTCAGACACACAGAAAAATAAATGACACAAACACACACCTGGTCTCTAACCCTCTTGCACCTGTCCTCTTTTATACCAAAACTCGTGTTCACTGTATATAGGCTGGTTAGACGGAAGTTCATTTCCAGGATAATGTGTGTTGCCATTCTCAAACTCTGTTCTCGTCGGCAAACAACAACAAGCTAGCAAGCTACAAGCTGAAAATGGAAAGTTTGGAAGAAAATTTGGATGGTGCAACAAGGCAGGCCTGCTGGGTTCTTTCTGGGAATGATTGTAAAGATTTACAGAGAATATGTTTAGGATTTTTATGTTTTAAAATTTGTTTAGCATTTCATCTCTAACTGTGACATCTTGGGACCGATTGGTGGGATATCTGTGTACAAAGCAAATATGAGCAAATGAGGTTTAACCATGTATCCAGCTAATTTAAATAGCACATGTTACTGTATTGTATCAACAGTTAACTTAATTTAATATTGTATTGGCGCCGCCCAAGACAATTGCGATTGGTTTAAAGAAATGCAAACAACCCAGAGCATTTTTTTATTCTATCCCAGAATGCATCACAACGCTGTGGACATACAGTAGGTCTGTCAATGCGAGACTACACTGTATACGTACTAGAGGATGGATACCCGACCCGGGCCCGACGGGACCCGACGGGACCCGACGGGTCGGGCCGGGTTCGGACAGATTTTTAGAAAGGATGCTCGGGTTCGGGTCGGGCTCGGTCACATCAGCGCGATAAGGCATTGAACATTTTAACAGCTTATTATGTAGGTAACCAATGGGCCTGTTTCACCTGATGCAAATCGTTTTTGGATTAAAATAAATGTCAAATATTACCCTAACATCCGTCTTCCTGTGTGCTGTGACAACGAAAGACGTGCGTATTAAGCTACACGTGGCAGCGCAACGATGGAAGATGTTAAAAAGAAGTTGGCCGCAGGAGATTTTAAAACTATTGAAAACGAAGGAAAGTCAGCTGTGCATTGATGCGCTCATCTGTTGACATTTCCGAATGCCTTCCTACAATTGCTTAATAAAAGCGGCTTTCCACACAAACAAACGTACATGTGTCATTAGTATGAGAAACAAATGCGATTTTAACTGTCGGGCTCGGGTCGGGCTCGGACAGAAATATCTTAATGCCTGTCGGGCTCGGGTCGGGTTCGGTTACTGCTCTGTCGGACGCGGGCCGGGCTCGGACAGAAAAATCCGGCCCGATCCGCACTCTAATACGTACACCCACATCCGGTTTCTTCACCTGTAATTGTTCCCACACATTTTCTCTCACACATATGTAAACTAATTGTCCAAACAGCTGCAGTCATTATAAAGGACTTGATGTCGTGTCCTGTGTTGTGGCTGCAGGAGGCAGAGGTGTGTAACCAGATCATCCTGGTGGAGGACGTGTTGGCCCGGCTCTGTCAGAACATATTCCCTCTGGAACAGCTGCAGGCCCGGCCGCTCCCAGAGGGAGTCGACCCGCTCCGCCTCGAGATCTACCTCTCTGAACAGGACTTTGAGGTCAGTATACCGTCAAACAAAACTGCTGCACAAAACCTCATATTTTCCTTTTTCATAGTTATTTTCATTCATTGTTTGTAATGTTGTTTTAGAATATGTTTTCCCTGTTCAGACGTTTTAGGACATTTTGGTAATTTGAAGAGGCAATTTTGACATAAAAAAGAAGCCACACATGCATAAATCACAGTAGAAGATGTGATATTTAATTCTCTTTATGCTTTAGACAGAGTGGTTAACAGTGAGTATTTGTTTTACCACTCAAGACTAATTAGAGCACCAAGAACAGGGAAATGGGGAGAGGTTTGTGATTCACTTAGTCATCCATCATCCCTGTAAGAAATCCATCATCAATGCGGCATTGATACATGCAGATTGAGTACATCAATATCAGTAAATGATACCTGAAGTTCTTCATCTTGAAATTGATCGTAGTTTATGTATAAATTAAAAAGTACGACTATTTTCCTCTCAATCTACAACTCCGTATTCATAAAACCATGCTAACCCCATGTAACTCTCACTTTACAGACCAAGTTGTAGGTGTATTCAGGTAAGAAGAGCCACTAATGCGATTCATCAGCATTCAGGCGTCCTGTCCTTCTTTTCCCAGCACGTCAGCACTGTGTTTTTCTTTCTTTCTTCATGTGGTTTGAAAACTTCTGTCACTCCTGTTTCTTAAGTGTCGGGCTGGTTAAGGAGGGAAGTTTTGTGCTTGGCTGCACGATTACTTCTGAATAGAATAGTCAGGTCCTTTATATCAGCTGCAGTCCCAAAGGATTTGGCACACGCAGCTCATCACCCAGTAGATAACAAACAATGAATGATGACACCTACCTAAAATCTAAACTTAGATCCCATTTCTGCTCTGAAAAAAAGAATTGAAATATGAGGAATGATGAAAAATTGATCTATTAGTCATTTGACAGAAAATCTGCCTGTATTTTTGATAATCAATTAATCTTTTTTACATGAGGATTTTATGCTTTTCTCTGTTTAGTGTCATTTTTAAAAACATTTTTTAGGGTTTTTCGACTGTTGGCCAAACATATACTTTTGAGGATGTCACTTTGGTCTCTGAAAATTAGATAGATAGATAGATAGATAGATAGATAGATAGATAGATAGATGCAACCATAGTAAGTCAACGTTTGGTCTTTATCTCATAATTTTCAAGCAGTTAGTAATTAGTCATTCATTTTTTCCAGCAGAAATGGGCCCTTGATGATTAACTTGGATCCAGATTTTTAGCACACTTCCTCACATTAACATGAACAGCTGAGGTTGCAAATGAGGTGTTTAAACACGTGTTTAAACACAACTGTTTTGATAATTGACATTGAATTGTGCAGCCATTCTTCCTCTCCAACACCTTTGACTACACCACACTCCTGTTCACGTCTCTGCTGCTACCACTACTCTTCTCTTCTACACACACACACGCACACACACACACACACACGACACACATACACACACACACACACACACACTCTATACTGTATATATGTGTGTGTAAGCATATTGATAGTTTACCTTATTTTGATATATCTTTCAAACAATATATGGGATGAGACAATACCATTTTTATATAGATATGGTTTAATGTTACGTTACATAACCCATTTCTTCTGTAAAGCAGTGCTTGTGTTTGGATCCACTCACTCTCCGCACTGCCCCACCCCCACCCACTCTCATACAGCTCTCATGCAGCAGCGCCGGTGTTATGTCCCTGCTGGTTTTCAAACTAACTGGTTTCCGTATGTTGTGTTTACCTTACAGCTGCTGTTGTGGCATGCCTCTGTCACAAGATTCGTCACACAATCACAAACATATTCCTGCATTCATAACAAATCAGTACAATTGCAAGAAAGGCGAAAAAGAAAGTTGATCTGTAAAGGCCTTAATCGCCTCATAGTGATTGCTAACATCAAAGTAAAATTTTGTCTTTGGTTGATCTGAAACAATAATAGGCCTATATAATTTCCTCTTGTCTACTGTAATATTGAAGGCTATTTTATATATTAGCAGCACGGTGGCCCAGGGGTTAGCACGGTGACCCTGGTCGTCCTGGGTCTTTCTGTGTGGAGTTTGCATGTTCTCCTCGTTTCTCCCTCTGTGTTTTCTCCGGGTGCTCCGGTTTTCCACATCACTAAAAATATGTTCCCCTTCCTCTTCACCAAGCTGATGTGTGGTGAGCGTCTGGTGTCGTAAGGCTCCCGTGCATCACCCAGATCATCACACACATTGGTGGTGTTAGAGAGTAGTCCTCCCCCTGAAGCACTTTAAGTGTCTATGATAAAGCGCTATATGAATGATTAATAAATAATAATTAATAAATTAAGTAATTAATAATAAATAAATATTATGTTTAATTCATAGTCAGGAGGATCAATCAAACCAACATCTGTTAGGAGAGCAACTATATAAGGAGAAGGAGAATGGCAGGTGATTCTCTGTATCCTAGCAAACAGTTGTAAGCAGTAATGGATGCTCGGCTAAAGAAATTCTGGATTTCAAGCAGTGACAGACTGCCTCGTACTACCCTTGCCTCGTTTTGGACGTGGTTTGTAATGTTTAAGGCTATGCATTTGAGATTTCTCGTGTTGTGATGTGCTGTGTTTTATTTTGTCCACAAGGGACACACTTGGTTAAACCCAGAGAGAAACTCATATCACTAAAGATGAATAAAGCTCATTAAAGAATATCAATAGCTACTTTGCTGTGTCAGAGTTTGATTTCAGAACCTTACATCAGTTTGGATGGAATGTTTTGATTAAAGACACAATGTATGGACACAATGGTATGTTAACACTGTATTACAAACCTTTGTTTTCCAAATTCAGAGGGATACAATGACTGTATATCATTAAGACCATGCATTCAAACTGCGTAGAATTACCACTTTTCTGTGACTTGTGGTAGCAATTGTGTATTTTGACAATATTTGACTACGCGTTATTGTTACTGTTACTGATATTTATCAGTCACACTGTGTTGTGTATAGGTGGCTGTGACGAAGTAGTAGTAGTCAATATGGCCGTAGATGCGAGGAAAGAAACATGATAACTATCAACGGGTATTTCCTGAACTAAGCCCAGGTACCCAGTTGTTTCAAATCAGCTCAAGACGAAGTATTACCTGGTTGCTGACGTAGTAAATACGTGATTGGAAGCAAGAAATTGCAGAGCTTCAATATCTCACTGTGTAGTGTGTTATCCTTTATAATTTTGCTTCAAGCTCGACCCAAACATGAATGATTGTATTCTTTTTAGATCTTTTTTTTTGTAAGTGCTTGTGATGTGGTGCTTACTTACGCCAGGAATATGTTTGTGATTGTGTGACGCAACGGCACTAGACAACACAACATATGGAAACCAGATAGTTTGAAAATCAGTACAATAACACCGGTCTACACTGCTGACATTTGGCTACAGTTTAAAATGTTATTAGCACAGCTGAATATTTTGTTGAGCATTAGAGGAAAACCTGTATTTGTACCATTGTTTCCGCTGGTAATTTTCTGTTGTGGTGGCATGGTGCAACATTAACTTCAGTTCCATGAGTAATATAACGTGTGAGACGGTGCTTGGACCCGGGCGAGAGATGTGACCCATGGCCAGATAATCATAGTTCATAAAAAGCACAGTGACAATACAGACATTTCATACACGAGACGTTTGTAACGCTGCTGACCCGCCGGTGTGCATTCAACCCGTCAGTAGAGAATCCAGTCTGCAGTGTAGTTCAGACACTTTGATGATAAACCAGATGACTATACAGTAACTATCGGCTTTATGATCAAGAAAGTTTTTGTATCATACACTTCAGTCCATCATACTCCCCCTCTGATTTGATCACAATCTGTTTTAATAAAACTGCTTGTGACATCTCACATGTGGCTTTGACTGAAAACTGAACATTTAGCCCACTTTGTCAAAAATACAGAGATATGATTTTTGGTTCAGCCCTAACACACACACACACACACACACACCTTCCATCACTGAGACTCTATCCTCTGAGTTTGGATAGATGCACTTATGATTCACCGTCAGCTACACTGCAATCTGTGGAGCACAAAATGGAGGCATGCAATCACTGAAACAACTAAACTGTCCTTAAGATAAAATTGGTTTGCTAACAACCCACATATACTGTACATTATTAACATGACATAAGTCTAAAAAACTGCATTTGTTGTGTAATTATTTCTTCAGTAGCTACAGTGACCCAAGGCTGACAGCTCCACTCTTATTGTCAGTTACCGGAAAAACACCAATACTTCCCTTTGAGACAGTATTTGAAATTAAAGTCCAATTCCTTCTGTTGTTGTCTTGATTTAATTAACTGCATGTGTCTCTCTTCCCAATTGCAGAAGTCTTTGGAGATGAAGAGAGAGGAATATGAAGGTTTACCAGGGTGGAAGCAAGTGAACTTAAAGAAGGCCAAAGGACTGTTTTGAGGAAGTTTTTTAATGGAAGACGGAAGGCGGATAAAAAGTGGACAGTTGAGATGGAGACACAGGAAATGTCACATACTTGTGACACCTGTTTTGGTGGTAAGACGCGAGGACATCAAGATAGAAAGTATCAGAATTGGAAGAAAACATTTACAGTATGAAGAATGAGACTGGAGATCCACTCGCCTTGCTCATAGTCATGCTTTACCTTTCAACTTTAATAACATAACAAAATAAAATTCTAAGCGGGAGGTTAAACACTGTGCTTTGGTTCATACATGGTATTTGTGTGTATTTGGAGTTTCCTCCAAACATCAAAAGTCACCACTCGTGGACGGATGAAAATGTGCACACTAAAACGCTCAGTGTCAGAGTGCCATGCTATGGTTATGTATGTATGTGTGAATGATTGTATATAATGTATGTGTGTAATGTTTATTTGTGTAAATGTGTGTGTATCTATGTAAAAACAGATCCTGTCACGTCAGATGTTGTAAGGAAAGTTGTCATTCTATTTGTTGTCTACAGTGTCTGGATGCTGTCAGGCCACGTAGGGAACTCGGTTGTGTTAAACTGCTCAAGTGGTTTTGGACTAACTGAGATGTAAGAGTTGTAATTTTAAAGGTTTGACCTGTACGAAAAAGAGAAACAGCAGCTTTTTAAATCTTAATGTATAGTGCCTTGCTTTTTGTGTACAGTTTATATACAGAAATCATAGTCTGCATTTTTAAAGACTTTCTTTGTGATATAAGACATAGTAAATTAAAACTCAAGCCATGTGTCATTCTGTCTTCTGCTTCATAAACTTTGACACGGTTTCATTCTTAACAAGATTGTTATCTGTTCTAGATAACTAGAAAACAACATTGTGGAAAGTAACTAAGTATATTAACTGAAGTACTGTACTTAAGTACAATGTTATGGGACAATGTAATGGTATTTCCATTTTATGTTACTTTATACTCTGCGTTTCTTTGAGAAATATTGAACACTTTCTAGGGCTGAGCGATTAATCGTCTTCAAATTGAAATTGATGCGATTAGATAATCGTCAAGACTGAGATCAATCAAATGTGCAATATTTAGTTGAATGTTTGATCCAACATTTTTATATTCCTCTTATTATTATATTTACTGTTTTTTCATAAGTTAAATGCTGACAAATCAGGGATTAACAGAAATGTCCTATTTTCAGGGGATTTCTCATTTATTTGTATTACTTTATTTAACATGATGGTAGAAAGTGTAATACGTAGATGCTGCTGTTGAACTGAGGCATATCAGACATTTCAGTTTACAGGAAAGTACTGATACTGATAAAAATACTTTTAATGTTTAATGTCCCATGCTTATTAAAAAAACACTTCATAGCTACGTTCTCATCTTTGAATAAGAGTATAGAGCAGTGTTTATAGTTTTTCATGTTATGATGCTCCATTACATGTATCTGTTACACGGGGAATACTGAACTTTAGCTAAAGTTTAAAAAAAAAAAAGTTATAATAGCAAATGGAATCGTAATCGAAATATCTGGCAGAAAAATCGCAAAAATTATTTTCCCAAATCCTTCAGCCCTAGCGCTTTCACACCTACCTTGCAATTCATTTGTGGTGAGAACATGATCTGACCTTGAACCGACCCAACTATACGTACTCAACAAGTCTGAGCTAATGTCTCTTGTAGTCTGTGTGTGTTTAGGTGTGATTTGCAATCTGCAGTGCAGCAGAGCAGCAGACTGTAGGAGCTTGCAGTGTTTCTCTCCAGCCAAGTCTCATGGCAGTCACGTTATTTAATCTATTGATTTCTGTACAGGTCACGTTAATGTTGTTATTTTCGTGTGTAGAATTTTAAAGTAATGTATTTCAATGGGAAACATCTTTCATGATCACAGAACGATTACGGCAGCGAGTAGCTGGAAATCCATGCAGGGAGGTTGGTTGGAGTGGTGGATGGCCCAAACAACACCGGACTTTCACCCCAGTGACCGTGGATTTGCGTCCCGTGTGTTGCAGTACCTTTCCACGTCATTCTCTTCCTAACCACAACTGTCTGTTGTTGTTGCATGTCCTGCGTGTGACGGTTCCTTTCCTCTGTTCTTTTTTTCCTAACCACAACCCCCTGCGTGGTGAATTTTCGAAAAGTTGCAAATTGAGAACATTTTTTTTCACGAACCATCCCAGGCGCATTTCCCCAGCTTCAGGTATGTGGTTTGAGCATTACAGACCCGCTTCCAGCACCACTGTGAGGAATGTTTGCTAGTGAATCTTTGTTATCTTTGATCAGGACATGTCGCAAATTCAAGGAACGTAATATTGCAAAAATCAGGAACTTCTTGTTTAAAAATGATACAGAAAAACTAGTCCATGCATTTGTTACCACTAGGCTGGATTACTGCAATTCTTTATTATCAGGCTGCTCGAAAAGGTCCATAAAAACTCTTCAGCTGATCCAGAATGCTGCAGCACGTGTTCTGACGGGAACCAGGAAAAGAGATCACATCTCTCCGGTTTTAGCTTCTCTGCTATGGCTTCCTGTAAAATCCAGAATAGAATTTAAATCCTTCTTCTCACCTCCAAAGCTCTTCATGGTCAGGCACAATCTTATCTTAAAGAGCTCATTGTACCTTACTACCCCACCAGAGCACTGCGCTCCAGAATGCAGGGTTACTTGTGGTTCCTAGAGTCTCTAAAAGTAGAATGGTGTGGAACCTGTGGTATTAGGTTCCAGTTTGGGTTCAGGAGGCAGACATTGTCTCCACATTTAAAAGTAGGCTTAAGACTTTCCTCTTTGATAAAGCTTATAGTTAGGGCTGGCTCAGGAGAGTCCTGAACCATCCTTAGTTATGCTGCTATAGGCCTAGACTGCTGGGGGTCTTCCCATAATGCGCCTTCTCTCCATCTGTATGCAGCCTCATCCCATTAATGCATGTTATTAACTCAACTTCTTCCCTTTTCCGGAGTCTTATGCTCTCTCGCTATTTCCTCCTATCGCTTCCTGCAGGTGTTTCGGGCTCTGGAGCTGTGGAGTCTGGATCTGTGGTTGGAGTCACCTGCTGCAATTCTCCATGTCTCTCCCTCTCTCTCTCTTTGTCTGTTTCTTTATCTCACCCCCAACTAGTCGAGGGAGATGACCGTTCTCCCTGAGCCATGGTTCTGCTCGAGGTTTCTGTCTCTTAAAAGGAAGTTTTTCCTTGCCTGTCGCCTAGTGCTTGCTTTTGGTGGGAATTGTTGAAATTGTCTTTTATGAAAAGCACAATGAGATAACTGTTGTTGTGATTTAGCGCTATATAAATAAAATTTAATTGAATTTGTTTACCTTTGATTTAACCGATCTGAGTTGGGGGACAGACTTTGTCACGTTTTATCTTGTACTGGAACCCAGAAGCAGACTCGGACAAGGTAAGTTGGAATAACAAGGTGAGTATTTATTTGTAGCATGAATATGGAAGCGGTTAAGTCCCTATTTTTGACAGGGTCGTTAATAGGGAGGCTGGAGGGTTTGTGCAGATCCAAGAATGCAACTGTGAAGTTGTCAGCCAGACAGGAGTGAGTTTCCATCCAAGTGATTAACTGTCGACAGAGGAACAGGAGGCAGGTTAGCAACAGGCAAAAGAACTTTCAAAAACTAGAGGTAAGGTAAAAGAGCGAAAACATACTAGTTACGGCAGAGGATCCAGCAGGGAATGGATGTCTGGTCATGGCTTATATGGAGCAGAGGTGATAATCAGGACCGGGTGTGCAGATTGCAGATAACAGGTGTGTGTAGTAGGAGAATCAACAGGGGTGTGTTCAGGAAACTCAGGACAAACAGACTACAGGTTAGAGCAAAAGCAAAACATAGGAAAAACAGGCTCAAGATGCTGGAGACCCATGACAGAAGAGGCTCAGACATATCATTAAACCAAAACTACATGTAGATGTAAATCATAGCACTTATTTATTATTGCTATAACAAAAAGTAAACTGATAATTGATCTATATCTTTTTTAAATAATCCAAGTTTGTAGCTGATTTGACAATAACCAGTGTATATTCTAAAGCTTTTCATCTTCATACAACTTTGAATTGCAGCTGTGTTTGAAAGGGTCTGTGACACTAAATCAACCTGTTTTGTTTAAAGCTACATGAGACTCGTAGTAAACCTGCAAAAGGTCCCTGAAAGAAATGCTCCTGTGTTGTTCATTTACATTTTTTCTTTGGATGACCAACATCCAGACAAAAACCTATATTTAGTATATAACATTTAACACATGAAATAATTTGAGCCAACTTATAATTTGGGGGTTTAGGATGCAAATGAGTGTTTGTCCTCTGATTTATACATCAAACTATATTACACATGACTGTAGTGCAACTTAACATTTAAACAACAAAATACCAACAGACATGACATTTATTTTAAACGATTATTTGTGTATCTAGTGTTTGTGTGTATGCAGTAGTTATTATATAGGTGATTGATTGATTGATTGATTGATTGATTTTTTGTTTGACCACTTATAATATAAAAATATGAAAACAGTACTCTGTGTCATACATTAAAATACATAAATAGTTGGGGATGACACAATGAAGCCCAAAGACTTCTTTCTATTTTGGTCCCTACCAGGGCGGGGGGAGAGGACAAGTGGCAGCAATCATTCATCATACATTAAATAAATTAATCCATGTTATACAAAATAATTAACAGTAAAAATAGGTAATGAATATGATTAACACCTAAGCCATACTTTCAAACCCTGTTTAAAACTGCCTATGCTTCTGGCTGTTATGAGCGTATCAGGTAACAAAGGGTAGGTCCAACATAAAAGAAAATGTTTGTCCACATTAGTCCTAGATGGGGGGGGGGGGATCTGTTGACGTACTCCTAGTGGAATACCCGTGGACTTCATTTACTCTATTAAAATATTTTCTAAAATATTTGGGAACATCTCTATAAACAGTTTTGTGTACCATACCCAGCTTGTGAGGACTAGTTTCAGTTTTCTTCCATTGCACAGACCTCACTCCCACTATATTCACTCCTACCAGATAGACCTTCAGTGGCATGAGGGAACCCATGACAAACTTCGTCTGGTAGGATTTGCAGGGGGCGGGCGGTGGTCTGGTCAGTTGGACTCTGCCTGTGCCTGTCTCCAGTGGCAGGTTTGTCTTTGGGGTTTCCTCCCCCAAGCCAAAATACCCTCCTGAGTTAACCCACGTATCTTTGGGGTTGTCTTCTTCCTCCTTCCCAGCCGTTGTGGTGGTTCTCACACCACCATCCTCCGCCTGCGCCGCCGTTGGGGTCTTCACTATTTACCCATAACTGGGGCTATTTACCTATAACTGGGACAGTGGTTAACGGGCATCAGGGCGTTTCTACTCACCATTGGGCCTGCAGGCCACGTCTCTGGGGCCCACTGCTGCTCCAAAATCCTGTACAACTTAGCCTGGGTTTAGAGGGCAGCATACTCTGCTAAAATGACGCTGCTCTGCTAACAACATGGAGGAGGGCTCTTGCTGCAATTTGTTTATTTGTTTGTCATGGCGTCTGCTATGTACCTGTTTTTTTTATCTGGTATGTATTAATATCAAGGACGGTTGGCGCCGTAACTTTGCAGTGAGAGACAAAATATGCAATCCCGATCTGGAGGTGCTGTGTGTTACCCTGCGGCCACATTATCTGCCAAGGGAATTCACCAACATATTCGTGTGTGTTGTTTATATTCCGCCAAGTGGGAACGCCAGCAGAGCAGCTAAGGCAATCACAGACTGTGTCCATCGACATTTACAGAACAGACCTGACACTCCCATGCTAATACTTGGTGATTTTAACCACTGCAGTTGAATAAAACTTTACCTGGTTTTCATAAATATGTTAAGTGCAACACCAGAAATGACAACATCCTCGATAAATGCAAAATCAAGGAAGCCTACACAGCCAGATCTCCCTTGAATAACTCTGATCATAATGTTATCCAGCTCCTCCCCACATATAAGTTAAGTTTTTAAGTCCAGCAAACCGGAAATCCGGTCCGTGCAGGTACAGTGAGGAAAATAAGTATTTGAACACCCTGCTATTTTGCAAGTTCTCCCACTTAGAAATCATGGAGGGTTCTGAAATTGTCATCGTAGGTGCATGTCCAGTGTGAGAGACATAATTTAAAAAAAATATATCAGAAATCACAATGTATGATTTTTTAACTATTTATTTGTATGATACAGCAAATAAGTATTTGAACACCTGAGAAAATCAATGTTAATATTTCAAGTAAGTGGTGGTGTTGAGGAGCTGGTTATTTTCAGTGCACCATGTGGCCAGGTGCTTGATCTCTTCCCTATAGGCAGTCTCATCGTTGTTGCTTATGAGACCAATCACCGTAGTGTCGTCCGCAAACTTGATGATGGAATTAGATTCGTACACAGGCTGAGGTGAAGAGGGAGTAGAGAAACGGGCTTAGCACGCAGCCTTGTGGTACACCAGTGTTGAGTGTGATGGACGTGGAGCAGTTGGAGCCTGATCGAACATTCTGAGGTCTGTTGGTCAAAAAGTCCAAAATCCAGTTGCACGTGGAGGTGGTGATGCCCAGGTCTCCAAGTTTGGCTATTAGCTTAGCCGGGATGACAGTGTTGAATGCTGAGCTGAAGTCAACAAACAGCATGCGTGCATAAGAGTTCTTATTGTCCAGATGTGTGAGCACAGAGTGCAGTGCCATGGAAACTGCATCCTCTGTGCTCCTATTGCTACGGTAGGCAAACTGGTGTGAGTCCAATGTGGATGGTAGCGAGTCTTTTAGGTGTGCCAGGACCAGCCGCTCAAAGCACTTCATTACGATGGGTGTGAGTGCTACAGGGCGGTAGTCGTTAAGGCACTTCGGGCTGGAGTGTTTTGGCACTGGCACAATGGAAGTGCATTTAAAGCATGTTGGTACAGCTGCTTGGGCAAGAGACAAGTTGAAAATGTCTGTAAAAACCCCAGCGAGCTGCTCCGCACATGCCCAAGGATGTTATCTGGTCCAGCAGCCTTGTGCGTGCTGATCCTGCTCAGTGCCTTGCAGACATCTGTGGAGGTGAGTGTGATTGGCGGGTGGTCAGGTGAGGGTTTGAGCTTGGTGGCAGTTTCTCTGTTGTCTCTTTCAAAGCGAGCATAATAGTCATTCAGCTCGTTCAGGAAGTTGACATCAGTGGCTGCGGGGGTGGAGTGAGTGGGTTTATAGTCACTGATGGTCTGAATGCCCTGCCACATGCGTCGAGGGTCAGCGTTGGAAAAGTGTCCCTCTATCTTAAGCTTGTAGAAATGCTTGGCCTCTTTGATGCCCCTTTTCAGATTTACTCTGGATCTGCTGTAGGCCTGTGCATCTCCTGATCTGAAGGCAGTATTGCGTGTCTTCAATAGGAGTCGCACTTCCCTGTTCATCCATGGCTTCTGATTTGGGTATATGGTGATCTGCTTCTGGGTTGTAACATTGTCTATGATGGTGTTAATATAATCCAGTACAGAGGAGGTGTAGCAGTCAATGTCCGTGTGAGACCCACTGGTGGCTTGAGAAGCAAACATACTCCAGTCTGTGTGTCTGTGAAACCTTTCCTGAAGTGCTAAATCTGCTCCTGCAGGCCACACCTTGATGGTCTTCACTGATGGCTTCACGCAATTGATGAGAGGTTCATATTTGGGGGTGAGGAACAAAGAAAGGTGATCTGACTGTCCCAGGTGGGGGAGGGGTGTCGCGGGACATTGTGTTGGCCTCTTTTCAAATCAATTTTATTTATAGTATTAAATCATAACAAAAGTTATCTTGAAACACTTTACAGAAAGAGTAGTTCTAGACCCCACTCTATAATTTACAAGGACCCAACAGTTCTAGTAATTCCCCCAAGAGCAAGCAGAGCGACAGTGGCAAGGAAAAACACCCTTTTAGGGAGAAACCTCGGACAGACCCAGGCTCAATTCAGCGTTGGATTTACAAATTTATATTTTGTTCTTCAGTAATAAAAAAACACATGAATAAGTTCAGTGATCTCCAAAAATACTTTTATTTTTGGAGATGTCATCAGTGTCCCCCCCTGTGCTTCACAGCATCAGACACATGGGATGTTGGGGCATACATCCCCATCTTGTGGCGAGAGTGCCTAATGGCAGGCTCCTGAGAGAAGGCTGAGCGTGTATCCACAGCCTCGTATATCTTATTCTTCTGCTCTATAGAGATCCATTGTCCAAAAGGTTTTCTAGAGCAGTATTTACTCCTGTTTGATGAGTATTTGCTGTAAAATACATTGCCATATGTTGCTGTGTTGCTTAATAAAAGCGGCCTACCTTCAGTTAGGAATAGTCCAATATTTGCGTCACTGTCCCTTGTGTTTTTTATATTGTGCTGCCAGATATGCAAACAGTCAGCTAACGTGGCTGTACTGTATAGGCAAATGTACAGTTACATAGTTATACTTTGGACCCAGTGTCCACGTCGTACGACCTTTCCCTTTAACGACAGTATTAACAACAGATCAACCCACCGTGCTTGGTGTTTCTATTGTTCACTGTTAACTCACAGTTACGTCTGTACTGTCTTTTCCCTTTTGCTTTCCTCACACAGCCGCTACGCTACAACACCGGCCTACTAACCTATTTTTTTTTTATTTCTTTTATTCAAGCTTTATTGAAAGACGTGGATATACAACAGGAAAAATCTTCTGTACAAAGATGTACAGACAATGTTTTTTACTCTTAATTAAAGAGTCTACGTTCATAAACGAGCCAGGGGGTTACTAAAGAAAAAAAATCAAAACAAAGCAAAAAAATGTATTATATGTAAAGGTTTTGTACAGCTTTCAGAGGTCATTTGTTCTAACAGCTTTTTAGTTTGTAGCCTACAGTTAGATATGGAAAGAATTTATTTCTTAATATTGGCAGCCAGCTCCAAAAAGCTTGGCTTTTTTCAAAAACTTTGACTTATGTAAATACAACTTGGTTAAAATAATTATTAAATTGATCACAGAATAAAACTATCTATCATATTGAGTGAATCCAAACAATACATTTCCATAAAGTAATGTGAGGGTAAATATGAACGGCAATAAAATGTGACAATCTGCTCCAAAGTTTCTTGGTATATTGGCAAGACCAAAATAAATATACAGTGAGGAAAATAAGTATTTGAACACCCTGCTATTTTGCAAGTTCTCCCACTTAGAAATCATGGAGGGGTCTGAAATTGTCATCGTAGGTGCATGTCTACTGTGAGAGACATAATCTAAAAAACAATAATCAAGAAATCACAATGTAAGATTTTTTAACTATTTATTTGTATGATACAGCTGCAAATAAGTATTTGAACACCTGAGAAAATCAATGTTAATATTTGGTACAGTAGCCTTTATTTGCAATTACAAAGGTCAAACGTTTCCTGTAGTTTTTCACCACGTTTGCACACACTGCAGAAGGGATTTTGGCCCACTCCTCCACACAGATCTTCTCTAGATCAGTCAGGCTTCTGGGCTGTTGCTGAAAACCACGAAGTTTGAGCTAACCTCCAAAGATTCTCTATTGGGTTTAGGTCTGGAGACTGGCTAGGCCACGCCAGAACCTTGATATGCTTCTTACAGAGCCACTCCTTGGTTATCCTGGCTGTGTGCTTCGGGTCATTGTCATGTTGGAAGACCCAGCCTCAACCCATCTTCAATACTGTAACTGAGGGAAGGAGGTTGTTCCCCAAAATCTCGCAATACATGGCCCTGGTCATCCTCTCCTTAATACAGTGCATTTTCTAATGATTGCTCCAACAGTGGACCTTTTTTCACCAAACTGCTTGGCAATTTCCCCGTAGCCCTTTCCAGCCTTGTGGAGGTGTATCATTGTGTCTCTAGTGTCTTTGGACATCTCTTTGGTTTTGGCCATGTTAGTAGTTGCATTCTTACTGATTGTATGGGGTGGACAGGTGTTTTTATGCAGCTAACAACCGCAAATAGGTGCATCTAATTTAGGATAATAAATGCAGTGGAGGTGGACATTTTGAAGGCAAATTAACAGGTCTTTGAGGGTCAGAATTCTAGCTGATAAGACAGGTGTTCAAATACTTATTTGCAGCTGTATCATACAAATAAATAGTTTAGAAAATCATACATTGTGAATTCTGGATATTTCTTTTTTAGATTATGTCTTTCACAGTGGACATGCACCTACGATGACAATTTTAGACCCCTCCATGATTTCTAAGTGGGAGAACTTGCAAAATAGCAGGGTGTTCAAATACTTATTTTCATCACTGTACTAGTGTTTCGTTTAGTTCTCCACAAAACGTACAGCTGATCTCAATGTCTTTTTTCATTTTCTGCAAGTAATGGTTAGTTGGGTAGAATCTGTGGAGCATTTTGAAAGAGATCTCTAACTTTGTTGGTTAAGAAAAACTTGTATGAAAATAGCCAAACCTTTTCCCAACAAATCTTTTCAACATATGAAGACCATACGATAAAACAGCAGGTGTACTTTTAACGTCTTGTTGAAAGATTTGACAAGTTGCCTTATTCTTTCTTTTACCTTGTAGCGAAAAACAAATATTCCCAACAGTTGTTTCTTTCACATTTCACAATATAGGGTGATCACCAACTCTATTAAAACCAATAAAGAGTGCAACAACAGCTGAAGGTATTGTATCAAAAATAAAAAATAAAAACTCCTTCGGAGAAACAGTGTTGCCATAGTGATGCATTTGTTCATCATAGTTATAAAGCTGACCACGCTGGTTGAGTAATTGACTTAGAAGCAATATGTTGTTGTCAACCCACTGCTGAAAGAAAATGAATATGTTTTTATACAAAATATATCTGTTGTTTTAAATATTAAACCTATGAGGAGTAAAATTATGCTTGTAAATCAAAGACCAAGCCAGCAGCATTTGTTTATGGAATGAAGAAAGTTTAAGAGGAAATTTTGTTAATATTATAGGTGCATACCAACAAAAACTGGAGTCCACCTACTGAGGAAAAGATTTAATGGGGAATACAATTCCACAAGGAGACTGGACACTTTACATTTAATCCAATTCATTTTGAAAGTGTTATTTAGTAAAGTTGAGGAAACTGAGACCACCTTTACTGTACTCAATGTAAAACGGACTCTTAGGTTTTTCCACACAAAATCAAATAGAACATTGTCTATAGTTTTACACATTTGTTGATCTACAATTAAAGACAGTGATATTCCTTCAGCCTTCGAGAGTAGAATCCTGCCTTTTAATGATTAATCACATAAAACCCAAAGGTTGAATTTCATTCTTGTTTTTTTCAACAATGGGAGTGAAATTATTCTTGCATCTTTGGAGTTCATTTTTATCAATAACAATCCCTAAATAATATTGTTTTTCACAGGAATATTAGCATTTAAAATCAACATCTCAATCTTTAAAAAGGAACCAATTTATTGGGACTTCAGCTTATTCACCGTATCCCCCAGAGTTAGACAAGTCCATACATACCCTTCTCATCTCCGTGCGTGCTGTAACTCTGTCTGACGCCCCCAGCATTAGCTTAGCCTAGCAAAGATCCTTCAGGTAACTGGTTCCAACTACAGTTGCAAGAAAAAGTATGTGAACCCCTTGGGATTACATGGAGTTTGGCATGAATTGGTCATAAAATGTGCTCTGAACTTCATCTAAGTCACAACAATAGAAAACCATAGTCTGCTGAAAATAATACTACACAAACATTAGATGTTGCCATGGTTTAACTGAACATGTAAACATGTAAACACTGACATTACAGGGAGGAAAAAGTATGTGAACCTTTGGACATAACAGGTTGACCCTCCTTTGGCAGCAATAACCTTAACCAAATGTTTCCTGTAGTAGCAGATCAGACCTGCACAACGATCTGAAAGTAATTTTGGACCACTCCTCTTCACAAAACTGTTTCAGTGTAGCAATATTCTTGGGATGTCTGGGGTGAATCGCTCTCTTAAGGTCATGGCACAGCATTTCAAATCAGGTTGAGGTCAGGACTCTGACTGGGCCACTCCAGAAGGCGTATTTTGTGCTGTTGAAGCCATTATTTTGTTGAATTACTTGTATGCTTTGGGTCGTTGTCCCGTTGCATCACCAATCCTCTGCGGAGCTTCAGTTGGCTTCAGTTCAGAAACCAGTCCCTGCTTTCAAAATAGTGCTTAACCTTCATGTTGTCCTCATGTTTCTCTCCATATACCCCGTCAGTCAACATGTCAACATGGAGAACCAACAACAAAACGTTTTCCAGTTCTCATGCTACTACAGTAGTGTACTACACTGTTAGCTCAGCAGACAGACATAAAATAAGGTATCCCGTATAGGTTAAAATCACAGAAAAACAACAACAAACAAAAACAAAGCTGAAAAAGTACAGAAAATACTAGACACTATCTCTTTGCCTAGCTGGATCTGGCCAGAGAATGTCTTCAACATCACAGGCGATATCCTCATTGGCAAGACAATGTGGAAAAAACTGTCTTGAACCCATCCTTGCACAAATGTGGCGTTGACTTGGTCACAGGCGTCTTCCATGGCACTGAATGAGGGGTACCTGAGCCTGGGGCCGGAGATCCTAAACCCAACGCCATGCAGAGAAAAACTCTTCCACTGGGTTTAGAAATGGAGTGTATGGTGGAAGGTATAGTTCTGTAAACTGTGGATGGGGTTGAAACCAGTTCTGGACAAGAGCAGAACGGTGGAATGACACATTGTCCCAGATGAGAATGTATTGCATCTGGTGCATTTGGTTAACTGCTGTTAATGGTCCAACAATGTGAGAATGTGAGGTGTGTTGTAAGGGCCCATATTGGCTAAATGGAGGAGGACCCCATCCTGTGTAATGGCAGCACAAAAGGAGATGTACCCCCACGTTGCCCTGTGGCCAATGATATTTCTACCTCTCCGTCTTGCTTTTGTAAGATTGAACTCTGCCTCATCTATGAATATGTTTTTGTTCCTAATTCCATCAGACTGTACAACTCCTCACTTGGGGGGAGGAGGAAATAGGGCAGAGAGGACAGTACATACCCACACACACCTGGACTTACATAAATACCTGGACACTCTAACACTTGAATTGACACTGACTCTTTATGATAATTTATGGTAAATGTCTTTTATGCCTTTTTTTATAGCTAAAGGTTTTTTTTATTTTTATTATTATTAATATTATTATTGCTACTGTTATCTTTATACTGTCTTCCTCTTTCTCTCCCTATACCATATTCTTCTTGCTAAAAACGGATGCTGGAAATTTCAATTTCCTTGCAGGAGTCATCCCAAAAGGATTAATAAAGAGAAGACTAAGGCTGAATCTCGTTTCTCTATCTTACCTATACCCCTTCTCCTAGTTTTTGTGCGTTCACGCGAGACATATCCATTCATCTTCGTCCACTTATCTGTATTGAGTCACGGGGGCAGCAGCTCCAGCAGGGAACCCCAAACTTCCCTTCCCAGAGCCACTTCAATCAGCTCTAACTGAGGGATCCCGAGGCGTTCCTAGGACAGGTTGGAGATATAATCTCTCCACCTAGTCCTGGGTCTTCCCAGAGGCCTCCTCCCAGCTGGACATGCCTGGAACACCTCCCTAGGGAAGCGCCCAGGAGGCATCCTTACCAGATGCCCTAACCACCTCAACTGGCTTCTTTCGACGCAAAGGAGCAGCGGCTCTACTCCGAGCTCATCTCGGATGACTGAGTTTCTCACCCTATCTCTAAGGGAGACGCCAGCCACCTTCCTGAGGAAACCCATTTCGGCCGCTTGTACCCTGGATCTCGTTCTTTCGGTCATGACCCAGCCTTCATGACCATAGGTGAGGGTGGGAACAAACACTGACGGGTAGATCGAGAGCTTTGCCCTCTGGCTCAGCTCCCATTTCGTCACAACGGTGCGATAAACTGAATGTAATACCGCACCGACTACTCCGATTCTCCGACCAATCTGGGGTCTTGTTCGCAATCCAAGCGAACAAGACCCCACGGTATTTAAACTCCTTCACTTGGGGTAAGGACTCATTCCCTACCTGAAGAAGGCACTCCATCGGTTTCCTGCTGAGAACCATGGCCTCAGATTTGGAGGGGCTGATCCTCATCCCAGCCGCTTCACACTCGGCTGCGAACCAATCCAGTGAGTGCTGAAGGTCACAGGCCGATGATGCCATCAGGACCACATCATCTGCAAAAAGCAGCGATGAGATCCTGAGCCCACTAAACTGCAACCCCTCCCCACCCCGAATACGCCTCGATATCCTGTCCATAAATATTACAAACAGGATTGGTGACAAAGCGCAGCCCTGGCGGAGGCCAACCCTCACCTGGAACGAGGCCGACTTGCTGCCAAGAACCCGACACAGCTCTCACTTTGATCATACAGAGATTGGATGGCCCTGAGAAGTGACCCCCTCACCCTATACGCACGCAGCACCTCCCACATTGTCTCCTGGAGGACCCGGTCATACACCTTCTCCAGATTCACAAAACACATGTAGACTGGTTGGGCATACTCCAAGGCCCCCTCCAGGATCCTTGCAAGAGTGAAGATCTGATCCGTTGTTCTACGACCCGGACTGAATCTGCATTGTTGCTCTACAATCCGAGGTTTGACTATCGGACAAACCCTCCTTTTCAGCACCTTGGAGTAGACTTTACCAGGGAGGTTGATGATACGCCTGTAATTGGCACACACCCTCTGGTCCCCCTTTTTGAAGAGGGGAACAACCACCCCAGTCTGCCACTCCTTAGGTACTGTCCCAGACTTCCACGCAATGTTAAAGAGGCCTGTCAACCAAGACAGCCCCTCCACTCCCAGAGCTTTAAACAATTCTGGACGGATCTCATCAATCCCTGGGGCTTTGCCACTGTGGAGTTGTTTGACTATCTCAGCGACCTCCACCAGGGTAATTGACTTTAATCCCCCATCATCCTCCAGCTCTGCCTCCACCACAGAGAACGTGTCAGCTGGATTTAGGAGTTCCTCAAAGTGCTCCTTCCACCGCTCTATTAGCTCCTCAGTTGAAGTCAACAACGTCCCATCCTTACTGTACACAGCTTGGATGATTCCCCGCTTCCCCCTCCTGAGGTGGTGAACGGTTTTCCAGAAGCACCTTGGTGCAGACCGAAAGTCCTTCTCCATGTCTTCTCCGAACTTCTCCCACACCCGCTGCTTTGCCTCTGTCACGGCAGAGGCTGCAGCCCTTCGGGCCCGTCGGTACCCTGCAACGGCCTCCGGAGTCCTCCGAGACAACATATCCCAGAAAGACTCTTTCTTCAGTCGGACGGCTTCCCTGACCACCGGTGTCCACCAGGGTGTTCGCGGGTTACCGCCCCTTGAGGCACCTAAAAACCCTAAGACCACAGCTCGCCGCCGCAGCTTTAGCAATGGAAACTTTGAACATTGTCCACTCAGGTTCAATGCCCCCAGCCTCCACAGGGATGCCCGAAAAGCTCCGCCGGAGGTGTGAGTTGAAAGTCCGTCGGACAGGGGCCTCCTCCAGACGTTCCCAGTTTACCCGCACTACCCGTTTGGGATTACCAGGTCTGTCCAGAGTCTTCCCCCACCCCCTGACCCAACTCACCACCAGATGGTGATCAGTTGACAGCTCTGCCCCTCTCTTCACCCGAGTGTGCAAAACATACGGCCTCAGATCAGATGAAACGATTATAAAATCGATCATTGACCTTTGGCCTAGGGTGCTCTGGTACCACGTACACTTATGAGCATCCCTATGTTCGAACATGGTGTTTGTGATGGACAATCCATGACTAGCACAGAAGTCCAACAACAGACAACCACTCTGGTTTAGATCAGGGAGGCCGTTCCCCCAGCAGAACTATGGAGTCCCCTACTGGAGCCCCATACAGGACTCCATTCAACGTCTCCAAGAAGGCCGAATACTCCGAACTCTTGTTTGGTGCATATGCACAAACAACAGGCAGAGTTTTCCCCCCCATCACCCGCAGGCGTAGGGAGGCGACCCTCTCGTCCACCGGGGTAAACTCCAACGCAGCGGCGCTCAGCCGGGGGCTTGTGAGTATCCCCACACCCGCCCGGCGCCTCACACCATGGGCAACTCCGGAGTAGGACAGAGTCCAACCCCTATCCAGGAGTACGGTTCCAGAACCGAGACTGTGCGTAGAGATAAGCCCCACCAGATCTAACTGGTAGCGCTCCACCTCCCGCACAAGTTCCGGCACCTTCCCCCACAGAGAGGTGACATTCCACGTCCCCAGAGCCAGCCTCTGCCGCCCGGGTCTGGTCCGTCGAAGCCCCTGACCTTCGCTGCCACCCATATAACAGCGCACCCGACCCTTTTGGATCCTCCCACAGGTGGTGGGCCCATGGGCTGGAGGGAGAAGTGCCACGTTGCTTTTTCGGGCTGTGCCCGACCGGGCTCTGTGGCAAACCCGGCCACCAGACGCTCGCTCACGACCCCACCGTCTGGGCCTGGCTCCAGACGGGGGCCCCGGGCTTCTTCCGGGCGGGGTCCCTCTATCCCTTCCTTGCTTTTCCATCTGAGTCTTTGAACCATTCTTTGTCTGGTCCCTCACCTGAGACTTCTTTGCCATGGGAGACCCTACCAGGAGCACAAAGCTCCAGACAACACAGCCCTCAGGTTCATAGGGACACACAAACCTCTCCACCACGATAAGGTGATGGTTCCCGGAGAGGTGAAGAGAAAACGAATAATCCTAAAGACTGTTTATATTTCCTTGAACAATATACCAGGGGGCAGCCAAGGGAGCTTGTCAGAAGTTGCCAACATATGTCACATGATAGAGGGTACGCCAAGGCTAAGGCTTTGCTACAAGAGCATTTTGGTAATGCGCAGAAAATTGCTTCTGCTTATATGGAAAAGGCTCTTTCATGGACACTTATTAAATCAGAAGATGTGAAATCTCTACAGGCCTACAGTCTGTTTCTGAGAGGATGTTGTAATACCATGGAAGAAGTTGAGTACATGGGAGAATTGAACATGCCTGCCAATATGTTGACCATTGTGAAGAAGTTGCCCTATAAACATAGGGACAGATGGAGAACTGTGGCATGGGAGTTGCCAGAAAGGTGTGGCAGGAGAGCCACATTTACTGACATCGTGGACTTCATTGAAAGACAAGTGAAAATAGCAGGTGGTCCATTATTTGGAGATATACAGGATGTTCCATTAAGGACAGCAATTAAGGATGTGAGGAAATCTAAGTTTGAGCCTTGCTCTAAAGACAAGAGAAGTAGCTTTGCTACCACCATTGCAACAGTGGAAAGGAAAGTTGAACCTGGACCAAAATGGAGAGGAGCTCCTCTGGGATGAAGGCTTGTATGTTTTGTGGAGGTGCGCATACCTTGGATCTCTGCATCCAATTGGAGAGGAGGGTGCACAATGAGAAAATTGCTTTCTTAAAGGAACATGGGGTGTGTTTTGGCTGCTTGTGCATTGGGCACATGAGTAGAGACTGCAGGAAGCGTCTCTCATGCAAGGTATGCAGTCAGAGGCACCCTAGTGTACTCCATATTTCCCCAAAGGAGAAGGAAACAAATTTTGTGCAAGCCAAAGGAGAATTGGAGACAGCAATGAGCAGTGCTCTGATCTCTGTTCAATCCAGTGGTCTAACAGGGGCTGGTGAGCAAGACTGTACACTCCCCATAGTTCCAGTTCAAGTAAAGTCTAAGAAGGGATATAAGACCTTGATCACCTACGCCTTCCTGGATCCTGGGAGCTCAGCATCATTCTGCACGGAGCTGCTGATGAACAAGCTTAATCTCAGGGGAAGAAGAACAGGTATTCTTCTACGGACTATGGGTCAGGAAAAGGTAGTTTGAAGCCATACTGTTTCAAATTTGGAGGTGGCTGAATTAGACGGTGATTGTTTTTGTGAACTGCCTGATATCTACACACAAAAAAAACATGCCAGTTCATCGAGGCAACATTCCTCGTTAGAAAGATCTTCAACGGTGGCCACATCTGAAATATGTACAGATAAGAGAGATTGATTCAGAGATTGACCTGCTGATTGGTACCAACGTCCCAAAGGCACTGGAGCCGTGGCAAGTTGTCCGAAGCATGGATGGGAGTCCGTACGCAGTCAAGACTATGCTGGGATGGACTGTAAATGGACCTCTTAAAGGTGACGGGAGTAGAGAAACTACTTGTGGACAGCCAGATGTCACTGTCAATAGAATCTCTGTTGCAAGTTTGGATGATTTGTGGAAGCAGCAGCTAAAGAACGATTTTCCTGAATGCAGTCAGGATGAGCAGATGGGGTTATCAAGAGAGGACGTTCAGTTCCTGGAATACGTTACAAAAACTGTCAAGTGGAAGGACGGCCATTGCAGTATTGGATTACCATTGAGAAAAAGGGATGTAAATATGCCAACTAATAGGACAGTAGCCGAACAACGTGCTCTGAGACTCAAGAGGAGGTTCGGCAAAGATCCTTTATTTCACACTGATTATACTGCTTTCATGAATGATGTCATCTCCAAGGGCTATGCAGAGATGGTACCACCTGAGGATCTGGAACGGAGTGACGGTAGGGTATGGTACATACCACATCATGGTGTATACCACCCAAAGAAGAAAAAGATCAGGGTTGTTTTCGATTGCGGAGCTACTTTCCAAGGAACCTCATTGAATGCACACCTCCTGCAGGGACCTGATCTTACTAGGAAACTAGTTGGAGTTATGACAAGATTTTGAAAGGATCCTGTTGTACTCATGGCAGACATCGAGGCAATGTTTCATCAGGTCAGAATACCAGCTGAGGATTCAGATCTGTTGAGGTTTCTTTGGTGGCCAAATGGAGACCATAATCAGAACCTGATAGAGCATAAAATGGTTGCGCATCTGTTTGGAGCTACATCTTCGCCAAGTTGCGCAAGTTTTGCCCTCAGGAAATTAGCAGAGGATAATCGGGAAAAGTTCAGCCCCAAGGTAATTGAAACAGTTCTGCACAATTTCTATGTGGATGATTGCCTTATGTCAGTGGCTTCTGAGGAAGAGGCATTGACAATTTACAAAGACCTTCGTGCCCTTTGTGCTAGAGGGGGCTTTCGACTCATGAAGTGGATTAGCAACAGACGTTCCGTGCTGGCGGCTATACCTACCGCAGAGAGAGCAAAAGAGGTTAAGGATTTGGATTTGGATAATGATACGCTTCCTGTAGAAAGAGCATTACAGTGGTGTGTTCAGTCCGATACCTTTAAGTTCAAGGTCAGTATCAAAGAGCAACCCTTAACCAGAAGAGGGATCCTCTCCACGGTCAGTTCAATATATGACCCCTTAGGAATCTTGGCACTTGTTGTCTTGTCTGCCAAAAGGATCCTTCGAGATTTGTGCAGAAAGAACCTTGGTTGGGATGATGTTGTACCTGACTCGGCTGTACAGGAGTGGAGAAGTTGGCTGAAGGAACTCTGTCAGCTTGAAAGTTTTAAGGTTGACAGATGTCTGAAACCTGTGGACTTTGGGGAAGTAATCTCTGCTCAGTTACACCACTTTGCAGATGCTTGTGAGAGTGGCTATGGAACAGTTACTTGCTTTAACACAACATTCACAGACAAGTTCACTGTGCTTTCATAATGGGTAAGGCCAGAGTGGCCCCATTGAAACCTTTTACAATCCCTCGTATGGAGTTGACAGCTGCCATGGTTGCAAGTCGAATGGATGAGTTGTGGAGGAAGGAGTTGCAGATGAAACTTTGGGACTCCAATTTTTGGACCGATAGTACTTCCGTATTAAAGTACATCAGCAATGAGACCTCAAACTTTGTAGCCAATCGGGTTTCAAAGATATTCAGCATATCAAATCCATCTCAGTGGAGATACGTTAACACCACAAGCAATCCTGCTGACCTGGCTTCTAGGGGAGTAAAGGTGGCAATGCTATTGAAGGATAACATTTGGGTGTCTGGACCTCAGTTTCTTGTTGGTATATCAAGGCTCAGACTGTCTGTGATCCTCTTTCAATTGAAGAATTTAGAAAGGCTGAGATGGAGATTATAAGGTTTTGTCAGAAAAGGAGCTTTCCAGAAGAACTCAACAGTTTTCAAAAGGGAGAAAATGTGAAAAGGACAAGCCACATTTACAAACTAAACCCAGTACTTGAAGATGGTATCCTGAGAGTTGGAGGACGGCTAAGCAGAGCAGCTATGCCCGAAGAATTTAAGCATCCTGCCATATTGTCAAAAGATTTACACATTTCTGACCTCATTCTTCAGCATATACATCGAGAGGTGGGACATGGTGGACGCAACCCCATGCTAGCTAACCTGCAGCAAAGATATTGGATCCCAGGGGCTAGTGTGGCTATAAGGAAAATCCTGGCAAAATGTATTGTCTGTCGACAATTGCATGCAGCTCCAGGGCAACAGCAGATGGCGGATTTACCTCAGGACAGAGTTTCTCCAGATGAACCTCCATTCACTCGTGTTGGAGTGGATTACTTCGGACCTTTCGAAGTCAAGCGGGGAAGGAGTATAGTGAAAAGGTATGGAGTTCTCTTCACGTGCCTTTCCATAAGAGCCATACACATTGAAGTAGCATCGTCGTTAGACACAGATTGCTTTGTTAATTCTCTTCGGCGTTTTATAGCAAGTGTTGAGTTATAAAAAGTTAATAACTATGTGTGATGCAGCTATGATGGGATTAATATGCATTTTGTCTGTGAAGAAGTCAAGATGGCCATTTGTTCCCCACCTTCCCCCTCTATTTCTCTGACTGTAAAGAATTGATCTGGTCAACTCTGGCATTTAACATATGCAAAGGAGCTTCCTGCTACAACAACAAAAGGTGGCCTTCTGTCTCCTGTCCCCTGGGGTCTTAGTCTGGGCTAAGACAATACAATGCTAATTAAACTGTTGATGTCAGAGTTTCACATTTAAACAACAGAACCTTTTGCTTTGCAACCAAAAGCGACCCCCAAAGGGGCAGAGTTTAGCGGCATGTGTATTCTCATGGGACTGCGAAGATGCTCTCGGCATGCTGTCATGACAACGGCGGACCAATGAGAATAGATTTGACTGTGCCAGGTAAAAAGGAACCGCCCCAAGGTGCAGGGAATAAAACTGGGGGATTTAGGAATTTTCGGGACTGGTTTCACGTGACTCCATCATGGGGAAGCATGGATCCAGTCCGCTGTCAGCTGCAGTGTTATTATGTTTGTCTGTCTTTGTCTTTGTCTTATCATCCTCATCATAGTGTTGCAATAAACCTTTTCTTAATTCCCAATTTGACCCTCAGCCTCCTTCCTCAGAGATCCGATTGAACCCGATGTTAGTTTTGAGAAAAAACTTAACAATTGGTGACCCCGACGTGATCTCTGAGGAAAAGGACGGACAAATTCAAAAGACGGGATCATGGTGAGCTGCTGAATTTTCACATGGGCCCGAAAAACTGAGAGGTGAGCAGAAACCCTGTTTTATCAAAACACTGCATATAGGTAGATGTGAAAACATGTAGACGTGACGATTCAGCAGTCATCACCGCCGTAAGTATGTAAAAGCAACTGAAGCAGTGATGAGGATGAGCTAAAGCAATTGTGTGTAACTGTTATGTGTGAAGCTTAAAAGGGAGGAGAGACCAGAGGATATGAGCGTTTGAGTCATGTGCACTGATTTAGAAGTCGTTTGAGCCGGCCAGTGAAGCCTGTTAAATCTTAAAGTTAAATTGATCGTGAAAAGTCGGCCGGGTGAACTTGTATAAACGTTTGGTTTATGTGATCGGAATAGAGTCGGCCTAGTTTAACCTGTTAACTTTAAGATTTGAAGTGATCGGTGAAAAAGACGGCCGGGCCACTGAAAAATTTGTAAAATGTTCATGAAAGATGGCCAGGTTAGAACCGTGATAAATTTTAAATAAAAAGACCAGACGGCGACAGAGTTTTAGTCTCTGTGGGGCACGGAGGAAAAACGAAGTCTCTTAAAGCCAGTCTACTGTGAGGGATCTGGCCTGGAGCGCTCACCTTGCGGCGGCTGGACTGAGAACCATGAGGGGTCCCTCAGTTATTTCCTCGTGACCATAGTAAGAATAGGAAATGATTTGATAAATATAGTCAAATTGTGTAAAAGATACACTTAGGAATTGTACAGAGACGCTTAATGTAAATACATTTATGTGGTGGTGGGATGTGCGTTTGGTGATAAACTGTAGCTTGGTGATAAACTGTAGCTGTGTTGCTGGGAGCTGTAGAAGGCGGCTCCGGCTGTATTGATGGTGGCTGTAAATAACTCATTGTATGGATTTTTGATTTGTTGAACTGGGAGCGTGAATGCTCGTGAATGTGTTTTTTAAACAGGAAAAAGCGTTCATTGACGCCTATCCTGTAGTGACTGGGGAAACATTATTTGTTGAATAAGCTGATGAGATTGCAGTATAAATGTGTCAATCTTGAAATGTTCTACAGAATGGCTGGCTAGATGTCTTGTGAGGAACTGCTGAAAAAGTGTGAAGAGTGATTGGAGTTCCTCAGAAAATGCATAATGAGCAGCTAGCAGTTGAGAATGGATGAACATTTGTCAAACATTGAACATTTAAAATAATTAGTTTCAGTTGATTACATCTTCTATTTCATGTTTGGTGTTGTCCTGTGGGGACAAAGATTGGAACAATAGTCTGGTTTAACTTAAAATCCTATTTCCTGTTCCCTGATGAAGTGTTAATTCGCTCTTTCAAAACCTCACTTATTGTCTCCTATGTTAATGAAGGACTGAAAAGGAGGGACAGGGGGGTTTTCACACCTCGTTTTCACACCTTGATGCAGATTAAAGCAATGCATATCTACTCAGAGAGTCTTAATAGTGAATGGTCACAGTCATCAAAGAATCATGGTGACATTTAGCATTGTGTGATGTCTTCAAATGTTTGTAATTGATAAGTGCATTTTTATTTTGGATTCATCTGTTTCTTTTATTCTTTTGGTTTGGTGTTATGAGTAATATTGTGTCTGAATGAATTGATAAAGCTCATTACAAGTCAAATTAAGCATTCCAGTAAAGTCAACTGAAAAGTGGTGGGAAAATAAATTGAGCTGCCTTAAGCAACTGGACATTAGAAGAAAATGTGCCAGAGAGGAATTATAGCTTATTAGGGTTTTAAATGGATATGCATATTCGGAATTTTGACTCAATTGGATTGTTTTTTATTTGACTTGAAATGATAAATAAGAGGTTTTCAACATTTTTGAGTTCATTGCATTTATATTCATTCTGAACTTTGTTTTCCATGATTTAGGTTTATTTTCTTTCTTTTCTTTCACTCAAACTTTTGATTTTCTGTAGGGGTGGGATCGCACGTTTTTAGTCAAGACAGTAGATTTTCTGCTGTTTTTCTTTGGTTTGATGTTTATTTTTTCTCCCTAGTTTGTAAATTAGTTTGTAAAAAGGAAAAATTAAAGATTTGCTTAACTTCTGTGCTGGCCACACAGAATGTTAAAACAATCTTCTTCTGAGAGTGTTGTAGCACAAAACGTGATGCAAGACTAATAATGACATTAATTTGCTCAAAAAATAGCAATTTGTCAAAATTTTGAAATTTCAATAGAAAGAATCAATCAACAGCCCAACCATCTTGAGAGATTTTGGGAATTTTATAGTGGAAAATTGCAGTGGTTTTTATTCTTTGAATATATGTGATTGATGGTATGTAAGTATATTTTCAATGGACTGATGATTTTTGGACGGGTAATTTTATATTTTTTGTGTTTTGGACTGAAGTTTTTGCCCATTGTGTTAAGGATTTTGGAAAACACAGAGACCAAGGAAAACATTTCTCCCTCCATGAGAAATTAATGGACAGATCAAAGACAAACTCATATCACAGTTATTTCCTCCCAGAATGAAACACTAATATGACTTTTGAAAAGGAAAAGTCTGTCAAAACCATTTATTCACAGGTGAAAGCAGAAACTGGTCCACCCTGATGGCTTCAGCTGTTCAAGAAATCCAGATCCAGGTGGAACAAGTTCATTCTGGGTGCTGTTGACTAGGCTACCAGCCCTGTAGGAAAGGACACCCCACACAGCATGAGACCAACAGCCCAGCAGGGGACCACCAAACACCTGACCAGACGCCAACGGAGAGCATGGAGCGTCGCTGTTGCTGATTTCCTGCGGTGGCTCCTGACACTGCCAGCATGGAGGAGAGAGACTGGAGTCCTCTTCCTGATGCTGATTTCTGCTGACCAAATCATCCCCAGGTGCTGGAGTAGAGGCACACCCAGCTACTCCATCCCCATGTTTCCCCAGTTAGACCTGCGAGGACATCAACACCAGGTGTCAGAAAAGGAGGGTCCTGATTTCATGATGAATTGCATTCTGGGGCACGCTAAGCATAGTGCCTTCATCTTCCCGTCTGGATGTTTCTGAAACAGATGATGTTTCAGAAAAGGAGGGAAAAGGAGGGTGTTGATATAAGGAGGGTGCATTCAGACACCTTCCATCCAACCGGTAAAGAATCCGAATATCCAGCCAATCCTTCAGAAAAAGGAGGGTAAGGACTTTTTCCAGCAGCGGCAGCCGAGCGGGCGCACAAAATGTGACATCATGGAAAGCGCCGTGGCCTGCTGCTAACAATGAACCAGCAACGATTGGAGATTTTGTCCCCAGAGACTTTGTGTCCAAATTAGACGACAGTGAACAAGGAACTTTCAAAAATCTGGACTTCAGAATAAATTCCATTAGATAGATTTGCCATTAAGAGAGATTTCAAACCAGCTGAATGCATTACAAAATTGAGATTAGGTGTAAGGTTACTTGTGCAGTTTTGAATTGGAGAGTTGGATTTAGTTAGAAGTTGATCTGTTTTCTTTTGATTAAATGTGTTTGTGTTGACATGCTATTTTGATTTAGAGATTTAAAGATTTTTTTTTTTTTTCCCTTCCTAAGATTTTTTGTTGTTGTTGTTGTTCTCCTTCCTGTTAAATGATTTAAGTTCCCATTGTTGTTTTTTTTCACCTGGTCAAAGACTTCTAATATCTTCTGATTTGTTTGTTTTTGTTTCTAAAGTTAGTCACTAATCACTGAGTAGAATCAGCCATAGCAGCAACAGTTGAGTCAAAGAAAATAACATTTTTTACAAGATAAGGAGTCAGATGAGGTCAGAGTCAAAGAAAATGAATTGTTTGTAAAATCATGTTTGTTTCTTACAACTTTTGCAGCTGATGTTTACATTTTTGGTTACATTTTTATGTTCATATAAGACAAGACATCTATAGTTTATAGTGTTTCACACCAAAGGTGTGAAAAAGGAGGGATTGTTGAGTTATAAAAAGTTAATAACTATGTGTGATGCAGCTATGATGGGATTAATATGCATTTTGTCTGTGAAGAAGTCAAGATGGCCATTTGTTCCCCACCTTCCCCCTCTATTTCTCTGACTGTAAAGAATTGATCTGGTCAACTCTGGCATTTAACATATGCAAAGGAGCTTCCTGCTACAACAACAAAAGGTGGCCTTCTGTCTCCTGTCCCCTGGGGTCTTAGTCTGGGCTAAGACAATACAATGCTAATTAAACTGTTGATGTCAGAGTTTCACATTTAAACAACAGAACCTTTTGCTTTGCAACCAAAAGCGACCCCCAAAGGGGCAGAGTTTAGCGGCATGTGTATTCTCATGGGACTGCGAAGATGCTCTCGGCATGCTGTCATGACAACGGCGGACCAATGAGAATAGATTTGACTGTGCCAGGTAAAAAGGAACCGCCCCAAGGTGCAGGGAATAAAACTGGGGGATTTAGGAATTTTCGGGACTGGTTTCACGTGACTCCATCATGGGGAAGCATGGATCCAGTCCGCTGTCAGCTGCAGTGTTATTATGTTTGTCTGTCTTTGTCTTTGTCTTATCATCCTCATCATAGTGTTGCAATAAACCTTTTCTTAATTCCCAATTTGACCCTCAGCCTCCTTCCTCAGAGATCCGATTGAACCCGATGTTAGTTTTGAGAAAAAACTTAACAATGCAAGACATGGACAAATACTGGAATTGCGCTCAGACAATGGGACAAACTTTGTTGGCGCTGAGCGTGAGTTACGGAAGGCAATGGAGGGTTGGAATCTTGCTCAAATCAACAACACCCTCCTTCAGAAAGGAATGAAGTGGGTTTTTAATCCCCCCACAGGATCACATCATGGAGGAGTTTGGGAGAGGTTGATAAGATCGGTGAGCAAGGTCCTGAATTCCACCTTGAAGGTGCAGAACCTTGATGAGGAAAATCTTCATACAGTTCTTTGTGAAGCAGAAGCTATCATAAATGGTCGTCCCATTACCAAGGCATCCACTGATCCCAATGACCACTAACCCCTAACCATCTTTTGTTGCTAAAAATCAAGCCATCTTTGCCAACGGGACAGTTCCAAAAGGAGGACATTTATGCTCGTCGCAGATGGAAACAAGTTCAGTACATAACTGACTTGTTTTGGAAACGTTGGACTAAGGAATACTTGCCTCTTCTGCAGGAGCGCCAGAAGTGGTCAAGGATCAAGCGCAACTTTCTTCCTGGAGATATTGTACTTATAGTTGACGACTCAGCACCTCGCAACTCATGGCTTACAGGAAGGATTGTAAAAACCATCCCTGATCAAAGAGGACTTGTTCGTCAGGTGCAAATCAAGACAAAGACCAGCTATTTGGACAGATTTGCCTTCTACAGGAAGCAGAGGATCCATGAGGACATCAAGCTAACCCTTTGAGCTTCATAGACTTTGACTGTGACTTGAACATTGTCTCAAAGGGTTTTTTGGCTCTACATGACTAAGTGATTGTACTGATCACTCTTTTTAAAGAGTCTATGGACTTTTTCTATGCGTCTTTGTTTCTTTTTTGAGCTCAAGAAGAAAAGGACATTTTTTAATGGACTATTTATCCTTTAAAAAAAAAAAAAAATAGGGGAATGGATTGTCAGTCTCCTACATAATGTGTATTTATGTAATTATTGTGGTAAAATAATTAGGGGCCGGAATGTAGGAGCCACATTATATTGTTTATGGTTTCATTTATTGATTATTGTGTTGTGCGCTAATATTGTAGGTGGTGGGCATTTTCCTGACGGTCTGAGTGGAAGTGATATATTTGTTTGCTTCACCTGTGCACCTGGGTGTTTTTTGGGCTTTGACGGAGAGGGGGTGAAGCTGGGAGCGAACACTTTTGCTGACCGCACCGCGCACCACGCACAACGCAGCACAGTATAATGTAATTATTTCTACGCACCAGTAAACAATTACCTAAGGCAACAGCAATATTCAGTACATTGTACATATGGAAGACGGAGAATAATAAAAGCATCTTGCAATACAACCAAGAGCGTGTCACAGGTGTGTGCATCTCTCAGCGTTTAGTCCCTCGCGGCAGCACTCTATCGGACTGCTTACAGCCACAACAGTCGGTTTTAAATGGGTGTCTAAAGGTTTGAAAGCATTATGTTAGTATTTGAACAATGTGCTGTAGATATATATTCTTCTGCAGGTGGTGGAGTATACATGAGAAAAGAGTTCAGGATTTTTGTGAATGTGGTCATTGTGCATTCTGTGTGTAAGAAATGACAATTGGTCATGTGGACAATGTGGACAGTGTGGTCCACACATACTTCTGTTTCCCGACTGTGTGAAGAGGTTTGACAGTGTGACAGTTTTGAGGGACCAATGCATGTTGTATGGGAATTTGTTTTATTTTGTTATTTTGTTGTATCTTTTTGTGAAATGTCAGATCTGAAAAAGAGATTGGGGCCTTACAGTTTTTTTACAATTGTGTTGACAATTTTTTCAATACTTTTACCAACTTTCCTAAACTCACAATTAGCACAACATCTGTCTGTCTTAACACATTTTTTGTTGCTTTGACACAAAATGCATACAGTTAACACAACATTTAAAATGCTTTAACATCTTTTACAAACAAGCTCAACCAAGACACAAACAATGGATTTTTACTGACAAATTTGCAAATGTGTTCACACTGTACGTCAGAACAGATAACATCATGTTCTAAACCTATCTTAGGCTAAAGTCAAACTGAACAGCTGTTCATATTGTAAATTCAAACATAAATATATCCCCTGCATTTTACAGTATCCCATTGTTACTGTAAATGAGAGAAACAGCTGATTGAAGTTATGCAAATAGATCAATCACAGCTGATTCCCATCTAGGAAACACACTGAGTTGTTGAGGTCCTTTCAATCGCATGACCATCTTTTTTTTTACAGTATTCTCTGTTACAGTAAGTGAGTGTTGTACTTTGACAGCAAAGATTACTTTCCTTGTTTATTTATACAAACCTGGCCACAGCTGATTCTGATATGTTACATTAGTACATACAGTAAAAGAGTACTATTTGGGCTGATTTTGTGTGAACAAGGAACAATACAGTAAAGATGAACACATAGAAAGTAAGAAAAAATCCTAGATGAGGGAGAGAAGGAGGAGTACCAGGACAATTCTGTCTCTGTTTCACTTTTTCATAATTACGCACATTCTATAAAGCTACTCTGACATGGCTCATTCATTTCTGCAGCAAAAGAAACCAAATGCATTTACTAAACCCAAAAAAACAAAAATGTGGAGAGGCTTCAAGAGAAACTGCAGTGTAAAACAATCTATGGTCACTACAATATACTAGTAGAGCAGACCTGACACAAAACAATGCAGTTTCTGTAATTCCACCTGATATTAGTGTTTTTATGACATTGGGCTTTGACTAATGTTCCTGTTGGGAGAGAACAGGTTCAACAGGATGCTGAACGGCTGCGGATCCGCTCCGGAACGATGTCAGAGTAATTAGGTTTCCATTAAAGTTAATGTGTGTACTTCCACTGACTGCAGAACGGCTGCGTCCCGACTTCGTCCCAGCTCCGGTAATCCGCAGCCCTCCAAAGCAGAGACGCAGAGTTCTATTTTTGCCGGTCGCTGGAGAGCTCCGCAGCAATTGAGCACACGGCAGATAGTGCGGGACAGGAAGTCGAGCACAGAAACAAATCCGGTTAATTTCCAAAATAAAATAGGCCGTGCTCAAGGCGGATCATATTTCCCTGCACTACACCTTGAAAACAGCACATAGTTTTTTCCTCTCTATTCCTCTGGATGGAAACAAACTGTTGTTGATTTTGTTGTTGAACTGTTGTTGAATCTATTCTACGTGAATTTGCGAGATTTCGTGGGTCCTTGAGACTTCAGCTGTCAGTCATGGCCGCAGGCTATGGAAAGCCAAACAGTCCAAATACACGTAATTTCTCACACGTAAACAACACGTAAACTACACGTAAACAACACGTAAACAACGCGCAAACAACGCGCAAACAACGCGCAAAATACACGTAAACAACCCGTCAATTTTTCACACGTAAAATACACGTAAACAACACGTAAATTACGCGTAAACGACGCGTGAACAACACGTAGACAACACGTAGACAACGCGTAGACAACGTGTTGTTTACGTGTTAATTTCACGTGAATTTGAGCCATTTGGTCACTTCTCCATTTTGAATGGGTGAGCGTCCTAAGCTCCCATTGGCTGCTGAGCAGTAGGGTTAAACCATTTCTGTAAGCCTGGGGAGGGGGTCGCCTGCCAACATTCAACATGCAAAGGATCCTCTCACTTCTTTTCTTTCTCATTTCTTCTTTTTTGATTTACCTTTTAAAAAAAATATATTAATTTAACTCAATGAATTTACTATTCAATTATAAACTATTTTCATCAAGATAACATTACGGCCTTTTGCTCCACTGCTGCCTTTTTGTTTGAGTGTAGCATTTTTTATTTCTTGCACATATTGTACAGTGGTTCCTGGTTATTTAGCTGTTGTATATTTTTTCTGTACAAGCTTTCTTTATATATTTGCAATTGGTTAGTGTGTATATACTTTGAGAAATAATAGCTTTTTTTCTACAACTATTTAGCTTACTATTTAACTTACAAACTATTTTGCTGCAAAAAGGATGGATGAGATGGACCTGCATGTCTACATAGGGCCGCTAATCTTAACACACACACAGGTCCTCAGTCAAGTCTGGATCTAGGCTGAATCCCATTTCTCCATCTTACCCCTACCCCTTACCCCTACCCCTTGGCCCTTAAAACCAAGGGGTAAGTGCTAGGGGTGAAAACATACCCCTATGAAATGGGACACCACTTGGTTACATCACCATACAGTATTGATCACAAACTTCCAACATGCAATACATGTGCATACACATGTATCATGTATACATACATATACACTCTGTATACATGGTGTGTTGTATATCTGTTTTAGTTATCACCTTTTTGAATGTCATTGATGTTCAGAAAAACATTTTGTTAACAAAGATCTGTCTTTATTGCCGATAAATGAAACATAACAGGCAAAAACATTACATAAAATGATGTTACAGAACCATTATCAACTATTAGAACCATACCTAACATGTCACACACATAAAAAGGCACTCACATGTGTAAAACTAACAAAAATACACAGAAGACCACAAACAAACAAATTAACTACAGCTGTTCTGATATTCCAGACCAGTCTGATGCCTTTTGGCCTCACATTTCATCAGTGTCCCATATCAAAACCAACAACAATATACAAGTGCATGAACAGGAATTAATTACAAATGATTACAATGATACAGTACAAATGCAATAATGATAATGCGTGTGTGTTTACAAGTGAGGTCGCGTCCACACTTCGTTTCAAGGGGTATACACCCCTCGATCTATCCCCTACCCCTCGGTCGTAATAAGAAATGGGACACCACTAGGTCCCGCGTGAACGCGCAAAACCAAGGGGAAGGGGTAAGGGGAAGGGGTAAGATAGAGAAATGAGATTCAGCCCTAGTCTTTGGGATGCAGAGATCCACAAGTAGGCCTACTTGATACAAGAATATTATTAACCACATATGCAGCACCTTAAAAAATAATATTTATAATAAATCTCGACTTTAGTAAAGAAAAACATAATGACAGAGCTTGTATAAAAACAACTAGTGTCTTCACTAAATAAATGTAGTCTTTTTTCATGGAGAAGAGGAAAAATTCAGATATTCACACACTTTGTGATCAATAACAGGCTGTTTCCTTATCCTAAGATTTGGCATTCACAATTACAGTAATCTGCTTTATTTTAGGGATTTAGTGAAGGCGAGTCATTTTCTATCCGGTGGACAAGGGTTGTGTACACAAAAAGGACCACAACACCATGGTTAAGTTGCCTGCAACAGACTTAAACCTGTTCAGTCAAGCCGTTTTTTAAAAATTGTGTGTGAGCTAATCTGATGAAGTATAATGTAGGTATCCTGAGGCTCTGAGGCTCTGGAGTATTATCTAAAAAGCCGCACAGTACATTTATTTTTGCGGCATTGGTATTTAAACTGAACTACTACTTCTTCATTGAAGTTTTCTTCCTACAATGTAAAGGAACATTGATGGGTTAGATAGATAGATATTTATTGATCCAAATAAAAATGGGAAATTACGTTAATACATATACATGAAATAATAATAGGAATAAAATAAAAGAACAAATATTTGAATATATACAGGATGGGAAGAAATGTGCAACTGCTTAAATAATATGCTAAAATGTAAATAAAGCAATTGTGCAGGTTGCACTTAGTGCAGTAGTGTGGTGTCCAAAACTCTGATCTATCACCCAGAGATGACATGTTAAAGAGTTTTATTGCGTGTGGTATGAATGATTTTCTTTAGCGGTCCGTGCAACATCGAAACTGTCGGAGCCTCTTAGAGAAGCTGCTCCTCTGTTAGACCAGTGTGGGATGTAGAGGGTGGAGTTGCTCCTCTGTTAGACCAGTGTGGGATGTAGAGGGTGGAGTTGCTCCTCTGTTAGACCAGTGTGGGATGTAGAGGGTGGAGTTGCTCCTCTGTTAGACCAGGGTGGGATGTAGAGGGTGGAGTTGCTCCTCTGTTAGACCAGTGTGGGATGTAGAGGGTGGAGTTGCTCCTCTGTTGGACCAGTGTGGGATGTAGAGGGTGGAGTTGCTCCTCTGTTAGACCAGTGTGGGGTGGAGAGGGTGGAGTTGCTCCTCTGTTGGACCAGTGTGGGATGTAGAGGGTGGAGTTGCTCCTCTGTTAGACCAGTGTGGGATGTAGAGGGTGGAGTTGCTCCTCTGTTGGACCAGTGTGGGGTGGAGAGGGTGGAGTTGCTCCTCTGTTGGACCAGTGTGGGGTGGAGAGGGTGGAGTTGCTCCTCTGTTAGACCAGTGTGGGGTGGAGAGGGTGGAGTTGCTCCTCTGTTGGACCAGTGTGGGATGTAGAGGGTGGAGTTGCTCCTCTGTTAGACCAGTGTGGGATGTAGAGGGTGGAGTTGCTCCTCTGTTGGACCAGTGTGGGGTGGAGAGGGTGGAGTTGCTCCTCTGTTGGACCAGTGTGGGGTGGAGAGGGTGGAGTTGCTCCTCTGTTAGACCAGTGTGGGGTGGAGAGGGTGGAGTTGCTCCTCTGTTGGACCAGTGTGGGATGTAGAGGGTGGAGTTGCTCCTCTGTTAGACCAGTGTGGGATGTAGAGGGTGGAGTTGCTCCTCTGTTGGACCAGTGTGGGGTGGAGAGGGTGGAGTTGCTCCTCTGTTGGACCAGTGTGGGGTGGAGAGGGTGGAGTTGCTCCTCTGTTGGACCAGTGTGGGGTGGAGAGGGTGGTCAGGGTTATCCATGATACATAACAGTTTGTTCAGTGACCTCCGCTTCCACCACAGCTTCAAACGTGTCCTGTTTGCAGCCGATCACGGAGCCAGCTTTCCTGATCAGTTTGTTCAGTCTGTTTGTGTCGCCGGCTCCGATGCTGATGCCCCAGAAGACGCGGAGGAGAACAGAGCGCTGGCCACAACAGACTGGTAGAAGATCTCCAACATCCTGCTGCACACACTGAAGGATCTCAGCTTCGTCAGGAAATAGTTTGCTCATCCCCTTCTTGTAAACAGCAGTGCTGTTGATCTTCCAGTTCAGCCTGGCGGTAGTCCTTAAGGCCAGATGGAGTCGACTTCTTGGGGACCGGGACAAGGCAGGGCGTCTTCCACAGCAGCGGCACCCTCCGCAGGCTCAGGGTTGTGCTTTTGAGCCGTACAATACTAATTTATATGTTTTTGTTTAGGGTTACACACAAAAACATAGAAAAATAGGGTCCAGGTAAAAAAAGACTAAAGTAGTTACCCTTTAATAAAGTCTTTCTAACTATCTATCTACGTACACTATACTTTTAACAAAAGATTTATTTCTCATAGTTTGTTGAGACTAGCCAATTGCAAATATATAAATTCAATTAAATTTTATTTATAGTATAAAATCATAAGAGTTATCTCAGCACACTATACAGATAGAGCAGGTCTAGACCACACTCTATAATTTACAAGGACCCAACAACTCCAGTAATTACGCCAAGAGCAATCATTTAGTGCAATAGTGGTGAGGAAAAACTCCATTTAGGGAGAAACCTGGGCCAGACCCAGGCTTTTAGGTGGTGTTTGATGGTGCTGGTTGGGGGTGTGATAAACAGTGGCAGTAGTAGTCACAATAAAGATAATGGCAATGACTAGAAACAGTACAATAAAAGCTTGTACAGAAAAAAAACATACAACAGCCAAATAACCAGGAACCACAGTACAATATGTGCAAGAAAGAAGAAAAAAATCAATCAATTGTGCCTCCCTTGGAATGCAACTGAAAAATTATTTGGCACAACGTAAACATCCCCCTACAACAATCTGCTAGGATTGGAGTGTTTAATGGATGGTGTTAAAGCTGGAAGGTCCCCTAAAAGGCAGTGCAGTGTGGCAAAAGGAGGTAATGTTATCTTGATGAAAATAGTTTATAATTGAATAGTAAATTCATTGAGTTAAATTAATATATTTTTTTAAAAGCTAAATCAAAAAAGAAGAAATGAGAAAGAAAAGAAGTGAGAGGATCCTTTGCATGTTGAATGTTGGCAGGCGACCCCCTCCCCAGGCTTACAGAAATGGTTTAACCCTACTGCTCAGCAGCCAATGGGAGCTTAGGATGCTCACCCATTCAAAATGGAGAAGTGACCAAATGGCTCAAATTCACGTGAAATTAACACGTAAACAACACGTTGTCTACGCGTTGTCTACGTGTTGTCTACGTGTTGTTTACGCGTCGTTTACGCGTAATTTACGTGTTGTTTACGTGTATTTTACGTGTTGTTAACGTGTGAAAAATTGACGCGTTGTTCACGTGTATTTTGCGCGTTGTTTGCGCGTTGTTTGCACGTTGTTTGCGCGTTGTTTACGTGTTGTTTACGTGTGAAAAATCACGTGTATTTGGACTGTTTGGCTTTCCATAGTAGCCTTTCGCAACAGATCTGGACGTGGTGAGTGTTGAACATAGGTGTTGACGGACGGCGAAGCACGGAGCAGACACGCTGCGGAGCACGGAGCAGATTTTGTTTTATGAAATTGGTATAGAAAAAAGTATTGTTTAGGAACCGGTATAAAAGTCAGGGTATTGGTGTTGGTATCAAATATATTTAACAATACCCTAAATACTTATATGTTGTACAATACATTTTTTCCATATCTAACTGTAGGCTACAAACAAAAAAGCTGTTAGATTGATCAAATGACCTCAGTAAGCTTTACAAAATAATTCTATTTTATATTTGTGTTTGTATTTATGATGTTGGTATCGAATATATTTGAATGATACCCTTCTTATTATACTGTGGGGTTTGTAAGTTTGGGCACCCCAAGTAAAAATTTGTATTAATGTGCATAAAGAAACCAAGAAAAGATGGAAAAATCTCCAAAAGCCATCAAATGACAGATTAGACATTTGTACATTTCACAAAAAGTTAGATTTTATTTCCATCATTTACACTTTCAAAATAACAGAAAACAAAAAAATGCCGGCTGCCAAAGTTTGGGCACCCTGCAGAGTTTATAGCATGCACCGCCCCCTTTGGAAAGCTGAGACCTGACAGCATCATGGATTGTTCTCAATCATTGTCTGGAAAGACCAGGTGATGTCAACCTTAAGGTTTTAAATGCCCAGACTCATCTGACCCCCCCCCCCCCCCCCCCAACAATCAGCACCATGGATTCTTCTAAGCAGTTGTCTAAAAACCTCAAACTGAAAATAGTTGACGCTCACAAAGCAGGAGAAGGCTATAAGAAAGCAAAGCGTTTTCAGATGCCAATATCCTCAATTCGGAATGTAATTAAGAAATGGCAGTCATCAGGAACAGTGGAAGTTAAAGCAAGATCTGGAAGACAAATATCAGACAGAACAGCTCGCAGGATTGTGAGAAAAGCAAGTTAAAACCCATGTTTGACTGCACGATCCATCCAGAAAGACCTGGGAAGCACTAGAGTTGTGGTACATACTTGTACAAATATGGTCTTCATGGGACAGTCATCAGAAGAAAACCTTTTCTATGTCCTCACCACAAAAATCAGCGTATGAAGTTTGCGAATGAACATATAGACAAGCCTGATGCATTGTGGAAACAAGTTATGTTATCGTTATTTTAACCAATTAAAATAGAACTTTTTGGCCGGAATGAGCAAAGGTACGTTTGGAGAAGAAAGGGCACAAAATATAATGAAAAGAACCTCTGTCCAACTGTTAAGCATCATGCTTTGGGGTTGTATTACAGCCAGTGGCAAAAGTGGATTCAATAAAATGTCAGCAAATTTTGGATGCTAACTTGATGCCATCTGTGAAAAAGCTGAATTTAAAGAGAAGATGACGTCAACAAATGGATAATGATCCTAAACACATCTCAAAATCCACAGTGGATTACATCAAGAGGCGTAAAGGTTTTGCCATGGCCTTCACAATCTCCTGACCTCAACATAATTGAAAATCTATGGATAGACCTTTAAAGAGCAGTGCGTGACAGACAGCCCAGAAATCTCAAAGAACTGGAAGACTTTTGTAAGGAAGAATGGGCGAAGATACCTCAAACAATTAAAATACTCTTGGCTGGCTACAAGAAGCATTTACAAGCTGTGATACTTGCAAAAGGGGCCAGTACAAGGTATTAACTCTGCAGGGTGCCCAAACTTTTGCAGACGCCATTTTTTTTTGTTTTCTGTTATTTTGAAAGTGTAAAAGATGGAAATAAAATCTAACTTTTTGTGAGATAATACGAATGTCTAATCTGTCATTTGATGCCTTTTGGAGATTTTTCCATCTTTTCTTGGCTTCTTTATGCACATTAATACACATTTTTACCTGGGGTGCCTAAACTTTCAAACCCCACTGTATGTTTCAGGAGAGATGTCCTCCCAAGTCCGACTAAGGCTGCTGCCGAGAGCCAGATGCATGTTTGATGAGCTGGTTCAGGTGAAGGTGGCCGGGCTAAGGGCGAGACAGGTGGTCACCATGAGAGCCAGAGCCACTGACGACAATGGACTGGTGTTCAGCTCCTCGGCCACTTACAAGGCTGATGAGAGTGGGGAGATCAACCTGGAGAGAGATCCCTCTCTCAGCGGGAGCTACGTCGGGGTGGAACCCATGGGTCTGCTGTGGTCCATGAGGGCAGACACCTTGCACAGAAGGTTTATAAAAACTAATTCACTGAACCACCATGTGGTGACTTTCTCTGTGCACGAGAAGGAAGGGGAGAGCAGAATGCTGGCAAAGGCAACCAATGAGAGGCTTCTGATTGAAGATGGAGTTAGCCGGCTCCCCATCAAAGACGGGAATATCCGTGTAGTCCTGTTCACTCCACCAGGTTGGGCTATGTCTCTATCACGCTCCCAGTCATTCAGTTAGTAAAGTTAAAGGAAAATGCTGGCATTTATTTATCCTGATTATTAGGGCCCGAGCACTGAAGTGCAAGGGCACCAACGGTGTCCTAGCACAAAGTGCAAGGAACCTATTGTTTTTGTAAGGATTATTATTATTCCGCACCGTGGCTGTCATTTTTTAGCGCTTTAGCATGTGGGAAAATTCATAAAAAGTTCCACAGACCTATGTCAGACCTTTGAAAAATGACAGATTTCTGTAGTGATTGGGCTCGGGTGATGACAGGGGGCTCCTTGTCTTTTGATAGCTAACACAATGCGTAAATTATAGAGGACCAACTTCCTATCTGGGGCTGTTGAAACAGGAAGTTGCATATCTGGCCAAGATTTATTCCGATTGCCACCAAACAAGACACAGCTGTTCCGCATAGCGACCTGAGCATCGTTGCCAAATCCTGACTGACTCGGCCATTAGATGGCGCTGTTAGAATTTTCTTTTCTTTGACAAATGGGAACCATACTTTGTCTAACTCCTCCTGGGCTGTGACTCCAATCTGCACAAAAACTTGGATATAGACTCGGTGGACCCTTGTGACAAAAATGCGTAAGTTAGTAAGTAGAAGAGTAAGTTGGGGAAGAGAGTTGGGGAAGTCTAATGGTAAGTTTCTATAGCAACGCAGCAGTGCCAGCGCAGCAGTGCAGACAATAGTGAATAGCACCGAGGGAAAGTCAACGTTTTCTTTCTATCTAGTGACAGTCGTTAGTTCAGATTAGTACTGGTAAACTGATCTAGATCTAGGAATAGAAGGCATCATGCTCTCTCCTTATTATTTGACAAAAATTCAGAATTTTAAATACGTATGAAGCTAAATATGGTGCAAATGTGAGAGCGCGTAGATGCGATGTGAGCACTTGTAGAATAGGATTTGAGAGCTTGTAAAAAATCTGTACTCTGTATTTTATTTTTTCATTTCAGTCACTTTTCCAGTACAACCACAAGTCTTTGCTAATCTTTGACATATCCAGACTCTAATCACCACCAAAGCCCAATCCCCCTACTTATATGGAAAATATTTTTTTTAAATAAATATTCAAATAATTACACTGGAATTGTGTGACCAAATGTTTTTAAAGATTACAAACAATATGCCGAGACATGAAGTGTCCCAGGACCAATTATTAAAAAAAAAAAAAAAAGGGAAGAAGGAAAGGGAAGGAGGGAAACAACAGCAAGAACATCGTCCGCTGCTCAAACACACACAGAGACAGCGTACACAAACACAAGCAGACAGAAACAAGATAAAGGACCAAACACATGCGCAAACGGAGACAAAAAGGCCACATCACCAGCCTACAGCATGGCCTTTAAAACAGCCAGCAATGCTGTACCAAGTGTCCAAAGTTTTTTTTTCCTGGCACTCCATTTATGTGAGCTGTAGACAATTTAAATTATACAACCCAAAAGAGAAAGGGTCCATTTACGAACAGACAGTGAGGCAGTTTCCAACGGGTTGCAGTCATTTTCTTTGCAGCTGTGAGTCCAGCAAATACAGCACATTTTAGTTTTAAAGATCTGAAGGGCTGACAGATCGTTAAGAATCAAAACATTGACAGTAACGGGTATAGTAACAATAATCAGGGCAGATATTTTGGATGCAATATTGTTCCAGAACTGACCAACAGGAGAGCACTTCCAGAACATGTGAAGATTGTTACATAGTAGCGGAATAAGGACCCAAAAGCAGAGAAGGGCAGGCAGGCAAGAGAGATCTTCCAAGGCTTCATTGTCACAAAAAAACGAAAGTCCACACAAACACAGGATCCAACGAATGCAAAACAAAGTCCCAAAATCCAAAAAGGTCCAGGGGAAAAGGCAAGAGAGAATAAAGGCAGGTAAAAACCTCACTGGGCTAAACAGGCCACAAGTATGGGAACAAACGGAATCTCCATCAGGAACACACATAGAGGAACGCAGACTACATCACAAAAGGGACACAAAACTATCTGACAAGAGACAAAGGTAACACAGAGGTTAAATACAAGAAGTGACAAGGAGCAGGTGATACACATTAACGTAGGGCAGGACAATCAGACAGACAAGAAGTAAAACTAGGGACAAGACGAGACAGAGACAAGACTTTAAAATAAAACAGGAAACAGAACATACAGACACTCACAGGGGAACACAGGACAGGAAAGGCAACACAAGACCAGGGGTCTGTTGCACGAAACCAGGATAAGGGATTAAGCCGGGATATTCAAGTTATCCTGGATGAATTTAGCTTTGACTTGGTTTCACGAAACCGGGTTGAATTAAACCCAGCCAAGTAACCATGGAGATTTATTCTTTGCAGCTAGCCTGGTCCAGAGCAGGCTAACAGCCAGGCTAAGATTAATCCTGGAGTCTCATGCGTTAAATCAGCTACCGCTCTGATCCGACATAAACGTGTTTAACAGTTAATCTGTTGTCTTCTGCTTTATTTTTATTTCCCGAGGAATATTAATTCCCTCTGCTCACTTTTAAGGCAAAGTAGGCTAAATAATAATTTTCAGTAGAAATGATGAATCACTGAGGAAGCTCACTAAGCCAAGGAATAACAACATCTTAGAAATATGTCTTAGGTTTTATTTTGCATATGGGTTAAATAAATCAGCTTTTTTGCAAAGTACACACAAGGAAATACTGAACATCTTGATTTGGACTGAAAGACAATTCCTTCACGTGGCTCTGTGTCTGGGGCAATGTCTGACCTGTTGAAGGAGCATAAAGAATTTGTGTCAGACATTTGATTTACAAATTCCATCCTGAGGGGGAAGAAAACGTGTATGTTTAAAAATAATCAAACATAGAATTCTGCGATTCTGCACCAGCGATACTGTAACCATCGCTAGTTTAGTTGTGTAGCTAGTTATTAATAAATGAAACAAATCAAGCAGGGATACTTACATGTCAAGCAGAAATGTGGCTAGCGCTGAATCCGTGTTGAATCCTTTCAGGAGGCGTAGCTCCCTCCACCTCTGAAAAGCCGCTCCAATGTTGACCCTCGTTTTATTTCGGGCTCGGTTTAATTCTTTCTTTTTAGCTCGCTTTTCGTCATCGGTCTTCTTCTGTTTGCCCGTCTTTGTTTTCTGAGCAGGTGTCACTCGAGAAATTGGCAGTTTTCCTGAAAAGTTGTTTCTCCGCGATTAGCACAGCTGCTGCACACTGGCAATCTAGAGCTTGAACACGGTACGCGCTGTGCGGGGGGAGGGGGGGTATGAGCAGCGCGTACACGAGAGTGATTGACACTGCTAAGACAGTCCTCCTGGCTCTTATTGGCTGTTTCTGACCGGGAGCGGTGTATTTCTGCAAGTAGCAGTAGGAGCACAGGGAGGAGCCACAGGAGCTTGATTTTTTTCACAGATTATCTGTCTCATATTCTACTGTCAGGACATAGTGACAGTTTTAACAAATATGTAAAAAATATTTTTTTTTACAAAAGTTACCTACTGAAGCTTTAAGTGAGAGAATACAGCTTCTTTATCTTTTTGAATAGGCTCAGAAATGACACATCTCCTTGGCATATGATGATTCAAAAACTGTTCCCATCCCCCTTAATTCACCCTAGGAGAACAAAACTAATAGAGCAAGTAACAATAAGCAGGTGAGAATTGGACACAGCAACCTTAACAGCACACATCACATCATAGTGAGCATCCAACTCATTGGTGATATTTTTGAGGTACCATGGTGAAATATCAGAGAGAAAGGACATGTTGCAAAAAGTAAGTGATTTGGGATAACAGGAGCAGGGGTTCAGAATATAGGCTACTGGAGTGGTGAAAGTGTACAAGGCTGCAGATGCTTGTCCATTTAGAACAGACCCAAGACGGATGAGTACAATGGGGCATACCCGACACTGTAGGAGTGAACCAACCCCAGCAGATGGCAGCAGCGCAACATTAAGGGTGCAAGCTGCCGTTAAAGTAGAAGAAGAACAAGATGAGAAGAACAACAGCGTTCTTCAACCCGAGTGTAACTTGCCAGTGCAAGCGGTAAGTCATAGTTATAATAATAACATGTAGGAGATTGTTCATTACATCAATACTGTATCTACCTAGAGGAGGTTAGTTATGGTCAAAGACAATTGTCGATTATAGTCATACAGTAAGGTGACCAGATTTCTCAGACAAAATCCGGTGTTCCGGTTTAACGAGAGTCCATGTTAACTGGCGACCGTCAGCCAAAAGCGTCTGTTGTTGTCGTAGTGACGACAGTTGTTGCAAAACGGGAAGAGACTACGTAGCTGTCCGCGTGAATGCCTTTTTGTTAAGTTGTCATTAAAATATGCAACATAACGACGTGTACATTAGGCTACCTTTCTGATTTGTCTTTTGAATCTAGTCTGAGGAAACTTGTCCGTCGCGTTTGGAACGCGGCTTGCTGTTAAGAAGGAAAACAGAAACACAGCGTTGCCCTTCCTGTTTAGGTCTAGAATACGTTTTATTGAATAGGCTACACCTATTCATCTTTAGAGCCTGTTTAAGTAAACACGTATCACGTAGAAAAGTATTTAGCCCTTTTAAAAGTAGAAAAAAAATTAATGTAACAACTTGGATTCGAACTCGTAGCTGCCTTTGTGAGAAAATATATAAGTTTCAGTGGTTTAACGCAGCGCGCCATAGCATCGTATCAAGAGATATTGGGCATGGCTTCATATCAACTCAAACGTCACACAGGGTCTCTTAAAATGAAGAGGCAGCCCGATCAACTTGTGACCACACAACACTGCGTGCAAATAACTCACAAGTTGCTCTTGCTCAGAAATTGTCTTTATTTTGTTTGATTCCCACAAAATACACGCCTTGTATGTTTGTCAATTGTAAGCACGTTCAAATCAACCTGAAACTCGAATGTCCATCTCTGACAAAACAAATAATAAGTCTCAGCTATCTCATCATATCTTTAAAACAGCAGGCAGTCAGATCCAGTTGTGACCACTGCATGTAGCCTTAAGCTACTAACATTAATAAATTATATAGGCTATTTGTGTTAGTAGCTTCAACCTTGAGGTTATACTTAACACCTCCTTTGGTCACCACTCCTTCCAATGCCTTTAAAACAAATAAAACAAATAAAAAATAAAAAATAAAAAACATGATTTCACATACAGGTCTGTGCAGGATGAATAGTACAGTACAGATGTAGAACAGTTAGCATGTACAGTCATCGGACAGGCGCGCAGGCCGTACTTTAAAGGCAGTAAGTGGGATAAGCGTTTTGAATTTCAAAGTTTTTTTGTAGTTCATTTCAGTCATTTGCAGCTGAGAACTGGAAGGAGTGGTGACCAAAGGAGGTGTTAAGTAGCCTATAACCTCAAGGTTGAAGCTACTAACACAAATAGCCTATATAATTTATATTAATGTTAGTAGTTTAAGGCTACATGCAGTGGTCACAACTGGATCTGACTGCCTGCTGTTTTAAAGATATGATGAGATAGCTGAGACTTATTATTTGTTTTGTCAGAGATGGACATTTGAGTTTCAAGTTGATTTGAACGTGCTTACAATTGACAAACATACAAGGCGTGTATTTTGTGGGAATCAAGCAAAATAAAGACAATTTCTGAGCAAGAGCAACTTGTGAGTTATTTGCAGTGTTGTGTGGTCACAAGTTGATCGGGCTGCCTCTTCATTTTAAGAGACCCTGTGTGACGTTTGAGTTGATATAAAGCCATGCCCAATAGCTCTTGATACGATGCTATGGCGCGCTGCGTTAAATCGCGGAAATTTATATATTTTCTCACAAAGGCAGCTACGAGTTCGAATCCAAGTTGTTACATTCATTTTTTTCTACTTTTAAAAGGGCTAAATACTTTTCTACGTGACATGTGTTTACTTAAACAGGCTCTGAAGATGAATAGGTGTAGCCTATTCAAACGTATTCTAGACATAAACAGGAAGGGCAACGCTGTGTTTCTGTTTTCCTTCTTAACAGCAAGCCGCGTTCCAAACGCGACGGACAAGTTTCCTCAGACTAGATTCAAAAGACAAATCAGAAAGGTAGCCTGATGTACACGTCGTTATGTTTTATATTTTAATGACAACTTAACAAAAAGGCATTCACGCGGACAGCTACGTAGTCTCTTCCCGTTTTGCAACAGCTGTCGTCACTACGACAACAACAGACGCTTTTGGCTGACGGTCGCCAGTTAACATGGACTCTCGTTAAACCGGAACACCGGGGACATTTTCAGCTCAGAAGCGTAAATACCTCCAAAACACGTCGTTTTTAATTTTTGTAAAACTTAAAACGGGGACACTAGACCTAGAGCTGAGTATCGGATACAATATAAACTATTGAGGAAAGATTTTCCTTTGACATTGATGCAGTATGAAACGAGATCGCTGCAGTCGGTAGCAGAGAAACAAGCTACAATGGAAGTTAATGGGATAATTGTCCAGCTTGTATTTACGTTCATAAAGTGCTCGTTTTGCTGCTGACAGACTCAGATTAATATTCTAAGTGTCTGATAACATTATGGAAAGGATTTCTAAGGAGGCTGACCTTTCTGTTAAAGATCATTTTTTAAAACATAAAAGTCCACCAGACTCCATGTAAATAATCAGTGATTTTAGCCCGGTAAAATACGGCTTTCTAAAACATCTCTGAGCTCTGAGCAGCGCTGCTCGATCGGCTCCGTTTGGTCAGAGTTTTCTTTCTTTCAGTCCAGTTTTGGGCCGGGATCCAGCCGGGGACAGGTCAGCAAAATCGGGGACTGTCCCCGGAAACCGGGGACGTCTGGTCACCCTATCATACAGTCATTCTTTGCTAAGAACAGAGCTGTGTGTGTGTGTGTGTGTGTGTGTGTGTGTGTGTGTGTGTGTGTGTGTGTTTGTGTACGCACGCCTCAACTGGGAATAGTACGGCGGCAGACAGGGGCAAACGGCTGCAACTTAAGAAATCACATGTAAATAGAGACAAAAATTGACAAAACACGTGTCTGTAAACTCGTGGTAATAAAACATTTAACTCCATCAGCGTTTAACGTTGCGTTTGTTTAAACCATAATACATGAAAGGGTTTAATTTCAAGGTCCGAAAGTTATTGTATTAATTAGCATGGTCAAAGCGGAGCAGTTGCAAGCTTTTATTTTGAAAAGTTGAAGATTGGGGACATAGACATATAAAGAGTACACGCTGCATCGAACGCTACTGCTTACTGGCGCTGACGAGCCGTGGGGCCGCCATCTTGGACCGGTCACCCGCTCCATTCAGTGTAATGTGTTTGGCAGGTGCAATGAGCTTTCAGCGCGTTTAATTAATCACACTCACTGAATACCGAACTGATTTTCATGCGTTTTTTTGCTGCAAAGGTCATACATGTAGCTATAATACAGGGCACATGGTTAGGCGTACTCTTATATTCATAGTGTGCTTAACAGTAATAGAATATTCTAATATGATATAAATTCACCAGACGTCTGAGATCAAAACTGGGAACATAATCCCCGAAAAGGGAGAGCAACGGGGATATTTCCAGTTTGACTATCAATCTGATTGAAAAACCTAATGTTGTGTCTTTAAAAATAGAACAGGGACAGAGGTAGTTTTTTTTCTGTATTTAGTCAGGGACAGACAACCAAAAACGGGGACGGTCCCCTGAATCCGAGGACGTCTGATCACCCTAGACCAGTGATCATCAACTGGCGGCCCGCGGACCGAATGCGGCCCGCCAAGCCGTTTGATCCGGCCCGCGACTGGATTCCAAAATTGTGAGGATCAAAGAGAAAATATGTAGGCCTATTCTACACTATTAAAGCAACTAAAAGCAGCAACAACTGAGTCTCTTCTCAGTAATCACCACCATTTATGACTCTATTTAGGCTACACCCCAAAATGAGGACAGACTCGTTACACTGTTTTGTATTTATTGTTTCACACAGTTTTTTTTAAAACATAACTTTTCCTCATGCCCTTACTTAACATTTGTTTTTTATTTCAAAGTCTCAACAACATGCTTGGAACTAGGAAACTCCTCAGGACTAAAAAAGGAGGAAAAAACGATCTGGCACAATTTAAAATAGCATGGTAAATAAATAGCCTGGAACCAGAACAAAACAGGTCACAAATATTGTTCACACAGCAAATAAAACGTTAAGTGGGCTATAGCGAAATCAAATCACAAGGCTGAAATGGACTACTATAACACTAATTAATCAATGGCTGGAGTTACATTTCCCCTCTGACACTAACTTTTTCACATCAGGCTTGGCCGCTGTCAGACTTATGCGCAAACAGTCCTCCAAAGACTGGGTTGACAGACGGTTCCTCTTGTGCGTTTTAATCGAGTTCATCTTGGAGAACGCAGCCTCACAGGTGTAGGTTGAACCAAACATGGTGAGCACATACATAGCCAGCGTCTTCAATGTGCCATAGACCTTGGGACAAGATATCCAAAACGCGCTCAGGCTTTCAGCACCACTGAGAGCAGCCTTCATGTCGCCTGCGGCCTGAATTTTAGCCAGCTCGCTCTGAATGGCTGCCTCGTCCAACTGCAGCATTTTCACCGCGTTTGTGGAGAATTCTCCGCTTGGGGTGATGGTGAATGGGTCACGCACAAATCCAATGACATCCCTGGAAATAAAAAAGTCATCAAATCTAGCAGAGAAGTTGTCTTTTAATTGTGTGATAAATATCTTCATCTTGTCTGTTACGTTGCCTTCTCCCACCGTCTTCAGTGTGTTGAAGTGCAGCAGCCTCCCTGACAACAAATCTGCGTGGAACAGATCAAGTTTGTTCCCAAAGGCTTCAAGTTTTTCCACCAAATCCACCACTGATTTTTCTTTTCCTTGCAGCTGTAGATTAAGTGTATTTAAATGGGAGAAAATGTCTGTTAAAAATGCAACGTTGCACATGTATCCCATGTCTTGCAAGATGCGGAGATGATCAGCTGCCGCTTTGGACTTAACTTTGTTTTAAAAAATCCACTACTTGGGCACGGAGTTCAACAAGCGCTCCAGTGCTTTGCCCTTACTCAGCCAGCGCACGTCATTGTGGAGTAACAGGTCATCATGAGAAGCCTGGGATTCCAGCACGGAACAGGCGGTGCTGCGTGCTTGAAGTTCCTCTGATGTGGTTAATAATTTTCATTGTTTTTTCCATCACCTCTTTGAGCTCCCCACTTAGCTTTGCGCACAGCACACTTTGATGGATGATACAATGGAGTGCGTTAGTCTTTATTCTGCTCACCAGACCCTTATTTTTTCCAATCATGGCAGGTGCACCATCTGTCACTGTTAGGTTGATTTTATCCAAGGACAATCCATGGCTTTTAAAAAAATCCTCCAGTTTTCCAAAGATGATGTCAGCAGTGGTGTTGTCCTCGAGTGGAAGCAATGCCAGCAGCTCTTCTCGGAAATCTTTGCCATCATAGTATCTGACAAAAACGCACAACTGTGAGATATCCGTGTTGTCAGTGGACTCATCAATAGCCAGCGAAATATATTTGGCTTCCTTGACCCCGTCAATGACAGCTCGCTGAACTTGCTCCGCCAAAACGTGTACACGACGTGCATTAGTTGAGGCAGATAGAGGTACTTGTTTGATAGATGCAATAACTCTGTCCATTGATTTGTCGGGGGCAAGTTCCTCCAGAACAGTGATCATGCACTCCTTTAAAACCTCACTTTCAGTGAAAGGCTGGTTATGTCTGCAAAGCACCCAAGCAGCCTGCAGGGATGCACATGTTACTCTCTCTTGATCAGTTAAAGTTCGAGTAATAATGCCACTTGCGTGGGAGTAGGCAGATTTCAGTGCGGCGATTTTTCTCTGAGGCGCCTCTGACTGCTCAGGATATGAAATCTTAAAATTTGAATGTTTAGTGTGGTGGTGACGGCGCAGATTGTATTCTTTTGCAACAGCAACAGTTTTGTTGCAAATTAGGCATACTGGTGAGGCATTCCGGAAGGTTGGCATGATAAATGCGTACTTTTCAGTCCAGTCATCATTGAAGGACCTTTTTTCAATATCAACTTTGCGTTTCATAGCCTTTGAGAGTGCCATTTTACCTCTGTTAAGAGACCCTTTCCTGTCACTTCCTCTGTGTTTGTTTTTCAACTGCTCTATAAGTAAAATTGACTTAATTGAGTTGAGGCAAAATATCTATCACCCCTGGTGGTTGTCTGTGGTATAGGTGATAGGAACCTGACTCATAAAGGCCTTCAGTTTTGTAATGAAATGGAAAAAGTATTAACAATAAACATCAATCATAATGTTATACCAAAATTTGATTTTTTATTTAATTTTTATTTAAGGGTCCGGCCCCCAAGGAGACTGTCTGGTAAAATTCTGGCCCTCTGACAAATATAGTTGATGACCCCTGCCCTAGACCATAGACCCTAGACCAGACGTCCCCGGCGTACCTATCATTTGCAAATGATAGGTATTTGCAAAATACCCCTACATATAATAGGTATTTTGCAAATCAGACATTATAAATATGATAGGGAAGAAGAAACAGTGACCATAAAGTCAGATATTTAAGTTCAAGAAACAATGATTATATTGTTAGAGTCTACTTGAAGCTTTTTATATTTGTCTCTCTCTCTCACACACTAGGGTTGCACGATATTGACAAAATGTGATATTGCAATATCGATATGAATTCTGATATTTTTAAACATATGTAAAATTACAAAATACAATAATAACAAATTAAACAAGTTTTCTTACAACAAAAGGTTTATTTCAACTGACAGTCATATTGGACTGGTCCAACATGAATAAATAACTAAGGACCATGTCTACAGAACAGGACGGGTTCTACTGGTTGGACAGTTTAAAATATATAAATAAAGTTAACAGGACAGCTCCACAAAATAAACTAAATATTGCATACTTATTGTAACTTTCAATATATTTGATAAATGACCAGTTGTCTCAGCTCTTATTACATAAGTATTTGGACAGATACACCTCTTTTATGTTGTGTTGACTCTGTACTCAAGCACATTGCAATTGAAAAGGCTATAAGAGTAACGTGCAAGTCTTATCAAACAAATCCCAACTAAACCAGAGACAATCACAATGTAATAACAACACAAGCATACATTAGTGCTGCTTTTGGACACCCAGAATAATGTATAGGTCATACTCACTTATATAACGATCTGCTGTGTAACGATATTGCGTTGATATATCTTGCACCCCTAACAAAGCACACGTACCAGTGCATATTTAAAGTAGCAGTATGAAATGAAAAGTGGCAGTTTTTATTTAAACTGCACATTTATTTGGTTGAATCTCCCTTGAAAACTCGCAAAACTTAACTTATGTAGCAATTTTCAAAACACAGATACAAAATGCTTTACAGAACCCGGAGTGAAAGAGATAAGATTAAAAAAAAAAAACGCCGATTTGAGCAGGAATATGCTGCACAGTGCTCTAACATCTTGTATCTTCTGCTTCTAAGTAATGAGTATGACCGGTCCAAGATGGCGGCTGGATTTCTCGCGCTCAGCAGCCAATGCGGCGTCTACTCTTTATATGTCTATGACGGCACCAACCGGGAGGGCATGAGACGGGAGCATAGACTGTATATTATTAATCCGAGATGGAAAGTAACGAGGTACAAATACTTTGTTACTGTACTTAAGTAGATTTTTCTGATATTTTTACTTTACTATTTATTTTTGTGGCAACTTTTTACTTTTAAGCCCACTCCTTACATTTTAACACAAAAATCGGTACTTTCTACTCCGTACTTTTAAAAAATTGACTTGTTAGGCTACTTTAGTTTTGCACAAAAGGTCGTCATCTCGGAGAATAACGCCGACACGCGCCTCACACTGCAAGCGGGCGCGGGCGCGCGCGCCACACAGAAAAAAAAGTGAGAGAAAAGAAACTAATTAATTAATGTCTGTTTAGTAATTCATATTTTATCCTTTATTTCCTTATTTGAGCATCACACATACATGTAGATTCCTTCAAATGGTAAGGGGATGATTAAAATAGAGAAACTGGATCTGTGAATTCTTACAGAATCACAACTGAATTTCTATCTTGCTACTCAGTCAGAATCTTATTAACTTGTGTCCCAGTCTTTGTCACAATAATCATATATGTGATGTTTTAGGCCTGTTGACAGACATCCATTTAAAATGTAGCCAATGGCATATAAAGGACTTTTTTTTATGTCCACTAAAGTTTGTCAGCTTGCACTCTAAAAATGGTCATTTGCAAGGCTACTTTTACTTTTATACTTTAAGTAAATTTCCAGGCCTGTACTTTGTTACTGTTACTTGACTGTAGATGTGTCCCCGTGCCGGGGATGTAATGATAGTGGATGGTTGCCAGCTGACTGGGGGCTGACTGTGGATGTGTCCCCGGGCCGGGGCTGTTGTCAGCTCTCATCCCAACTGAAGCCTTGCAGCACCGGGCGAATGAAGCAGACATACAGGGGTGTGCTAGCTGGCTACATTACTATTACATTAGTTGTCCATCTTTACAGTTAACGTTACTGATGAATTCATGGGTTATCCCAGTGTTGTGAACCGTGGTCAAAACAAACATACTTAAAATAACTGAGTGTGTTGAATAATGTCGTAATCTTCAGTTACCCACCCAGAGTTAGCTAGCTGGCTAACATTATAGACCTAGAATTAGCTACTTGTCAACTAGAACCCAACCGATATATCGGCGGGCCTGTATTATCGGCCAATATTAGGCATTTACTGATCTATCGGTATAGGTATTTATAATGGCCGATTTAAAAAAAAGTAAAAATAAAAAAAAAGAAGAAGAAGAAATTATGAGGCTTTCTTTTAAAAAAGAAGCTGTTGTAGTTGTGAGAAACTTTCAATCTGCCAGACCCCAGTGTGCTGGGACAAGTGGTGTAGTCCAATGTAAGGTAGTGAGTATACTGTACTGTATATGTATGGGCCAGAATGGGGGGTCATATCATAGTGAAGGGTCTGGGAGTTCTCCCTCAGGAAATTTTGAGCGTCAAAGACTTTATTTCCTGCATTCTGACACACTTTTATGCACCAATTCACGGTGGAAATACCTTTTAATTAGCCTACGCAAAGAAAAAAAAACAGATCCCAATTCAAAATATATCAAAATGATAATGCAAAGTATGTTACATGTCATTTCACATTTTTAAGTGGGTATATGAAAATCCTGAAAAACTAATATTAAAATATAGCAGACAGAAGATAAAACTCCACATCATACACAAAAGAAAGTCAACAAACTCAGATAAATAAATAAAACTTGACAGACACAATGTTATGTGCAGGGTTCCTTTTTCCTTTATTGCAATGTAAAATTGTGTTTTCTAGATGATGTGGAAGCGAGCTTTCTTAGTGGGTATACTGCGTATACCTGCATATCACGTAGACTACACCACTGGCTGGGACAGTAAAACACAAGCTCCTTACACTGTGGCCGTTTTCAAAATCGCCTACTGCATACTGCAGACTATGTCCCGACATGTATAAAGAGACCCAGACTTGAGTAAAAGTACAAGTACTCTATCAAAAAAGTGACATGAGTAGAAGTTGAAGTGCTCTTTAGGCACCACACTTAAATGGAAGTACTCAAGTATTCAATATTTTTTGTACTTAAGTATTACAAGTAGTTTATTTTAAAATGTATTGAAAGTAAAAGTGCACGTATTGTGTCATGTAGTTTTGAAGTTATTAAAGAAAGTAGTCACAAGATTGAATATCATATTTTTTATATTATTTCAACACTTTCAATTCCTTTTGGCCTTTAGCAGTACAAGGACAGGAATGTCATGCATGTCATGAGCTCAAGCTGGTGTGCCATTTTTGTATCATATTTGTAGCTTACCTTGATATGTTTCTTCAACTTTGATAGTGGATTTTTGAAGGCCAATTATTTCGCAATCTTTAAGGAGGCAGAGTAGGCACTTCATTCTATGTGAATTGTCGTTCACTCCGACAAATGAAAACATGGACTCTAAGTAGGGCCAGTGGTGGTCTCCTTCCTCACCCTAACCACTACACCTTAACGATCACTCAAAGTTGAAGGTGGTGTTTCTGGGTCTTCCATCTCAAAACAAACTAACAAAGCTCAAGGGTTCTCAATGCAGACAGGCAGCAGAAGAGCAAAAGCCAGAACGGGAGACAGCGTGATCGCTTGATTCGCTAAATGATGAGCCAGCTTCATCAAACCTGGTGACAGAGCCATCTACCGCGCTGGCAGTGATAATGTGGGTTTGGAGTGATTTGTAACATTTTTATATTGTAACGAGTAACGATGCAGTACATAAAAAATGTATCGGAGTAAAAGTATTAAACTCATCAAAAATATGTACCAAAGTAAAAATGGAAGTAGGAGAAACAAATAATACTCCAGTAGAGTACAGATACAGCCTTTTAGTACTTAAGTTTTGTACTGAAGTAGTTCTACTTTGTTACTATACATCTCTGCTCTTGTCTGCAATTCTCCTGATAAAGCTCCAGCCAGCTCTGTGAAGGTGGACAGGCCGGGCGGCAAGCCAACGACCCCGGCAGGGACCTGTGCTGTCACGGCCGACTGTGGAGCTTCTGAACTCTGAACCAAATTTGCAATTAAGCATATATTTTCGTAAAACTGCCCATATTTGAGCGCTACATAGTATTTTTCTTGCATAAAAAAGTCTCAGAAGCGAATATAGTGAGGAAATAGCAGACAAATCATGTGTAAAGTTTCCAGTTGTTGTTTCAGTGCTTTGCACACCAACACATTTAACTTTGAATTTCGTAGCCCACAGCTACGAATCAAGATCAACATGCCCTTGAATTTCAGTTTCCCGGCTTCACCTAACCTAATAACCGCGGTCCTGCATAAGCTGTGTCACAACGGTGGTTAACAATTAGTTCAATCAACCCAGGGTTTCCCAATTCAGCGACGCACTCGTTCACATAAAAGAGGCGATGTTTGCTCAATCTCAAACATCAACCAGAAGAGCAAACTATAATTCTACATAAATATTAAGAATACAGACATGGTTTTGCAGGCAAAATGCAATACAGTTGCTGCTTCCTAAAACAGGAAGGAAAGCGGGCAAAAAAAGCTGACACTGGAAGTGTGTAAATCACAACGCTTATCAATATCACTTTACCATCAGTCAGGCACAAGGTCTACTACACTTGTGCTTTCCATAAACTGTCGTTGCTTCAGCCTATTATTTCAGTTGCAACCCTGGCAGTGGTAAGCGGTCGTGAGAGAAAATAAAAATTAAAGCTGCAAGCAGCGTTAGACGGGCCCTCGCACTACTGCAGCTTTGGGGTTACTGGCGGACGCCGCTCCTTGTAACTGTGCATTTGTGCGGCACTCAGACACTGCAAATCGTCACCAATGATAAGGGAACTCCCTGCTGAGTTCAATGATACCGCACACAAAGGTCTACCTTAAACGGTTCAAATGTTATGAAGGGGGCATGGTCTAAGTACGTGGGTGTGGTTCTCTTAGTCTCTTATGTAGACCACACATTATAGTAATTTTCATGTAAATTTGATGTTGTTTGTCATATAAGGCATACAAGGCGTTCCTATTGCCAGCGAGGGGCGCTTTGACCAAAAGTCAATGTTGGCCTATAAATATCCTCAGGCCTGGGAGCATGACATACAAGATGTGACTCTAAGAGCCAATGACCAAGCAAGAGTGAGAACGGGTTGACGTCACACGTACGTGGCCATATTCATTTCTTTGTTTAACGAGACGTGTGTGACTTGAACATCTCACAATTGCTAACAGAACATACAGCGAAAGACCGTGTGTAACATGTCAGACTGTCCCGCCAACCTGTATACATTTTAACAACAATGTACGCTGTAAAGATTTTTCAATCTGAAGTTGCTGAAGCTGCTGCTGTTTCAATCCCGTCGGCTTTCTGCAGCGGGCAGGGCAGCTGAGTTTCCCCCGTGACTGACGCTCACACACACGGTGGATGCAGGAAAACGGGAGTGGCAACAGGAAGTAGGCCTAAAAGTCAATGTGCTATACTTTAACGAACTCTTGGAGATTTCACCAGATTGACTTTAAATTTGGTCTGTGTCATCTAAAACCCTTAACGATGACAAGGTGTGGCAGTGGCGTGACAGCCATTTTGGGCATTTATCGATGAACGAAGAAGTAACTTTAGTGTACATTAAAAATATCTGAAAGAGGAAAGGAAAACCAGAAAACAGGAACACAAAAACGAGAGCACAGAGACAGCGAATAACTTGAGAAAATAGTGATTGGGAAGCGTCCAAAGCTGACTCAAACAAGCAAACCGAACACACAAAAGGATCTGACAAGAAACCAGGGGAGCACAGACACTAAATACACTGGGTAATGAGATAACGAGAGGCAGGTGACACAAGGGCTGGGAAACAAGTAGAAGACATCAGGTAGTCACAGGAGCAGGAAAACACAGGAAGTAAAACTAAAGACAAGACAGCACAGAAAACCAGACTATCAAAATAGGAAACAGAACATGCAGCCACTCTATGTTGTGTTGGAAACACAAGACCAGGGAGGAAACGAGGACTAGAACATATACAAGACCAAAGACTAACGCAAGTATAAAATACATATAACAAAACGCCAAACCACAACAACATACTGAAACAAAGTATTTGTAAACATTTCATAGTCTGCCTAACACAGTTAAAGACAAATAAATAAATAAAACGGAACATGACTTTTCCAGATATGTATTGATGTCACAGACAAATAAGTAAAACCTAAGCCATTTTACTCTCTAAAACACTTCTCATATGTCTTGGGAGTCACACTGTGAAGAAATAATCATAACTTTTACAGATGACAAAATACAGACATTTTTTCAAAGAAAGTCCAGACGCTTTTGCTCTCATGACATTTACTTATGCCAATAATAACATAATAATGTCCTATTTATTGATATTACACCCACAGCAATGCTACACAAGCATTTGTGTGTCTAAAACAGACAGTTCTTCTATATGCAAAAATAAACACAATAACTCATATAAAGCACATACTATTTACATTTCTTCAAAAAAGGCCCAAATATATAATATATAATGCAAATATATGCCAAATCTCAAACCAATGAGGCCATTTCCTCTATAAAACGGTAGCTATCTATCTTGTGCACTATAGCATCTTTGATTGCATACTAGACACGTTGACAGGAAGTGTAGGACGTGTAGGAAGTGTTGGGAGTGTTGGCATTTTTCAGCCTCCATACTCTTTGGCTGATGTCTCCCATATATGGGCATGCTGGGGCCTGTACTTCCGTAAACAGAGAGCAGACACGGAGCAGCGCGAGCTAGCGGCATAATCGAGCGAAACCGCGATGAATTATGGACATAAAGTGATCAATCTTGGATTTAAAGGTTTGGATTTAAAGCCCAACAACCCCGAAAGAGGCTGGAAGTTCCAGGCTGGATAGAAAATCACCTGTAGAGGCTAGAAAGACCGGGAAAAGACCTCCGTAACGGCTAATTCGTCCGGTTTCAGAGGCAACTTTTGGTGAGTTGCTGCGTTGTAATGTTAATAAGTTATTAAACTATGAATCAGAGGTGCTATTTATGATTGTGGGCGAGCCTCTATAAACCAACCCTGTTTTATACATAAAAAAAGAAACTCCGGTTATTAATCAAATTTGCTAAAAAGTTGCGGTGATTGGTCAAAATTGTGATTCGCACCAAAGTCACGGTGTTTTGTTGAGTTTGCGTGAATTGGCGCAATTGCAACATTGCGAAATCCTGGAGGCACTGCCTAATAATCCTTAGAAAAACAGTATGGTTCCACAGCCCTGCTGTGTGTTCTGTTGTCAGGTTGCTCAAATAAGTCCCTTACAACTCTCCAGCTGATCCAGAATGCTGCAGCGCGTGTTCTGACAAAAAGTAAGAAAAGAGATCATATTTCTCCTGTATTATCTTCTCTGCATTGGCTCCAGTAAAATCCAGGATTGGATTTAAAATCCTTCTCATGAGCTACAAAGTTCTAAATGGTCTAGCATCATAGTCTAGAGCTCATAGTACCTTATTGTCCCACTAAAGCACTACGCTCCCGTTTTTTCGGCCAGCAATTTTCCATGGATTAGCATGGCACCTAAATCATGGTTGCATCTGTCACCATGGTCCTGCCCGCGCCCTGCTATGCCCTGCTACACCCTGCTACGCTTTGCAGTGCCCTGCTATGTCCTGCTACGCCCTTCTATGACCTGCAGTGCCCTGCTACACCCTGTAACACACTGCAGTGCCCAGCTACGCCAAGAACTACTAAACTAATACTATTATTACTATTTCTAGTCCTAGTTCCATTATGTTTATTGTTATTATTATTGCCACTGTTCATCACACCCCCATCCCGCACTGTCAGACACCGCCTACCAAGAGCCTGTGTCTGTCTGAGATTTCTCCCTGAAAGGAAGTTATCCTCACCACCCGAGGTTTCTCCCTAAAAGGGAGTTTTTCCTCGCCACTAAATGCTTGCTCTTGGGGGAATTACTAGAATTGTTGGGTCTTTGTATGGTGTGGTCTAGACCTACTCTATCTGTAAAGTGTGTTGAGATAACTCTTGTTGATTTGACACTATAAATTAAATTAAATTGTTCAGAAAATAGTATTTCTATATGTAATATCGTTTTGAAGGCCAGGACTGTATAATCAACCAAGTGAACAAAATTACTAATCTTAGTGAAGCTAGCATTTTTTTGTAAAACTTTGATCAGCTAAAATCAGCTTCTACTTACTGGCGTAAATGATGAGTTAGGTGCCCATATTGGCTCCAATCCAATTGGGACATCCCTTAGAATATAATGTGACTCTTCAATTTATTCTCTTACAATCACAGTGCAACCCTATGAAAGAAAAGAACAGTAGTTTCAGAAGAGATGTCCTCCCAAGTTCGACTGAGGCTGCTGCCGAGAGCCAGATGCATGTTTGATGAGCCGGTTCAGGTGAAGGTGGCTGGGCTGAGGGCAAGACAGGTGGTCACCATGAGAGCCAGAGCCACTGACGACAAGGGACTGGTGTTCAGCTCCTCGGCCACCTACAAGGCTGATGAGAGCGGGGAGATCAACCTGGAGAGAGATCCCTCTCTCAGCGGGAGCTACGTCGGGGTGGAACCCATGGGTCTGCTGTGGTCCATGAGGGCAGACACCTTGCACAAAAGGTTTCAGATAAAAAATTCACTAAACCCTCATGTGGTGGATTTATCTGTGCACGAGGAGGAGGAGGGGGAGGGGGAGGGCAGGATGCTGGCAGAGGCGACCAATGAGAGGCTTCTGATTGGAGACGGAGTTAGCCGGCTCCCCATCAAAGAGGGGACTATTCGTGGAGTGTTGTTCACTCCCCCAGGTTGGTTGCTTTTTTGTTTATTATTGTATTTTTTAGCATTAATTACCTTGTAAGTAGAAAGCATAATGCTAATGTTGGTCAAATAGCTTTATAGCGACAGATTTAGTCCAAAGTCCAAAGTCCACGGTCCAAAAAAATATTATAGAGCACCCTGCCAACTCCCTTTTCACCATTCTCCCATCACTAAGAAGGCTGAGGGTTATTTAAGGAGAATTCCGGCCAATTTTAATGTTAATCTTGATCGCTATGAATATGCGTGTACTTTTGATTGAAAAAAAACCCGACCTGAATCGGTGTAGGCAACACAGAGTATCTGCAGCTACGTGTACGAGCTTCCACTGAGTTAAAACGGCAGTTGACGGGGTAAGTTTTAGAGTGGATTTGTGCCTTTTAACAGACAAATTAAAATTCAAATGTCTGTGCAACATGAACAGGGTCCTTACGTGACAACAATATGCATTTTCAACTCAGACATTGTTTAAATTCCCCTACCCTTTCTTTATTCTGCCGGTAGCTAGCTCGCCCGGTTGGCTGCTAGCTGTTAGCTGCTTCCATATAATCATCATGCAGCAGTTCTGTGTGTATTTGTAGCTCATCCATTTTGTGTGTGATCGATCTGGTGTTGGTGAATAGAAGGCTTGGCAGTGTTGATTTAAATGGTAGTTCCGTTAGTTGCGCTAGCAGGCCCGACCGGCTTCCTTGCTTTTGATTTTTCCCCATCTTTATCGCCTACTGCTCCCGAAAAAAATCTAGTGAGCACCTGGTGGTCTGGCGATGTCCTGGCAGAGGACAGGTCATGCCTTCTCAACAAAAACTTTATTCCCCCTCAAAAATAGGAAATCGAGCACTGTAGTGGTTATGACCATATCAGTGACTATGTAAATACATCGAAACAGGCCGCATGTTGTGACTTGCACAGTGATAGCATTAGAGAAGAATAGCTGTAGTCTCACGCTGTAGTCCCGGTGTAGCAGGAAAAGGTCAACAGTATGCAGATCGCTCTGAGAAGCAAAAATGCTGCTACCGCGGCTAAGGGAACTACCACACAAATCAACAAGCCTACTCACCAACACCGGATTGATCACGCACAAAATGGATGAGCTACAAATACACACGGAACTGCTGCGTGATGATTATCACAGAAGCCTCGCTGAACATCACAGACGGCAGCTAACAGGGCGAGCTAGCTACCGGCTGGATAGAGACAGGGTAGGTGAATTTAAACAATGTCTGAGTTGAAAACGCATATTGTTGTCACGTAAGGGCCCTGCTCATGTTGCACAGACATATTAATTGCATTTTGTGTCTATTAAGAGGCACAAAGGCACTCTAAAACTTGCTCTGACAACTGCCGTTTTAGCTCAGTGGAAGCTTGTACACATAGCTGCAGATGCTCCGTATAGCCAGCTCCAATTCGGGTCGGGTTTTTTTCATTTACACGCATATTTATAGCAATCAAAATAACGTAAAAATTGGCCGGAATTCTCCTTTAAGACAAAAACCTCCCGCTTCCTCAACAGCACATACTGCCAAGCCATTAAATCTCTAAAGAGCTCTCCATCCCTGAACCAGCACCTTATCAAAACAGGTTCTCCTAACGTGCCTGTATAATTTGCACATCTTTTTACACTGGTTTTACAATACTTTTCTATATGTTTTTAGGCCACTCATGCTAGCATTATTTTATCTATTTATTGTAAAGTTGTGGATTTGCACGCTGCATCCCTATGCAACAATGTCACCTCAACCTGACATCTGCCACTCTAGCCTCCTGGACTGTCATCCAGGTATGTGGTGAGCGGTGTGCCCTCATTTTTTTTTTATCTGCCTGTGTCAAGTGTGATTCCGTGTGGGATACCGTATGTGTATATATTTGCTCTATGTTTTGGTTGGTCCTTGTTAATGTCCTGTCATGAGCACACTGAAGCCAATCCCTAGCAACTTGCACAGAGTTTTAAGGCAATCAAGTATTAAATCTTGAATCTTGTTGTTGTCTTGTAGGGCTGCACAATATATAGTTTTTTTATTGTTATTGCAATATCATCTGTTGCAATATACAAATCTCCAAGGGCTGCAACATACTGCAAAAGACACTTAGATATTTTTGGTTAGCTGAAAGAAAATATCAGTAGAAAACTACACTTGTAACTGTCCATTCTTGTTTTAGCTATGTCTTTTAAATTCAATTCAATGTTCAATAAGTTCAAAGAAGAAAGTTAGAAATAATTTCCTTTCATTTTAAAAAGAAAATTTGAAATTAACAAGCACATTGTTGTAATAAAGCAGAACACTTATATCAGTTTATTTATTGCAAGTATTATTGTTATCGCTATATTCAGCAACGCTTTTGCATATTTTACACATATCATGCGGCCCTACTGTCTTGTTATATATTGTCATGTAGTGTACTGTCTGAGTCAAAGTGTATGATTGATAATTTCCTGAGTTTGTATGCAGCTGTTGTCAGCGCTTCTTGCTCCAGACAAATTTTTAAGGGACAAAGTTTTTCTTATCTTAAGTTTGAGTCAAACTCAAAAATAGCTGGACCCTAGACTTTTCTGTAATGCACCTCCATAGTCTCTTTTCTGAGAACTTTGTCTTTCACACTCTACACCCCAAGATTGTAATGTAGGCTTTAAAGTTGAAAAAAATGGTAAAAGTGTCTAAACCCAAGCTACGATGTCAGCATGAGGGTTATCACCTCCAACTTTAGAAAGTGCCCTCCAGAACCACAGAAGACTTTATTCAGCTGTTTTTACAGACTGGGTAGTATTCCTCCTAACCAGTCAACTCATTAAAATAAACATGTATTACTGTATGTAATATGTTGATCATTTTGCTCCCATATATGTCTTCTGATCCAGGAAGAGGTCCATTCCCTGCGGTGTTGGATATGTACATTTTAGGAGGAGGTTTGTCAGAGAAAAGGGCTTCTCTGCTCGCCAGTAGAGGATTTGTGGTCCTGTCTGTAGTGGCGTATGGTTATGATGACATGCCCAAGAAAATCCAAGAGGTCCATCTGGATTATTTCGAGGAAGCAATAAAGCTTTTAAAAAAGCAAGATAAGGTGAGTTCTCTAAATTTCGAAGAATTATTGGGTTGTGGGGATGTATGTATGTATTATTGTTTGGCTGTACAGATGTTCCAATACCACTTTTCTCACACAATAGCGATTCCAATACATGAACTTGCAAATCGTCTGATACCGAGTCCCAATTCGATACCAGTGTATACTATATGTGATATTAATATTATTTTGTAACAGCTGTTCAGCTCAGGTGTAAAACATGAACCAATACATGCAGCGAATATATTCCATATAACTTTTTCAACTTTTGTTCAGTCATAACGGGAAAATAACACTACTTTAAAGTCAGAGATGGCAAAAGTACTCACTTCCCGTACTCAAGTAGAAGTACAGATACTTGTGTTAAAAAAGTACTCTGGTAACAAAGTACAGGCTTGGAAATGTACTTAAAGTGTAAAAGTAGCCTTGCGAATGACAACCATTTTTAGAGTGCAAGCTGAGGAACTTTAGTGGACATGGAAAAAGGCTCGTAATATGCCATTGCCTACATTTTAAATGTATGTCTGCCAACAGGCCCAAAACATCACATACAGTATATGATTATTGTGACAGAGACTGGTATTCCAGGTTAATAAGATTCTGACTTAGCAGCAAGATAGAAATTCAGTTCCAGATCCAGTTTCTCTTTTTTAATCTTCCCCTTAACATTTAAAGGAATCTACATTTATGTGTGTGTGCTCAAATATTGCTTCTGGAAAGAAAATAAAGGGTAAAATATGAATTACTAAACAGACATAATTAATTTCCTTTTTCTCACTTTTTTCTGTGTGGCGCGCGTGCCCACTCGGCGTTATTCTCCGACATGACAACCTTTTGTATAAAACTAAAGTAACAAGTCAATTTTTTAAAATGTAAGGAGTAGAAAGTACCCATTTTTGTGTTAAAATGTAAGGAGTAAAAGTAAAAAGTCGCCACAAAAATAAATAGTAAAGAAAAGTAAAAATATCTGAAAAATTTGTATAGTATGTATAGTAGAGGCTGCCTTGCGGGCGGTTCTGCAACGCGCACATACAGGGAGCAGATCAGGAAGCGGAGAACATACAGTGAGCAGATCAGACAGCGGAGCACATACAGCTAGCAGATCAGACGGGTGCACGTACAGGGAGCAGATCAGGCAGGGGAGCAGATCAGACAAAAGAGCACATACAAAGAACAGATCAGACAGGGGAGCACATACAAAGAGAAGATCAGACAGCAGAGCACATACAAGGAGCAGATCAGACAGGGGAGCACATACAAGGAGCTGATCAGACAGCGGCGCACATACAGGGAGCAGATCAGACAGGTGCACGTACATGGAGCAGATCAGACAGGAGAGCAGCATTGCATACAAAATGGAAAAGTGTAAGTGCAGCTTCACAGTTGAACTGCAAAAACACTTTCCACGTACCGTCCCATTTGGGACAAGTGGGAGGCGGAGTGCACCGTGTCCAAAGCTAGCACATATGTTTCAGTGTCTAATAAAGGTGCTGAATGTCTCAAAGCTCACATGGACACTGAAAAACCTTATCTTATTACATTGAAAAGGTTTTAAGAGATATTTAGTTGAAGTTGGATTTGAAGCTGACAGAATAGATCATATTTAGAACATTATTTCATATTTATTTATTTGAAAAGAGCTGTTTTTGTTACAGGGTGTTACATATTTTATTTTATTACATAAGTTATTTTTATACCATTGAGGCATAATAAAGCATGTTCATTAATCTCTGAGAAGCCTGTCTGAATTTGTTTCAAAGCTGGGTTGACTGCCCTCCTTTTTGGAAATCCAATTATGCGAATCTTAATAAAAATACATTTTGCAACTTGTAATTTTCACTTTTTCCATAGGTGGGCAGTAAAGGAGTTGGTGTATTATCATTTTCCAAAACTGGAGATGTTGCACTATCAATAGCCTCTTACCTGCCAGGTGTTGAGGCCACAGTGTGCATCAACGGCTGCTGTGCCAATACAGTTTTACCCCTCTACTATAACAAGAGACAAATCCTGCCTGCGTTAATGTTGGACAGCAGCAAGTTGGTTCCCACTGAGTCAGGGGCCTTTATGGGCAAGAATGTATTGCATAATCCGCTGGCAGAGGAGAACAAGGCCACCCTGGTCCCCATTGAACAGGCCAAGGGATGTTTCCTCTTTGTGGCTTCAGAGGACGACCTCAACTGGGACAGCAAGGTGTACATGGACCAGATGGTGGAGAGACTGCAGCATCATGGGAAGGACAACTTTGAGAGTGTGTCTTACCCTGGAGCAGGACATTACTTAGAGCCGCCATACGGACCCTACTGCCCCTCCAGTTTTCATGTGTTTGGTGGCACGACAGTCCTGTGGGGAGGTGAGCCCAGGTCCCATGCAGCAGCTGAAGTCCACCTGTGGAAGAAGATCCAGGAGTTCTTCAGAACTCACCTCAGCTATAATGCTACACAGAATAAAGCCAGATTATAGATACAAATACAGTTGAAGTAAAAACAAAATGTAGTTTTACAATTAAGAATCTGTTTGTGACATTATATCAAGGGGGATGTAAAAGTGAGTTTTTGTCTTCCTGTTTGTATAAGGATTATAAAAATGTAAGTGCACTAAAGGCAGACTGCCTTTGTTTCTTTTACATTTATTTACTTTTAATACGTTTATGTTTAAGGACCACCACCCTCCAAGGCAAATTCTTTGTAATTGGTACTTACTTGGCAATAAATCCTTTTCTGTTTCTGACTTTCTGATTGGAAAGACTTAATAATGCCATGTTCAACATGTTAAAAATGTGTTTTTTTTCAAAACCAGCACTGCTTACTGCTCTTGTATTCACTCCACACATTTGAAGAACACTTGATGTGAATGTGTGAAGCTTTTATTGGTTCATAAATGTTTCAACCTTCCCTTTAGACTCACTATGCAACACTCAGCAGCTATTCATCTCAAAACCGACCATGTACCGAGTAGAAGAGAAAAAAAAAAAGAAGTAAATGAGAGGCGAGGTACAAAACATGACATATTGCTCACTATATTGCATCCTGATCTTTCTATCCTGCTCGCTATTCAGAGACAAAAGATAACACTATATTGTTTGCAGCAGGCTCGCTACAGTACAGGCCCATCAAGAAAGCGGCACCAGCCTTGATCTGCCTCCTCCATTTATTGAGCAGCATTGTTAAAAAGCTCCTTCTCTGCATGTCCTTTATTCTTCCTGCTTATGGATCTGACTGCTCCCTTTCTGTCATTTCAGTTCAACAGAGCTCTCCTCAGCCTCTGGCTTTTGAGAGGCAGGGAATTATTTGTTCCACTACAATACCTGCTCTGAAAGATGTAGTAGCATCACAAGCTTTATTTTTCTGTTCTATCGAGGACATGTCCACTGCACTCAGAGACTTATGGACCTTCTAGCAGCATGCATTTTGTTTCTACAGCTGAGTTCAGATAGAGCTGCATGATATGACCTAAAATCAAAATCACGATAAATTAACAATAATTTTTTTGATTCGACGATGGACACTGCATTTTAGAATTATTTTGCATAGTTTTAAAAAATGTTTTTTGCATGATAAAAATGTAAATGGGCTATACTATTATTTCTTAGCTGCTAATAAACTTGTTAGTCCTAACTTTAAACCAGCAAGTTGCGTTTTAAGCTCCTCTTTTTTCTGCTTGTGGAGAGCTACTGTACGTACACATGACGCTATATTGATGAGAACCTACGAGTTAAATCACCCATCCGAGACTATGTACAAGTATTACTTAGATAAATTTTTAAGTTTGAGGCTTGGGTCGGGTATCCATGCCTTACTTTGGATGTGTCCCTGGGCAGGGGCTGTAACGGTAGTGGATGGTTGCTAGCTAGCTGGGGGCTGACTGTGGATGTGTCCCCGGGCCAGGGTTGTTGTCAGCTCTCATCCTGAGCTCATCCTTGCAGCATTGGGAGACTGAGACAAATAGACAGGGATGTGCTAGCTAGCAAAATTACCATTAGATTAGTGGTCTATCTATACAGTTAACGTTACTGATGAATTTGTGGTAGCCCATGGTTGTGAACCTTGGTACAAAACAATCATACTAAAAATACCTAAGAATTAGCTAACGTTATAGACCTAGCATTAGCTACTTGTCAACAAGCACCTTTACAGTATGCACCAAAGCACTGTTCTTCTTTGGTCCTTCTACAGGTTGGGAGTAGAATTGCCCATTACTGTTACTATTACCTTTATTCTTATGTCTCATTTGAACGGTGGTTTATGAACCACTGAAACGATTATGGAAACATTATTTTAAGGTACAAAAGAATCTTCAGTGTTGGATCAATCGGTATTGAAATCAATAAATATCAATAAATAAAGTATCTGTTGTATTACTGTGTTGCAAAGTGGGATGTGGGAAGATATAAAATATCTATACATATAAAAAGATCAGTATATACATCATAAAGGGCCTCTGATAAAATATAGACAGTTGACAATTCAAAAGAGGTGGCTATTTAATCAACTTACCTCAGAAATTAGTCAACGGCCAGTGGTGTTGGGCAAGTTACTTACAAAATGTAATACATTATAGATTACTAGTTACTGTCATTTTAGAGTAATTAGTTATATTACAATATTACTGTCTCTGAATTGTAATGTGTTACACTACTTTTGCATTACTTTTGAGTTACTTTCACCAAAATAACAGCGGAAGTTTGACTTGGCAGCTAGCTTGTGAATTTCACCACTGGATCAATAAAGTCTCCTCATTATCCACTACTTGATATACATCATAGGTTATTCATAATATGTTGTATAATTAATATGGGTATATTAAAGGAACTCCAGCTATAAAAATGGATAAGTAAAACATACAATAGGTAAGAGGAGAACGAAAATACTCAATTAAAAGTACCTTACAGTTGTATTGAAATACAGCATTGTTGTAAAACGTTTGTTTAAAGCACTTGAATCCATCCATCCATCCATCTTCATCCGCTTATCCGGAGTCGGGTCGCGGGGGCAGCAGCTCCAGTAAGGGACCCCAGCACTTGAATATGAAATTCATTTTGTTTAGGTGGTCAATTATAGTGAAATTAAAACTCACTACTGTTAGAAAAAACTAACTATCACATGTTCTTTGATTTGATGAGGACGAAGAGAGGCAGGGGTCCAATTGAGATGAAACAGCATGATGAAGATGATAAGACAAAGACAATAAAACACAAAACATGATAACACTGCAGCTGACAGCGGGCAGACAACATGATCCCTTTTCAGAGACATGTCGAACAGCCCTGAATCATTGTAAGTTTCAGATCTATATTCTCTGCACCTAGGGGCGGTTCCCTTTCACCTGATGTATTCACACCCATTCTCATTGGTCCGTCGTTGGCATGGTAACATGTTGAGGGCATCTCAGTGGCTGTCTTTGCTGCCTGAGAAAAGTATGGGTTTCCTCCTGAACACAGATCAAAAGGTTCTATCACGTAAATGAATAATTCTAACAGAAATACACTTAATCAACATTCTATTGTCTTAGCCGTGGGGGTGGAGACAGAAGGTTACTTCCTGGTGTGAAGCAAAAGGCTTCTTTCTATATGTTAAATGCCAGACTTGACCTGATCAATTTCTTTATAGTCAGAGGAACAGGTTGAGGTGAGAGACAATAGGGCCGTCTTGACCTCTTCACAGAGACAAATAATGAGAATTAAACAGCTTGATATGGAGTCTACACCACTGAATTAATCCATATCTTCCCAAACCGACTGCAGCAAACATGAACAGAAATACATTGTTTTCAAAACATTGTTTTTAATTTTTTACAACTCAATACTATCTACATGTGCATTATTTACAACACTTGATTTGTTTGTTTAACAGTAATTAGTTTTACTACAAACCGTCACAGTTGGTGCTCGACCGCTACTGCCTATTGGCGCTGACGAGATTTGGGGCCGCCATCATGGACCGGTCACCCGCTCCACTCAGTGTAATGTGTTTGGCAGGTGCAATGAGCTGTCAGCGCGTTTAATTAATCACACTCACTGAATACCGAATTGATTTTCATGTTTTTTTATGCTACAAAGGTTATACATGTAGCTATGATACAGGACACATGATTAGGCGTATTTTAATATTCATAGTGTGCTTAACAGTAATAGAATATTCTGATATGATATAAATTCACCAGACGTCCGAGATCAAAACTGCGAACATAATCCCCGAAAAGGGAGAGCAACGGGGACATTTCCAGTTTGACTATCAATCTGATTGAAAAACCTAATGTTGTGTCTTTAAAAACAAAACAAGGACAGAGGTAGTTTTTTCTTCTGTATTTAGTCAGGGACAGACAACCAAAAACGGGGACTGTCCCCTAAATCCGAGGACGTCTGGTAACCCTAGACCCAAGACCAGACATCCTCGGTGTATCTATCATTTGCAAATGATAGGTATTTGCAAAATACCCCTACATCACATATATGATGTAGGCTGTAATAGGTATAAATACCCCTACATCACATATATGATGTAGGCTATAATAGGTATAAATACCCCTACATCACATATATGATGTAGGCTATAATAAACGTTTTTAGCAAAACTTCAAACACCAGCACGTTACAACTTGACAAACATCACATTCATAGCCTTATACAAGACACTTCTAAATGCGCATTCAAAACGCCTCAGTTGGCCTACAATTGCAGGAAAGACTAAGCAAAAAGTTGAGCTGCATATGCATTAATCGCCTCACAGTGATTGCTAACATCGATTATAATGAGAAGGATAATGGCAGGCGATGCTGATATCCTTGTAAACAATAAACGTGCTGGTGTCATATCCTGTCCACAAGGGGCACACTTGATTAAACCCAGAGAGAAAGTCATATCACAAAAGATGAATAAGGTCGAAGAATATCAATAGCTACTGTGCTGTGTCGGAGTTTGATTTCAGAACAACTTAACAACAGTTTGGATGGAATGATTTGATGAAAGACTCATTAAAATGCTTTGTTAATTCGGAGCCAAACGAGGGTAGGTTTTAACACTGTAGGCTATTACAAGCCTTTGTTGTGCAAATCCTGGGATATTGGCATATATCACATACCATATAGGCTACACAAAAGGAGAGACGATGACTGTAAATCATTACAGCATGCATTCAAATTACGTCGTGTATTAGCCTACCACTTTTCTGTGACTCATTGGCAATTGTGTATTTTGACAATATTTGACTATTCGATCTGTTAAAATGTGTGTCAGTCACAATGTGTAGCTTAGTAGGTGGCTATGATGAAGTAGTAGTAGTCAATTTGTCCGTAGATGCGACCAAAGAAACATGATAACTAACATTGAGTATTCCATAAACTAAGGCAAGGTAACCAGTTGTTGTAGATGAGCTCACAACAAGGTGTTACCCGGTTGGTGACGTAGTTGATAGATAGGTAACTGGGAGCGACTTCCTATAGCGTTATGATGGCTCACTGTGTAAAGCTGCGTGCTGTGGTGGGAACTCTTATTTTTGCCACAAGATCGCAACCACCTCGACCCGAAGTTATATTGTTTTTAGAGCTTATTTTTTTGTAGGTGGCTGTGATGTGGTGCTTACTTAGACAAACATTTTCGCGCCAGTAGATTTGGGAAACGATTTGAAAATCGCCAGGGATATGTTTGTGATTGTGTGACAAATCTGGTGCCACAGGCAGCCCAGCGGCAGCTGTTAGGTAAACACAACATACGGACACATTTTTCTTTCTTTAACTGTCTATGACGGTAACCAGTTGTTGTGGAAACCAGTAGGGGTATAACAACGGAACTGCTGCTTTCACTGTCCATGATGATAACTATGGCAATGACGAAGATGGTGACACACATATTACTCAGCAACTAGACCCCGTGAGTAGCAGTCACCCTAATCAATGTGTTATGATTGAAGATGATCCAGCACTCTGGCCAAAACAGCTGTCAGACAGAGAGCACGTCTTTCTCAAATAAATAAGGACTGAAAAGGGGGAGAACAAGGGTTGTGGAGGGCCCCATGCCTGTGTTTGCCTTAGGCATCAAAATGACTACATGCCCCTGAATACAATACTTAAAAAATATATGTCGGCCCATAAAATAAATGCAGATTATAGGCAAACTATAAAAATCCTTCTGCCATCTCGCCTGGTGCCGTCCCGAGCTTCCACCTTTCAAAATAAAAGCTTGCATCTAGAATAAAATACTAGGCTAGCTCTCTTACTTTTCAGAGTAAAAGCTTGCGTCAACTATCATGCTATTATAATGAATAAAATACTTTCAATATTTGGTATTTTTTTTAATATTTAAAATATATGTCCATCTATAAATGCAGATTACAGGCAAACTAAAAAATTCCTTCTATGGCTGCATCTTAGAGCCGCTCCCATCTCATGCCCTCGCGCCATGCTGATAATTATATTGGATATAAGTACATTGTATTTGCAGCAATGTCCCAGTGAAGTGTGAAAAAAATATAGAACATAAATTAAAAAGGAGTCTTGGAAAGAGTGTAACATGTTTATTTTTGTATTATTGTTCTTGTGCGTGCAGATCCTTGTTATCCCTCCTCCTGCCGTTAGTTGGCAGAAATGCCTGCGTCGCTGATGCAGGTTTCATCAAATGTAGGCTATGTTAATATCAGGGAACAACACAACAATAACTTTCAGAAATGAGAAAACTATATGTATGGCAAAATTGCAACTTTAACAGTTTTTAACGTTTTTCAATTGATTGCAACAAACGTGGTCACGAATTTACCCGTGACTCTACCTGGAAAATTATGCGCAATTTCGTATTTTTGCATTTTTGTATTTTCGTATTCATGTACAATCATGAGATTGTACATGAATATTAGTATAATTCATTGTGATCTACAATGCCTAGAAAATTACTACATGTTTGTCTTTTAGTGTAATTACAAAGGTATTCACACTGAAAACTGAATGACCATTGGCGATGGAAGACCTGTTGTATAGAATGGCGTATTTGGTGCCATTTCATCTGGTTGTGGAAAACAGACTGCGTTGACCACATCCAAAGTCCTCAAATGTGTTCTGATTATAATGATGCCAGAAAATCATTTTTGGCACAGCTTCTTCTGTTGAAAAGACAGACCAACTTTTAGCACTTGGTATTTAGAGGTTCAATATATTGTGGTTGACTTAGTTTCTACTGTAGTTTCTATAGGTAATACATTAAGTAGTTGTGTGGATTAAAACTATTTTATAAATATTAAACTGAAATAAAATAATGGATCTACCTTAGCAGTCACCACCTTCACAGGTGAAAGTATTTTTTGTAATTTTGCATAAGGGTCTTTTAATAGCTATCTTCCACCAGAAGTCCACCCACAAGCAAAATGTGAGTCCTGTAATAGATGTGTCCTGGTGTTATTGTTAGGGCTGCTGCTCCTAGGTAGCTTCTCTGTCTCTCCTCCCTCCCTCTCTGTCCTAATTGCAGAAGTGGAGTCTTGTGTGCGTGAGTCAGGGTTCCAACACCATTTTCATCTACCACAATCAACCTGTACGGGTGAGTTCACCACTCTGCATCAGATCATAGTCAAGATGACCACAGTTAGTCTCGCTCATGACTAACCTTGCTATCTGTTGAGTTATTTGTGTATTTGCCTGTCCTTTCTCTTCTGCCTTATCTACCATTGGAACTTGACTCTTGCCATCCACTGGACCCCACCTTCACTGGTCTCCGTCCAGAACAACGGGATCTGTTGGTCCTCTTCTTTAACTATCTATGCTCATATCAGATATCCACAAACCAATGGGTGACGTCACACAGGCTCTGTCCATTAATATTAACGGTCTATGGATGAACGTGAGACGCTAGATGGTTGCAATGCAAAACATGTCCGTCAGGCTTAAGTTGTCCACTTTCTTGTTTGTAAAACTGCAACATATTAAACAGTAAATGGTCACAATAAAACGTGTTTTGGTTGTCATTCGAAGCCATTCCACTACAGGCATAGTTACTCTCCATGACTGATAAAATGTAATGATATTTCGTGTTGCAAGCCTAAACATTAATTCACGACTTGTTGATATTTGTCAGCAGCTCGGTCCGCGCTGTCACCTGTTGGGACACATGTTCCGTACCTTGTCTGGTTCTGGCTCTGACCACAGGGACAGAGTCTGGCTGATCTGACACTTTGTATTAAAAGGACAAGAGAGGAAATTACTTAGTATTGGTGATACCGGGTTTTTCTAAAAAGAGCACTCACATACTGCTGTTTAAGAATTTTTCTTTAAGTTTGTTTCACAATTGAACATTTAATTGAACATAAAAGGTACCAATAAAAAAGGATGACAGTTACATTTGCAATTTTCTGTTGATATTTTCTTTCAACTAACACAAAGAAATCTGAGTGTCTATGGTGATGTATGCCTTTCACAATGTGTTTATTTTGGCAGTTAATATTGCAATGACAATAAAAGAAATAATATATTGCAGCCCCAGTAAGTATTACTTAGAAACACAGTGTATCAATGAGCATATTTGTGCAATTCAAACAAAATATCTGTACTGAATTGTAAAATGCAAGCTTGTTTTTTTTAAAAAGATATAACTGTGTACCTGGAAAATCACGCACAGCTGCAATGTAACCCTATGGGACAAATATGCATCATCAATTTGGTCCACTAAAATCTTTATTTTGCCACTGACAGGTTCAGATTGTGTCTGACAACATTATGGAAAGGATCCCTACAGAGATAGACCTTTTTAAAACCTCTTGGAGACTTTTCTGTTTAACCAGAAGTTAAAGAAGTTAAAGAGTCTCTTGAGTCTCATCCACAATCACTGCTCCCACCGCTCACACCTGCCTGCCATCTCCAACCAACAACAGTACTTCAACCCTGGCTCTTCAAACCATCTTGATTGTTGCTCCAGTCGCAAGCTATTCTGAGTCCTTGCGTGTCCTTACCTCTATGTTTTATGTTTGACTTACCTCTTTTGTTTATTACCCCTGCAGTCATCACCTCCACTCAGCTGTTTCCCATCTCCGGTTAGCTGGCTTCTCCTCTCGGTCCCCCTCCCATGGCACCCTGCTTCAGCTTGTCTTCGTCTCCCGGCTCCTCGCTCCTGGGTCTCCCACACTTCCCTCGAGTATCCTTACCCCCGAGACTCCCCAAGCTTCCCCGACTCTGCATCCCTGTCCCTGGCGTCTGCTTCCCCACTTCCCCTCTCCTTTCAGCTCATATAAATCGTTTTATTTTTTGTGAGCCTTGCGTTTGAGTCTTTCTGTTCTTAGCGTAACTGTGATGCCCACTAAAGTGTTATCACATTTGTGGTAGTTTCTGTAATTTTATAATTAATGTTTGAATATTTGTTCAGGGGTAACCAACCTGTTTTCACCATCCTTGCACTAAAATATTTTAAATAGATATCAGGAGTAATTGTGGGGTCGCCAGCAGGGGGCAGTGTGACACTTATTGTTCTCCAGGGGGCTTTACGTCAGTTTGGTCCGCTTTGCGGCTCTTCCTCTTTCTGCTGAGCGAGATGAAAAACGGACGCAGAGTTTGCCTGTCTCACTTATTTCTCTTGTTTTCAGAGAGAGCATATACGCTGTTTACGTGGTGTCAGTCGGTACCTGTAACAGTTTATTGGGGGCTCGTCCGGGATCACTCCCACCTTGTGGCCGGAAGCTGATCCAGTGATACTGCAACCTTGGACCAAAAGGGACCTGATGCAACCAGCGAACCGCAGCCAATGAAAAAGATCACCAGATATCATCGATTCTGTCTACTAATGAAGAGGATACCTGTAACGAATAAAGAATAATGACTGTGCGTGCAGTGCTGAAATCACCACTCATCAAGAACAGAGCGTGAACCGTGATCCTGGACTCTTGTGACCAAGTGCGAGGAATTGGGAAGCAGTTATGGCAGATGGTGAGAGGAAAAGGTTGGTGTGGGCCATCAAAAAGACCCTGCTCACTCTCTCTGCCGATGAACTGTTCCAGATTGCCAAGTCAGTGGGTGCAGTGCCAGGAGGGGACGAGTCTCGCCTCAAGTCGACAGATGAGGAGGGTTGTTTTGAGTACATTTGCAGTTTCATGTCCAGTGAGCCTTTACTGGAGTTAGAGGATTTTGGGATGGCACATTTATTAAACCTCAGGGATGTAATCGACACAGTCATTCAGGGTCGTGATTCACAAGTATCAACTGTAGCAATTGATGTATCAGTCAGTGGGGATGTAAGTCCCGCTAATGAAGACGTTAACCAAACTGATGATAGCGATGCTACCGATTTTGGGTTTGCTAGCGCAACCCACGTGGCACTTTCTACCGCTAGTGACACACATGACACAGAGCTGCAGAAAATACTTACTAGTTATGAGGAGCTAAGTAAGAAAATTATGCAGCACAAACGCACACCCACTCCACCGTCTGCACCTCAGTCATCTGTAAAGATAGGACCCACCTCACAGAGTAGTAATGTAGCAGGCATCAGAGGTTTAAGTGAAAACTCGACACCACTGACCCATGACAAGTTGCTCTCCTTAAGAGAGTTGTCTTACCTTCATCGCAGAGAACTGAAGATTCAGGGGGGTCAGATTGGGGACCAGGGGTCAGAGCTCAGCTATAACAGTGTCTGTCGGCAGATGGAAGACGGCTTAAAGGAGCAGTTCAGCAATGCAGAGGTTGTAACAGCCGTCCTCAAAGTCATCAAGCCAGGAACTTTTAAAGACATGTTGATGAATAAGGATGATTTGACTGTAGAGGAGCTAAAAGCTTTCCTCCATTCCCACCTGGGTGAGCAAAGTAACACCGAGCTGTTCCAGGAGCTCATGTGCACCAAACAAAAAGACAATGAGACACCCCAACAGTTCCTATACAGAGTCATAGGACTTAAACAGAAGATCATGTTGGCTTCCAAACATACTGACACAGATGTCAAGTATAGTGTAAGCACAGTGCAGGATGTGTTTCTCCACACCGTGTATCAGGGCCTAGGTCATAAACATGATGATGTCCGCAGAGAGCTGAAACCATTGCTTGTGGACACCAGAGTATCGGATGAGGCAATCCTGAAACAGATGAAGAAAATAATGTGTGATGAAAGTGAAAGGCAGCGAAGGCTAGGTCCCGCCACCCGCCAAAGACTAACAAATGTGCACAGTGCTCAGTCTGAAATCAACGCTGCACAGTGTCCGGGTGTAAAGGAGAAGGTGCCAAAAACAGATGTGATCCAGCAGTTAACGGAAAAACTTGAACAGCTTACAAGGATGGTTGAGCTCATGAGACAGTCAATGCAGACACAGGGGACAGGACAGTTCAGCCACAATGGGAAAGGCAGAGGAGACCGCAGGAGAGAGAAACCATATGGCTGTGACAAGTGTGTGGAGCAAAATCGTCCCGACTGTCCTCACTGTTTCCACTGTGGTGAAGAAGGCCACCGGGCAGTGGGCTGCCTAAAGAGACCAACACATCAGGGAAACTGGAGCCGGTCCCTGTCGAGGGACAAACAGTGACCGGGTCTCAGCGATCGTCCCAACCTGACACTTGTCATACTGACCAACCTGGAAATGAAAGACTGACAAAAGACTCAAACACAAAAAAAGACAGAAACAACCAAACAAGACAACCACTCCATTCACTCATGACCTACCTCACAGCAAAAGGGAACGCCTAGCCAAACTCATTGGAAGGAGAGCTCTCACTCATTGTAACCTAAATGGATTAGCAGTCAGTGCTCTTCTAGACACTGGGGCTCAGGTAAGCATGATTGATAGAGACTGGAAGAGTAAATATTTACCTGACACTCCTGTTAGGCCACTCAGTGACATCATTGGTGACGAAGACGAGTTAAGGGTGTATGCAGTGAACGGTGACGTCCTCCCGTTTGATGGCTGGGTTGCCCTTACAATCAATTTGATGAGGAATGAGGACCCTAATCTGTCAATCACGGTGCCTTTTCTTGTCAGCAGTCTTGCTCTGGAGAGACCACTGCTGGGTTTCAACGTGCTGGAGGAGATGATACAAGAACAACCTGAAAAGCTGATTTCAACCCTTGTCGTCCTACTCTGTAATGCCCTGTGTATACCAGCAGAGAAGGCAGAGCTACTGGTGAGCTTCACCCAAGCCAGCAAACCCTCTGTGCAGTGCGGGCGCTTACGGACAGGCAGACAGGACATTGTTATCCCAGCAGGTCAGGTAACCTGGGTCAAGTGCCAAGTCCCTCCCCATATGAGCACATCTGACACAGTCTTCCTATTTGAGCCTGATGACAACAATGTGCAGTTGACAGAACTGGACGTGGGTGAAGGTCTGTTGGAGGTACAAAATCCAAGAAAACCCTATGTAGCTGTACCGGTGGGTAACAACACCAAACATACAGTCACTCTACCAAGAAAGACAGCACTTGGCAGCATCCACTGTGTTGAAAAAGTGATCGCAACAGACTCACCTCAAGCACACAAGCCCACAGTGGCTGTTAACAGTGCTGTATCTACACCCGTTGACACCCGTCCATCGTCATGGCAACCCCCCATCGACCTCAGTCACCTTGATGATAAACAGAAAGAAAAAGTCAACAAAATGCTGTGTGAAGAAGCCGGAGCTTTCGCACATGACAGTGATGATATTGGATGCATACCAAGCCTACAAATGTCGATCACCCTCACAGATGAAATCCCTGTACAGAAAGCATACTCAGCAGTCCCGAAGCCACTGTTTAAAGAGGTAAAGGAGTACGTGCAGGAGCTGCTGATGAGAGGCTGGATTGTTAAATCCAAGTCCCCGTATGCTGCCCCAGTTGTCTGTGTTAGAAAGAAAGATGGCAGCCTACGTCTTTGTATTGATTATCGCCTCCTGAACAAAAAGACTGTGCCTGATCGACATCCGCTGCCCAGAATACAAGACCTGACAGACACACTGGGGGGCTACACCTGGTTTAGCATCCTTGACCAGGGAAAAGCTTACCATCAGGGCTTCATTGCTGAGGGTTCACGCCACCTAACTGCCTTCATCACTCCGTGAGGCCTCTATGAATGGGTCCGTATCCCATTCGGACTCTCAAATGCCCCAGCAGCATTCCAGCGGAGCATGGAGGAGGTATTAGGCGCACTCATGGATGAATGCTGCATCCCATATCTGGATGACGTGCTCTGTTATGCAAGAACATTTGATGAACATGTGGAGGCCCTCCGCAAAGTTCTCCAGGCTCTTCAACAGCACGGAGTAAAACTGAGACCTGAGAAGTGTGAACTTTTCAGACAAGAAGTCAGGTACGTGGGGCGCCTTGTGTCAGCTGATGGTGTCAAGATAGACCCACGGGACCTTGAAGCAGTCAAAACCTTGACAAGCAAGACACCACAAACAGTTGGTGAGGTAAGGAAACTGACCGGCTTCCTGGGATATTATCGGTCATACATCCAGGATTTTTCCAGGATCGCAAAGCCAATCTATGAGCTTCTCCAAACTAAGCCAGGGAAAGCCCAGATTCCAACACGTGGGAAAACCACCAAACGCCCACAGCTGCATTCCCGAGAGCCTGTTGACTGGACCCCTCAACATCAGGAAACCTTAGAGCAACTGGTCACTCTCCTTATAACCCCACCTGTCTTAGCATATCCTGATTTCAACCTACCTTTCATGCTGCATACGGACGCCTCAGACCAGGGCCTGGGGGCTGTCCTCTATCAGCGTCAGAATGGAAAGCTGAGAGTCATTGGCTATGGCTCGAGGACTTTGACACCAGCTGAGCGGAACTACCACCTGCACAATGGAAAACTGGAGTTCCTCGCATTGAAATGGGCTGTGTGTGAAAAGTTCCGGGACTACCTGTACTACGCTCCCCATTTCACTGTGTACACGGACAACAACCCCCTGACCTATATCATGAGTATAGCTCAACGCTCACAGCAAAGCTCAACGCTGTTGGTCATCGGTGGGTGGGAGAACTCTCAGATTTCCGGTTTGACATCAGGTACAGGCCTGGAAAATCAAATGTGGATGCGGACACACTGTCTCGCCTCCCCTTGGACATGGAAAAATATAAGGGGGCTTGTACAGAAGAGCTCTCGAACGAGGCAGTGCGTACTACGTGGGATGGGAGTCAGGGAGCAGAACGGGAGGATGTGGCCTGGGTTGCAGCACTTAACATGTGTTCCCCGGATCCTCCCCAGCAACCTCATGGTCACCTGCCAGCTATCAGCCATGATGATATTGTTAAGTCTCAAAGAGAGGATCAAGCTATAGGCAAGATTATTGAGTTAAAGGAGTCAAACACAAAACTGACAGATGACATACGCCAAACCGTAAGTGGAGCCACCCAAAAGCTGCTGCATGAGTGGAGTAAGTTGCAACTTGAAGACGGCCTTCTTTACAGAAGGACGAACCAGCAAAAGCAGTTAGTCCTCCCTCTGAAACACAGGCCAATAGCTCTGAAGTACCTACACAATGAGATGGGTCATGTAGGCACAGAAAGAGTGCTCCATCTTGCTCGGGAAAGATTTTACTGGCCCTTTATGGCTAAAGAAATTGAAGACTATGTCACCCGAAAATGTCCCTGTATCAAGTCTAAGAAACCCACGACACACACTCGAGCTCCTATGGGCAGCATCACATCGAACTTCCCGTTAGAGCTTGTGTGTATTGACTACTTGCATCTGGAAACCAGCTGTGGGGGATATGAATATATCCTAGTAGTGATTGATCATTTCACTAGATTTGCCCAGGCATACCCCACGAAGAACAAGAGCGGGAAAACAGCTGCTGAGTGCATCTTCAATGATTTCATACCCCGGTTTGGATATCCATCCAAACTACATCATGACCAGGGTCGTGAATTTGAGAACAAACTGTTCCAATCATTACAGCGGCTGTCAGGGGTTGGCCACTCGCGGACGTCGCCCTACCACCCACAAGGCAACCCGGCTGAGCGGTTGAACCGCACCATCCTCCAGATGTTAAGAACATTGACTGATAGTGAGAAACTGCGGAAGGATCACCTCCCGCATGTTATACACGCATACAATTCTACCAGGCATGAATCAACCGGCTACTCACCGTTTTTCCTCCTCTATGGCCGTCACCCACATCTCCCAGTCGACTTGCTGTTTGGATTGGTTGGAGAAAGGGAACCATACTCACCTAGAGGATTTGCAGAGAAGTGGGCTAAAAGGATGTCAGAAGCCTACCGCATTGCCGGCGAGAATAGCAAAAAATCCAGTGCAAGGGGAAAAGTGACATATGACAAGAAAGCAAGAGGAGTTGTACTGCAACCAGGGGACAGAGTTCTGAACGTGGAGGGCCAGGAAAATTAAGGGCATACTGGGAGAAGACTATATACATAGTCGAACGTCAACTTGCTGAGAACCCAGTGTACGTTGTCTCCCCTGAAACTGGAGACAAACAGAAAAGCAGGACACTGCACCGCAATCTCCTGTTGTTGGTGAACTATTTACCTGTCAATGTCACTCCACCTGACACCAGACCTATCCCTGAGAAGAAAACACACAACAGACAAAACCAAGAGAGAATCACAGACACTCAAAGAAAAGTAGACACGAGTGATGACAGTGAAAATGATTCAGATGATGATTCTGGCTCGGGATACTGGTTAAGGAGACCGACCGAAAGGACAGAGAAAAGTCCTGTTACTTACCAGGAGCAACTCACCATGTATCCAGAGATTCGGGGGCAAGAACCAGCACCTGCAAGGAGAGAAAGTCATGCTGTACCTGAACACTTAACAAATCCTACTGAGAAGAGACACGACGCTGATGAAAACCTGCTTTTGCTTGCTGGACCTGTGGAAGGGGAGGAAAACAATAGACACCAAGACCCTGACTCAGAAGCTCGACCTTTGACCCCTCCTGTAGAGCACACTCAGTCAGAGGTTAGAAGGTCTGCTCGTGAGAGAAGGCCACGCCATTTTCTCACATATGAGTCATTAGGTGAACCATCAGTCCAGTTACACTCCGCAGTTAACTCAGTGACCGGATACACAGCACCCTATATACCTGTCATAGAGGCACCTCATCACACTACACCTGCACACTCACTCTTCCCATACATTCCGCCTTTTTGTTTGCCATATTTACACCCACTCCTTTACTCCCAGACACCATACATGCCATGCACTTACCAAGCACCAGCCACATACATTCCACCTACCATGCTTGTTTGATGAATAGAGATTTGAGAATCAAGGTTAGAGTTGAAAATGTTGAACGGTTTTGAGATAAAGATTTTTGGAAATGTCAGGAGCCATTCTTTTCTGTCAGGGAGCGTGTGATGCCCACTAAAGTGTTATCACATTTGTGGTAGTTTCTGTAATTTTATAATTAATGTTTGAATATTTGTTCAGGGGTAACCAACCTGTTTTCACCATCCTTGCACTAAAATATTTTAAATAGATATCAGGAGTAATTGTGGGGTCGCCAGCAGGGGGCAGTGTGACACTTATTGTGCTCCAGGGGGCTTTACGTCAGTTTGGTCCGCTTTGCGGCTCTTCCTCTTTCTGCTGAGCGAGATGAAAAACGGACGCAGAGTTTGCCTGTCTCACTTATTTCTCCTGTTTTCAGAGAGAGCATATACGCTGTTTACGTGGTGCCAGTCGGTACCTGTAACATAACATTTAGATAGCGCCAACATATTTTCACATGTAACTTGTGTGTCTGCATGCATGTATGTCTATGCATACATGCATGCAGATGAGGATGCAGTACCAGCAGGCCCTTGTACCTCAACTCATCGGCTAAAAATGTGAGTTCAGATGTAGTTACTAGGTTGCCCTCTCTCAAGCTTTCTAATACACAATACAATCATACAACTATTAAACAAAACCATCCTACCCAAAACACAACTGCGGTCGTTACAAACATTACGATGATAACGCATTTGAGTCAGTAACACAATCTAATGACAGCAATAGCCTACAGTTCCTGTTTTGTCAGACCACAACAAAGAAAAACTATCTCTCTGAGACTTTGATTTTATATAATTTCTCACCCTCACTGCTGAGCAGAGGTGGGTAGTAACAAGTTACATTTACTCTAAACCCTCTACAACGTGACTGTGTTTCACCAATCACCATTAGTGCAGTCTTGTCACGTGAGCATACTCAATCTCAGCGGCTGGACAGGTTAGCGTTATCGTAGCAAAACAAAAATGTCAGAGTCAGTCGTTGGCAATGCAGACACAGACAAGGAGGAACACTCCTGGCCTCATATACAGTTGGGTTCGAAACTTTGGGCACCCCAGGTAAACAACATTGCGCGCAACCACGCACGCACTATAGGAGTATCCAAACACAAGCATATTGACAACACAAAATAACACAACAGCCATAACATTATTCTACAGTAATTTACTCATTACTTTAATTTGAACTTAACCTCACCTAATGAGATGGATGTGCAATATGTTTGGAGCACAGCAAGTGAAATCTTGGTTTAATGTTGGAGACCGCTACTCTGAGATCATCCTCCACATTCAATTGCGATCTGTATTTATTTTTAAGGTACATCAGTGCCAAGGAAGTCTTGTCGCACAAGTAGGTAGTGCCAAACGGCATCAGCACATCCAAAGCCGCCCTGGATAGCCGTGGGTATTCCCTCTCAACTGAAATCCAAAACTCAGCCAGCGTCTTAGAATTAAATGCTGTCTTGCTTTACAGTTCAACCAATGCGTCCTCCAGCTCGGATGTCAGATGATTTGCCCTTGTTTCAAATCAAAAAAGCTGTTCCCTTTTTATTTATTTGCTTGGTTTTATTTTAAATTTAGCCACTAGTTTTATCTTGTGTTAAAATCATGGCTAACATATGCTATTTCTAATCGTTTTTAAATTTTTATTTTATTTCTGGAAATCAACTTGCGACCCCCCCTCTCTGGCTCGCAACCCACCTGTGGGTCCCGACCCCCACTTTGGGAATCACTGGTCTAGAAAACTGAAACTGAAAATAGTTGATGCTCACAAAGCAGGAGAAGGCTAAGGGAAGATAGCAAAGCGTTTTCAATACCAATATCCTCTGATCGGAATGTAATTAAGAAATGACAGTCATCAGGAACAGTGGAAGTTTAAGCAAGATCTGGAAGAACAAGAAAAATATCAAACAGAACAGGTTGCAGGATTGTGAGAAAAGCAAGTCCAAACCCACGTTCCATCCAGAAAGACCTGGCAGACACTGGAGTTGTGGAACACCATTCCGCTATAAAGAGATACTCGGACAAACATGGTCTTCATGGAAGAGTCATCAGAAGAAAACGTCTTGTATGTCCTCACCACAAAAATCAGCGTTTGAAGTATTTTTGGAGAACAAAGGGCACAAAATTTACAGACAGCCCAGAAATCTCAAAGAACTTGAAGACTTTTGTAAGGAAGAAAGGGCAAAGATACCTTAAACAAGAATTGAAAGACTCTTGGCTGGTTACAAGAAGCGTTTCCAGGCTGTGATACTTGCCAAAGGGGTCAGTACAAGGTATTAACTCTGCAGGGTGTCCAAACTTTTGCAGACTCCATTTGTTTGTTTTCTGTTATTTTGAAAGTGTAAATGATGGAAATAAAATCAAACTTTTTGTGACATATAATGCAAATGTCTAATCTGTCATTTGATGCCTTTTGGAGATTTTTCCATCTTTTCTTGGCTTTTTTAAGTACATTGATACAAATTTGTATCTGGGGTGCCCAAACTTTCGAACCCCACTGTAGAAAGCATGTGTACCTTAGTAAAAGTGCATTATTTCTGACTGAATGCTTGTGGTAAAATATAAATCAGGCGTTACGCAACAGTTACTCAGTACTTCTTACTCAATCTTACTCAAGTAATTATTTGGATGACTACTTTTTATTTTAACTTGAGTTATATTATTCTTATAAGTAACAGTGTTTTTACTTGAGTAAAATCTTTGGCTACTCTACCTACCTCTGCTGCTGAGCCTGGTTTGTGCACAGCCAACGAAATATCCACAAGACCCATGTGGGTGTGTTTTCTTCCTTGTCACTTTTTCTACCAGCCTGAGAAAAATACAGTGAATCACAGAGCTGTTTGTGTTTTAAACCAGTGAAAATTACCAGGCTATCGTGTTTATTATTAGACTGTAGTCTACACCATGTAATTAGCTCAACCGGCCAAAGTCAAGAACTGAAGGGAGGTCGAATCTTGGTTCCCATCTGGTGCAGATTTATATATTTATACTAGTGATTTTATAAGATAAAGATACATTATTGTGAATGCTTTTATTTATATTAAATGTCTTATGCTTTAAATCAATGAAACTGGTCTATAGGTCATGTTGGCATCAAAAATTGGGACTGGGGGATTCAAAATTACCCTTAGAGTGCTTAAAGTCAGACAGCCATAACGCTTGAAAGCCACTACTCTTTATTTAACTAAAACTAAAGAAGAATCTCTTGCACTTTGCTCAATAATGTATTGCACATCAACCTCCTTCTCTTCAGCATTTCAAGCTGTTTTAAAGAAAGCCTTCTGTTTCCAGCATCTGTTATCTTGATCACTGACAGAGAGGAGATTGCACTGACACAACTGGTTATACAGTATGTCCAACATTTAAAACATAGTCCTGCACGTTCCTCCATAGCTCTGCCAAGTAAGATCTGGCTACTCCACAAAACATTCCGGGATTAAAAAAAAACATGCTGTTATGGGATGTCAAGGGTAGGACCCAAAAGCAGCACGAGGAGGCAGGAATAAGCCAGTAAACAGAGGGTTTATTCCAACAGTTCACAGGGGGCAATGAAAGCAAAGACCAAACTGAAATACAACCGGCACAGGGAGAAGCAGAGTCCAAACGGGAGTAGGGGAAGTCACGGGGATTTCACGGGGAAGGTCCAAACGGGCACAGGGGAATCACGGGAAAACACAGAGAGTCACTGGGAAACAGGCTGGGACACATTGACAAGACGGAAGGATCAGACGAAGCACAAGGGGAGCACAGACATTTGTTGTGGTTTGGGGTTTTGTTTGGGTTAATTTTCCCCTTTTCTTTGGCCTTCTTGTGTTTTTGTCCTTGTTTTCTCTCTGGTCTCATGTTGCTGATCCTGTCTTGTGTTTCCTTGTGCCTTTTTGTTCTACTTACTGTTGTATTTTCTGATGGTTTGGTTTCCTGTCTTGTTTTGTCTTGTCTAGCTTTGCTTTGTTTGTCTGATTGTCCAGCCCCGCCCTAATGTGCTTCACCTGACGTCTCACCTGTTCCCCGTTACCTCATTACCTCATGTATTTAACCCCTGTGTTCCCTTTGTCTCTTGTTAGATCCTTCTTGTTCCGCTGTCTGTCGACACCGCTTCTTTGTGCCAGCTCCAGAGGCCTATTGCACGAAACTAGGATAAGGGATTAAGCCGGGATATTCAAGTTATCCTGGATGAATTTAGCTTTGACTCGGTTGCACGAAACCAGATTGAATTAAGCCCAGCCAAGTAACCATGGAGATTTATTCTTTGCGGCTAGCCTGGTCCAGAGCAGGCTAACAGCCAGGCTAAGATTAATCCTGGAGTCTCATGTGTCAAATCAGCTGCCGTCTGATCCGAAATAAACGTGTTTAACAGTTATTCCGTTGTCTTCTGCATGTTTTCTGCTTTATTTTCATTAACATGCATTAGCCTACTTGTCAATATTGTTGTTGCGAGTTTGATTTAAACCCTACTACAGTTGTTTAGATGGTTAGAAATGGTTGCACTGGCACCCAGATGCGGAGTGGGACTTTTCCCGGTGGGACGGTACTGTTTCGAGGCTGCCTGGCGTGCGGCTGCTGCCCGTTAGCCGCTGCCCAGTAGCCGCTGCCCGCTGCCTGGTGGCCGCCGCCTGCCGACAGACCTGCGAGTCGCGTCAGTGTCCACTCTCTCTGTAAAAGTAGAGATGAGCAGCGCAGCGTCCGTGGTCTCAGCTTCAGGTTTATACAGGACGCGCTCCAAAGATTGAGTGTGACGATATTAATGTAGCGATATTGCCAGATGAAAATAATGACAGACTGGTCAGAGACCAATACATTCATGATTTCATTTTCTTGTTGCTTATCCTTCTCTAATAAAGGACAGTTTGTGTTACTCCTTAATATGTAGGCCTAATGTTTTTTTTTATTATAGCTTACATTGGTTTCATAACCTTCTCATTAGTCTCCCATCCCTGGACCAATAACGTGGCCTATATACAGGACGTATGTAGTGTAGTTATTCATCACACCGGGAACACCACAATGGTTCTTAATCCTTTCATTTTGGTGCGGTCACTTGTCAGAAGAATAAAAAAAACATGAATATTGTTTTACAAATGCTCAAAGCGTGTATTGAAGTCATTTACTTCTTTGTCTAGTTGTTGTCCCTTTCTGATCGTTCTGTATGAACATTAATTGTACAAAGAATTAGACATATTATATTGAGATTTGTGCATATGGTTGTAAAACTCGCGTTGTGAATAAGGGTTTGAAATTAAGCCTAGAGTCATTAGGGTCCATTTCCCGAGGAACATTAATTCCCTCTGCTCACTTTTAAGGCAAAGGCTAAATACTAATACATTTTATTTATATAGTGCTTTACATGGTAGGCTAAATAATACATTTTATTTATATAGTGCTTTACATGGTAGACTAGTCAAAGACACTTTACAGTAAAACCAGCACATACTGTATATCATATAAAAACAAACATGAAACTAGCATATTTAAAGCAATTCAAACACACGCCTACAACTTTGTAAAAATGTGGAGTGACTATAGGCTAAGTAGATATTTTTACACTCTCACACATTCAGTCGGGTTTGCTATGTTGGGCTTTTTCTCTCCGTTTGATAAGAGCCGTATTTCCCTTATTGCATATTCTTCCCCTCCTCGTTACTTTCCATTAGAAGCTGCTGCTCATTGGGTGAAACATATGACGCATGCGTCTTCTCCATCTCCGCATCAGTAAATCTGTGATCGATACCGTGGTCTATGTGAGAAAGCCGTGAACGTGCACTTATCCCAGCTATCTACACCTGGCTTGACATAGCTTCACCTGTTAATCCTGGCTCGGCAAACGTGCAACCGATTAAGCCGCGATGAGCGGATCACACTAAGTCAAGCTGCGCTTTTTCATTTAGGGTGATATCAGCTAAATTGGGCCACTTTTTGGTAAATCAGTTGGGAAAATAATATAATACTATATATGCCTTTTCCAAGTGTTTTTATGATTACTAATGACTGTTTTTGATCATTTTGTGTTGAAATTATGTCATAAAATATAATTATTTAGGCCCTACAGTTCTTGAAACATCAACTGTGCCAACTTTTTTTGCATAAGCAGTTTCAGGTAAAATGGGCCAGCATCTAAGGTAAAATGGGCCAGCTGTTTCAGGTAAGCATTCGGCCAGTCAAAATGCAAAGGGAATGGTAATTTATCATCAGTTTTTATTTCAAAACAAATATTCATATGTGCCATTAAAAACACATTGTGGGTACAAACTCACATATTCAAATGTGCAATTAAAAATTTTTGGAACAGCACAGATCAGTGAATAGATCAGTGACAGATCAGTGTGTGTGTGTGTGTGAAGAACACATTTTGAACAAAATGCGCAAACTACAAAAATTCATACAAAACTGGTAACTGATATATTAAACATTAAAACATTGATATCATTAGTGTGTGTATGTGATGAAAAGGTGTTTCAAAGACAGTCTTTGCAAATGAACCCATCGTCAGCACAGATCCCATTCTCTTCGCCACAGGTTTCGTGAAACCAGGCAGAACAAGGGTCACATTTTACCCATTCCTCAGTAGCCTTAGGATCCTCTGGGTCACCATAGTGGGTGTTGCAAACTTTGCAAGGTGACTTGCTTTTCTTTTCCTGCTTTCTTTTCCCTTTTGGTTGCTTGCTGAGCGGGCACTTGCTGGCTTGCTTAGCTGGTTTCTTGCTGGATGTTTTTTTTGTGATATAGTCAATGTGTTCCTCACTTGAAAGATTATACGAGGGTGGCTTCATACGTTTTCTAATGGCTCTCTCCCTTTGTGGCACTGTGATCAAGTCAGTGAATGTCACAGACTGAACAAAAAGAAAATGACAAAAAGAGCCTATGTTATTGCAAGACATAGGATAATTATTTTGTGTACATTTTATATGATTAGGGACTAAATTGTGTGTATGTGTGTGTGTGTGCGTGCATGCATGAATGTGCATGTGTATGTTTGCGTGAGCATGCATGTGTAACATGTCATGTAACATGTCAAGTTTGAAAGTAGTATAAAATATCACTTACTGTGGAGGTGGAAGGTCCCTCATCCGGGGAGTGTGTTTCTTCCTGTGGTGTGAACTGGTTTAAGATATCATTATCTTCCTCCGGTACTTCCTCCAACACAACCTCTTCAAACACCACCTTCTCATCTGGAAAAAAGTACAGTGGTTCCACAGGTAGCAGGGGTGTCAGGGAAGCAGAGGACTGAAGTCTGGCTGGCGGATCGGCAAGCGACTGAGGTCTGGCTGGTGGATGGGAGGACTGATGTCCAGAGAGCAGAGCTGATGGCTGGCGGGCAGAGTGGGTCAAGGTCAGCAGGGGCGACCATGGTCCAGTGGGCGGGGTTGGGAGAGACTGCGGCCTTGTGGGTGAGGATGGTAGAGTGGATGGTAGCACTCTTTCGGTGGTCTTGCTGGGGGCAAAAGCAGTCTCAGGGAGGATGTCTTTATTGAGTGGGAACATCCCTGTCCCCCGGAACCCTGCCTGGGCATTTTCAACAGTGGCAGCCTTTGCCCAAGCCCTGCGGAACACCGTAAAAAATTCCATCCTTGACAGCTTCTGCCCCGCCATCATCCTCGTCCACTTCCTGCCTTCCTGGTCCCAGTGGTGCTTCAAACTCTTAAAGAGGGCCTTGTCTGCCGGTTGCAGCGCATGGGTTGTGTGGGCAGGGTAGCACATTATGTGCACATTCTTGCTCTTCAGTAGCTTAATAAACTCCATGTTATAGACATGGCTACTGTGGCCATCAAGGAGAAGAAGGTGGGGCCTGGGGTCATCCTTAGGGAGGGACTGAATGAACATTTGACCCCACTCCAGAAAGAGGTCAGAGGTAATCCAGCCATTGTCTGAACACCTTACGCTGGTGTTCTCCGGGCACCCCTGTAGCCACTCAGAACGAACACGCTTCCCCTTAAAAATAATCATGGTTCGGCTGTATATGCCTTCTGCATTGAATGCTGCCAGACAAGTTGTTGTCTCCCCCTTCTCTCCGGCACACACCTCCACACATGGCTGGCCAACCTGCCCAACGACCTTTGTGGAACTGAACTGGTCCTGAAGGCCAGACTCGTCACAGTTCCAGATATGTGACGGTGTGCCCGCAATACCCAGCTCGACCAGAAGACTCTCATATTGGGTAAACCACTGGTTGACCACCACTTTGTTAAGTCCAGCAGCCCGTGCTGCAGATAGGACCTCTGGTTTTCGCATCCCAAGCTCTGGGTTGCGCTTCAAAAAATTGTGGAACCAGTAGTATCCAGCCCTCTCTGCTGTCTTGGAAAAACCAGATATCTGGTTCTTAGCTGCGAAATCAAAGGCTACCTGCTGGACATCGCGTTTGGTGAATGGAAAACCCCTCTGCGCCAAGGTCTTTAGGGTGGCAGCAAGCTCCCTTTCCGCCTCCTGTGGAAGGTAGGGCTTCCGCCCTGACACGTGTTTGCTGCCCGTCACCTTTCCACTAATGCGTCTTTGCAGCGTGGAACGCGGCACACCCCATGCACGTGACAAGAGGTGCACACTCACTGGAATTCCTGTCTTCACACCCTCCCTGTATTCATCTAAGGCCCCCTTCATCCTCTCCACTTTCCACAGATTGTAGTTGTTTGGCCTTCCTTTCTCTCCCTGTTTTATCTTTGTATCCTCTCCTCTCTGGCCCTTGCTCCTCCTCTCTTTTCTCTCTTTCTGTCTCTTCTCATTTCCTCTGCATTTCTTTCTCCTCACCTGTCTTCTCACTTCCTGCTTGTCTCCTCTCTCATCCTTCCTCCTCTCATTTCCTCTCTCTTTCCTTCTCCCTCTCTCCTCTCCTCTCACTTCATTCGCATTTGCCATACTCACTGTAAATAAAATATCACCACCATTATTACTGGGTACGTGTGTGTGTGTGTGTGTGTGTGTGTGTGTGTGTACGTGTGTTTGTGTCCGTGCATGTGTGCGTGTTGGTTGGTGTGCGAGTGTGTGGGCAAATGTGTATGTGCACACACACACACACCCTCACACACATGTGTATGTGTGTTTGTGAGTTACACAGCGGATGGCCCATTTTAGCTGAAACCATGTGGCCCATTTTACCTCAGTGGGTTAAGGTAAATTGGGCCGCTAAGAAAAACATCAATTTTACAAAAAATAAGTTCATATACCAAACTAACAGCATTATTTCTGGTGGATGCCATCAAGACAGATATTATGCACAGTTTTTTTATGTGCATGTTTGTTTTTTATAGATTTATCATCCTTATAATAGTTTAGTTAGATTTGATATGCCAGGCTACTTACCATGCAGCTTTCTGGTGCAGTCTTGATTTGAACTATTGCCCCGCCCACCATAGCAACCATAAACCAATCAAATCACCTGTTACTTGTCAAGCACAGTTATGACAACAGTCTGAAATCCTTTGCAGTCATTGGCTCTAAATTCCAGAGGGGCTGGGACCCCCAAACCTTAAATGGCCCATTTTAGCTGATGGCCCATTTTACCTGATATCACCCTATCCTGGATATCTTTATTCTACTTTCGTGCAATAGGCCCCTGTTGTCTCCTCTTGTTGTTTTTGCCAGGTTGCCGTCCCCTGTGTATGTTCCAGCCCTCGTGCTTCGGTTTTTTGTTCCCCCCTGGCTCCCTGTGTTTTTGGTGTTCTTGGACTCTGTTGCAGCTTGTTTTCATTCAATACCCTTTTTGCCTTCTTACCCGCTACACTGCGTTTGGGTCCTCCTTCCGTCCCATAACAGAAGGATCTAACCAATTATGGACCCAGCAGTGTACATCTTCAGGCCGCTCCTCCACCCGCTGGACCCGTTGGCGGACCTCATGTCCCCCGCGTTCTGACGCATGCACGATGTGGATCCCACGGAGACGTGGCACCTGATGATGGTGCGGTGGGAGGAGGTAGACCGGGAGTTTGGTCCCCTCCCGGAATCGGCGGAACCGGCTGATACCGTGGTTCCGGGAGCCACCACGGACCAGCCCTCCCGGGGAGTCGTAACTGAACAGTCCTCCCCGGGATTCTCCATGGGCCAGCTCCTCCACGGGTCGCCATCAGTGGTTTCCCCCAAGGGGTCTAAACGGTCCCGGCTCCCGGAGGGCAGCGCGGGCTCGGGCCGCCGGCGCGGACCCCCAGCCGCCGGCTCCCGCCACCGAGGCGGACCCCCAGCCGACCGCTGCCTCCGCCGACGAGGCGGACCCCCAGTCGACCGCTGCCTCCGCCGACGAAGCGGACCCCCAGTCGACCGCTGCCTCCGCCGACGAAGCGGACCCCCAGCCGCCGGCACCCGCCGACGAGGCGGACCCCCAGCCGCCGGTTCCCGCCGTCGAGGCCCCCTCTGGGTTCCCCGGGTCCCGGGTTCTCAGGAATTCCGGCCCCCCCCATGTTTTGGGTCCCTTGAGTCCTGGTATCCCTGATCTTGTGTCTGTCCCTGTCTCTGTGCTTGTCCCCGTCACTGTCCCTGTTCCTGTCCCTGTCTCTGCGCCTGTTTGTGTCCCTGTCCCTGTGCTTGTCCCTGTGCCCTTGTCTGTCCCTGTGCTTGTCTCAGTCCCCGTGTTTGTCCCTGTCCCGGTCACCATCTCTGTCCCTGTCTCCGTTCCTGTTTCTGTTTTTCTTCCTTTCCCTGCGTCTGCCCCAACCAAATTGGTCCCTAAACCCGATCCGTCTGTAGTTACGTCGTCTCCGTGCGTCCCGTCCCGATCTGTCCCGTCCACGCCTGTCCAATCTAAGCCAGTCCTGTCCATCCACAAGCTTCCTCGTGCGCCCTCTAGCGGGCTTTCTCGTGCTCCTCATGCCCCCCCCCCCCCCCCCGTGGGCTTCCTCGTGCTCCTTGTGTGCCCACTTATGGGCTTCCTAGTGCATCCTTCTTGTTCTGCGTCCTGTCGACACCTCTTCTTTGTGCCAGCTCCTGTTGTCTCCTCTTGTTGTTTTTGCCAGGTTGCCGTCCCCTGTGTATGTTCCAGCCCTCGTGCTTCGGTTTTTTGTTCCCCCCTGGCTCCCTGTGTTTTTGGTGTTCTTGGACTCTGTTGCAGCTTGTTTTCATTCAATAAACCCTTTTTGCCTTCTTACCCGCTACACTGCGTTTGGGTCCTCCTTCCGTCCCATAACAAACATTAAATACCCAAGGTAATTAAACAACAAGAGGCAGGTGACGAGAGGGCGGGGAATCAGGTGGAAGACATCAGGTAATCACAGGAGCTGGAAAACACTTACCGGGGAACACAAGACAGGACCAGCAACATAAGACCACAGAGAAAACCGACAAAAACACAAGGAGGCCAAAGAAAGAGAAACATAAATCCATACAAAACCCCAAACCACAACACATGCGTTGGTTTATTGGGATTTCTTTAAACCAATCACAATTGTCTTAGGCGGCAGAATGATGGTGACCCTGCAAAATAGCAGGAAAGGAACGTCAATGTATGTTCAAAGGTTGTTTTAGTCGTGCAACAGAAAACTCTGATTGGACACTTGCTGTCTGGATTTACCCAATAGAGGTACAGAAAGGTCAACCTCCTTAGAAAGCTTTTCCATAATGTTGTCAGACACTTAGAATATTAACCTGAGTTTGTCAGTAACAAAACGAGCACTTTTATGAACGTAAATACAAGCTGAACAATTATCCTGTTAACTTACATTGTACCTTGTTTCTCTGCTGCCAACTGCAGCAATCTCGTTTAATACTGCATCAATGTCAAAGGAAAATCTTTCCTTAATAGTTTTTATTGTATCTGATACTCAATGAGCTGTTGCAAAAACAAGCCTGAAGCAATAAGGCAAAAGCTGTCAGATAAATGTAGTTCAGTAAACATTACAACATTCCCCTCTGAGGTGTAGTGGAGGAGAAGTATGAAGTAGCAGCAGGGGTGATTCTAGGCTCAGCCCCTAATGAGAACAGCTCTAGGTCTAGTGACCCCGTTTTAAGTTTTACAAAAATAACAACATGAGGTGTTATGAAGGTATTTACGCTTCTGAGCTGAAAATGTGCCCGGATTTTGTCTGAGAAATCTGGTCACCTTACATTAAGTAGACCTTTCAAAGGTTTTATAATGTTCTCAGCACTGCTTTTATGTTCAACGTATGTTTCCCTGGGTCATTTATGCTGAAATCTCCCACCTACAGCCTATAGTCTACTGATGTTGTACTCACGTTTGCTAGTTTTTGTGTCTTAGACATTTATATTTCCATGGTGGCTAAATGGATTGGGACTATTTAAACTGCATTTGAAACAATAATGCCCCTTCGTGCTTTATAATTTTAAACTGCCAAGCTATCCCTAATAATCTTGAGAGTACCCTGGGAACCGAGGGATGACCCCTTTTGTATAGTCCCACAATTTAGATATTTGCTACCTAAATTAGCTACTTCAGCTGTGTATTTGTGGTGTCTTGTAAATAAGTGAAACCAGATACAAACTGTGTGTAGCTCATTTAAATAAACTGAATTCATGGTATTGGGGCTAATGTTATAAGTTTATTTTAATGTAAGAGTGTTCTCAATGGTACCTACCGTATGGCCCTGGCTGTAACTTTGGATTTCATGGTCATTATGATTTTGGCCACTTTAATGACGCATGTAGAAAATTCCCTGTTGTAGCCTTTGATTTCCTAAATGAATGGGCATCCGTATACAAAATAAGAGGATTCACTGTTTTGACCCAGCAACATTAATTGCCTGTTTAGTTACATAACCCAGGGCACCTCTAAACCTTTTCTATCTATGGTCCTCATTTCTTTCCCAGCACCATACATCCAAAACATGCAGAGCTACAGTGTCATGTCCTTTTAATTCATTTAACAAGGACACATGAAAGTAGTGATTCCGGAAACATTTATTCAAATCCCCCCGGCGGTTCAGTGGCCCATGTGTTTGGCAGCGATCCTCAGGCCTTCGCCAGGATCCAGAAGAACAGTGTGATCCAGGCTTTAAAATCAGCAGCTCAAAGACTACCACGTTTCTCGTAAAAAGGGCCGTCTTGGACGTCCCCATGGAGTCGGCCATTTAAACGGATCATGGTGTGAACTGCAAAGGTTCACTGAGAAACCAATGAAGAAACATGGATGTCTTGAAAAGATCTCCATGTGTCAGAGCTGCATGGTGTGCTTATAGTTTTCTGAGTCATGTTGTCTAATGGTGTAGATGTCTGTATTTAGGCAAAACGTGCAGTAGATGGGGATAATGAGGAAATGCAACTTTATACACTCAGTCTCTAATAGATTTGTTGTATATAGATTTGATCACATCGATGTAATCAGATTTCTGCCTTTCAGCAAGTCAGGAGTCTATTTGACTGCTGTTTGCATAGGATTTATATTATGTTTCATGTGTCATCTTCAGCCCTCTGGGGTAAAAATGTTTTTTCCTAATGATGTAATGCCTTGTGCAGTCTCATAGGGGTGCTGTAGTTGTACTTTTTCAGCTTAAACACAACATCAGGGTTGACACTGGTCCAGTTTTGAGGGATGCAGTATTTTGCTGGACTTTGTTGTGAAAGCTTAAGTAACATAAAGTTATGAGCACTTCTGTCTTATTTGTGTCTTACCACAAACAGTCTGGTCCAACTTCTATCTGTTGACATGTTGTTATGCTGTTTGTGTGCACACAAAAACAGCGTAATGTGTTGTTAACAACCGGTATTACTAACAATGGCTGAGCTATCACCACAATGAAAACATGACTTGTAAATGGGACGCATTCAACTCGGGTGTGACATCATTCCCATGCAGAGGCATTTTGAAAATTTAACAAATGTAAAAGATTAGGCTACACTTATCAACACTCATATTGTTTTTTATATATATATGTTGAAGAACAGCCGAAGCACTGCTACAAGGACGCCAATATGCAGTAGTCCTGAGTCAATATCAGCCTAGGAAATCATCTAGTCTTAATCTGCATTGCTATTTGCACGTGTGAATATGCAAGCCACAAGAATTAATTAGATTGTTGTTTTTTTGTTGGTTCTGATTTGGTTCTAAATTTGAAAAATCTTTGCAGTCATTCAAAACTCTCACTTTCTCCTGGTCAACAAGGGTTTGTTTCTACATACAGTATACAGTAAAGCGTTTTGAATTGCCTTGTTGCTGAAATGTGCTCCAGTCTTTAGCAATCTAATTTATTTGAATCTGAGATGGAAGAAGAAAATGTTGATGGTTATTAAAATTTCCAGACTTATAAAGTCCAGCTGCCAGATGAACATGAGTTTGCATATTGGCCTGGGCCTTCCAAGACTTGGAAGAGAGAGGCAGTTTAATAATGTCAAAGACAGTATCACTAGAATGAAGCAATAGTGTTAACATTCAAATATAAGTGCAGACATGTTCATATTATGTATATCTGTGCAGAAAAGGCTATGTGTTTTATGTCTTAGGGTTTTTGGATGGAGCTTTCATGCATGTTGTCTTCCTTTTTGTCTTGAAATATTATTCCAATTGTGTGGGTGGAATAAAGTGAAGCAAACTGTAGCTTTGTCTCCTACACCGCGTGAGACAAAATGTTACTGATAGAGGTGTGTGTGTGTGTGTGTGTGTGTGCGTGCGTGCGTGCGTGCGTGCATGCATGCGTGTGTAAAATATAGAAAAGCCTCAAATGAACCTCTGGCCTCATTTTAAGAGCTTGTGACAACTAAGAGACAAGAGTTTAAAAAAAGGGAGTACAACAGTTATATAATGAATCATATAACAATAAAGGGAAGACAGACGAGGAGGTGTCAAGTGGAAAAAAAAGTTTTATTATATAATGTGATCATAAGGGATGACAATGGCAAATGGTACTCAGCTTGATGATAAAGCCCGTAAGTCATTTGCATGGCACTTGTGGGATTATGTGATCTTGAACAAATTAAGTGAAGATAAAACCATCAAGGGCAGCAAAGCAAGGGCAAAGAATACATTTCAAAGTACATTTGTTTTCCCCCCTTTCCTTCTCTCGTTTCCAGGTGCTACTGTGTATGAATGTATAAGCGAAGGAGGAAAAAGTGAAGGTAAGTTGAGATGAATCTCCCTGGAGCCCCTTCCCCGTGATACATTCCAGTTTCTTCTCCAAATTATGAGATTTGAATACCATGCCTCTGATTTAGACCTCTTGGATGTCAGTTATATTAAAGACATTTCATTTCTGTATTTCTGTTTTTCTTTGTGTTGCCGTTCTAAACTCAAGTGGATTTATGAGAACTATGGTTAACTGCTCCTCAGATCTCTGCAGACTATCTAGACTGTCTGTCCAGTCTGTATTTTCTGTTGCACAACTAAAAATACTTTTGAATGTAAACATGTTCCACCAAAACAAGTTCCGTCCTGAGGCTTTTTTGCAGAGGCACAGTTTCTCTGTGTGGCATTTTTTTCCCCCAGCATGTTTCCTCGGATCAGGGAGGCTCCAAAATCATGGTTGCAGCTGTCGCCATGGTCACACTTTCCATTCTGCGATGCCATGTTAAATCCTGCCACGATCTGCGGTGCGCAGCTACGTCCTACTACGCTCTGCTATGCCCTGCTACGTCCTGCTGTGCCCTGCTACAGTACGTCCTGCTGTGCCTTGTAATGCCGCACAGTGCCCTGTTATGCCACAAACTACTACAAAGAACTACTACAAACTACTATTTTTTTGGGGACTGTTATTGCCACTCTTCATTCTAACCCCAACCGGTCGTCAGACACCGCCTACCAAGAGCCTGGGTCTGTCCGAGGTTTCTTCCCAAAGGGGAGTTTTTCCTTGCCACTGTTGCTTGCTTTGGAGGAAACTATTAGAACTGTTGGGTGCTTGTAAATTCTGCAGTATGGTCTAGACCTACTCTATCTGTAAAGTGTCTTGAGATAACTCTTGTTATGAATTGATACAATAAATAAAATTGAATTGAATTTATCCCCCCCAAGACAATGGTGATTGGTTTAAAGAAATGGCAATAAACCAGAGCATGTTTTTCTCCCATCCAGGAATGCTGCGTAGACTAGCCAGACCCACCTCTACAGCGCTGTCGAAGAAGGTCTGGCTATGACTACATACATGGAGATGAGCTGCGCCTCGCCTGTAAAGTGGACAAGAGTATGGGGCTGCCGTTATGGGAGGGGACAAAAAATGGTCAAGTCGGATAGCTTGCAGCCGTTTCCAGCAGCCTTCAGGCTGAACAGAAAGTCATAAAAACACTCACATCTATCACATATATCAGCTTGGACACAGTCTCCAGTTGTTTTTAAATGTCAGAGTTTGTCAAAATGCTCTACATGTGGTCTGTTGCTAATGTTACTAAACAACAGACTGTAGATGAATGGATGACTTCTAAACGTCACCATCAGCCCCACCCTAGTGCGAAATTTCCACTGGGGACTGGAAGAACTGATCATTTGATCAACTTAATTATTTCCTGGATTTTGTACCACCATAGTCCCTATAAATGTATGTAGAAATGCAGGAAGTGGGATTCAAATTGAAAACTCATTGCTGGCGGAGGGTTAGCATGCATTCGGCGGCGGTCGCCGGTGATCGACATTGCACAGACCTTGCAACGAGCCAAATGAACTATGCTTGAGGAGCTTCTACCTCTGGCTTTTAAACAGGAAGCTCCTCCTACAGACAAACCAAATATACCTTTTGGCTCTATACCATGCTAGAATGGCTTGAAACAAGGTAACCAAGGCATTTTTTCCACAAAAAAATTGTACTAAGTCCATGGTAGAACTTCAGACATTACCACAAATTAATGAAATATGTGTGCAGGGCACCTTTAATTAAAATGATAAAATAACATGTATGTGTAAAAAACAACAAAAGATTTTCTAAATTATTATTCTAATTGTCCTAACCCAAATATTACAATAATTTGTTTAGGGTACTTACAAAGACTATTTCCTGAAACCCTAAAAACCTCTACCCCTGTACTCTACTCAACTTGGTACAGTCTGACTTCCCCCTACTCTAAACAAAGATCCTCTATTCTAAAGATAATGCATTTCAAGCAGTGCAAATGGTATGAAATGGTACACACTTCCCATTTGCAAGAGTTTGGTCTTGAGACAGAAACAAGTCTCAAACAAAGTTAATTTTCTTCTGATGTGAAGTGGCAGAACGTTCTGGAGATATGTGGCTTGTGAAAATGGATCTAATATTTACTTTGGTGACTATAGGGCAAAAGGATCACGCTCACAATCTGTGTTTCTGTATACTTCTCCTATTGGAATCAATACACTCAGGAACTGCTACTGGACTCCTGAAGAGGCGTGGCGGTGGCAGAGCCCACGTGAAACAGATACAGGAAACTACTCTAAGTTGGGATGTCTCGATTCTAAACAGTCTCTGCTATACACCCCAATGGAAGCTCTTATACTTCCTGTTTGGCAGTGTTGGACCCATGACAATCAGTTAGTTGGATGGGAGCTCATGAACAAAGACTGCTCAGAAATTACTTATGTTAGCAGGTTAGCATGCTATACCCACCTTCGCCTGCTATGTCAACAAAACTCAGCCACAGATGCTACACAATTTCACAACACACCCAGAATTACAGATCTATTGTGCCGGCAAAATCAAATAAATATACCTGAAACTAAGGCTGGGTACCAATTCAATACTTTTAGGCACCTGCCGAATTTCCTTCTTTGCATCAAGTATCGAAAAAATGCCTTGTCATCCCATATCCCATATACCTATGGGATATGGTGCGTTCATGCACATCGGAAAAACATTTTCAGAGTTAAAACGTCACCATTCACGTCACTTCCTGTGGGAATCAGAGGTTGGAAACTCGGGCTAGATTTTGCTAACAGAGTTTCTCAGTTGGTGTCGTGCTGTTGACAACTGACGTTTGATGTAGGCAACTTTAATTCACTGAAACTGTTTGTGTATGTTTCTTGGCAAAGGCATTTGTCCACAGACATGTTTCAAATTATTCATAAATAGGCCTGTATAAAAAAAAACACCTTATCAGTGTTGTTTCCCATTTGTTAACACAAAGAAACACCGGTCAATGTGCTGTTTGTATGCTTGCATAAGAAAACAGCAGCAAATCTTTGTTATTGTGGCCTACATGTTTTCACACACTAGGCTATGCCCAACAGTTGGTGGCAGTCATGCAACAAGTTGTTATGCTAAACGCCAATTTAACAGAAGAAGAACACGCATCCAACCATGTGAACGCTGGCAGTTGGAAAAACAACGTAGTCACAGGGATGGTCCCTGGTATTCTCAGATGGCATGAACGCAGATAAAAACGTATAAGGTGTAAATCTCATCAATAAGCATGCAGCATGCTTCTACCAAGATCTAATAATGTTTGTGATTGGCTGTCTAACATTACATGTCAAAGAGACACACAGGAAAAACTCTACATTACACAGAGGCTGTCTCAAATTGCGCACTTCTGTACTAAATACTAACTATTTGAGTACATAGTGCGTTCACATTGTCGAAGTGTGGTCAAACGCAGTGCACTTAAAGTACCCGGATGGTGCACTCAAAATGTCCAGAAAGTTGAGTGTAGATCAATGGACACTTTCCACACTCAACGGCCGCCATCTTGGCTACGTAGCGGAAGGGGCGGGGCTAACAACAGTTAGACGCGATAGTGAGACCGACGGAGCAATACAAATGTAAGTTGAACGTGAGTCTTTTTGCTATACGTATAACATATAAGCCGCCTGTATATGTATATTTGGTTAATTTTACAGTCGGAAATGATTTTTGTACCACGAATTATAACCTTTATTGGTACTGTAATTTGACGTGCAAGCAAGCCAACCTTAGCTAACAGCGGCAGTTTAACCAGATTGGCAAATAAGTTGTAAGCTAACATTACATGTGTTGTAATATATTGTTGTTTGTGTTAAACTATTTTCCCACTGTAGAAGATTTTAGTGTTAAGTGTGTGATCTTAACAAGTTGTACATATTCCAATGTGAGCGTCAGCTCAGCAAAATAGTGATCAGCTGACTGACAGTTAACAGTAGCGTAATGTTAAAACGTATCCGCTGTTACTGCCTCCACCTGATGTATATCCTGTATATACTGCCTCCACCTGATGTATATCCTGTATAACCCATCTCTTCAGGGACAAACGAGGAATAAAGGTCCGTCATTTAGGGGCGACAATGGCCATCAGACGGTAGAAGGATCCCCTGGAAAGTCTGAAGTCCCACCCTCATGTCCCCATCAAACTAGCTACGGCCTGGGGAGGGAGGAGCCTGCAGAACTACAAGCACATTTATAAAATAAAATATTAAAAATATTTAACTTTGTTATCTTTTGTATTACACGTTGCATTACTGTTGCAAGCATATAATGTTAGAGCATACAGAATAGAGGAATGGGATCTATTTACCTGTCAGCTCTGTTACCTCTGCTTTCACTATTGTATTGTCACTGTATGAAGACCATTTAGAACAAAAATACAATTTAGAATAAAAGATGTAATGATGTTTTGTCTATTAGGTAAGTTGTTAGGGTAATGCTTCACAACAACATTCTTATCTATTGGCCACAAGGATGTCCTCATTAAACCATTGAGCATTAAAATGAACAGTAATATATTAACGCTACTTATTTTTAGAGCAGAAACATAAGTGTATACATAAAATAGTAATCTGCAAAGAATAGGTATAATTAATGGATTGAAAAGAGTGTAGTAACCAGAACGAATATTCCGATACAGTTGTGTGTACTGTTTTCATCTAATGGGGGGACATGACGGTGGCGTCGCAATCGTCCTCCTGGCGTAACATGGAGCAAATAAAAACAAAATCACATTTATTGTTGTTTAAGTATCAAAAACAAAGCAGGAGTTATTCGCGAAAAACAATACCAGACTGGAATGCTCTCCTTAGGTGAAATTCCCAATTTTACAGAAGAAGAAGGGATGAAACGTGATCGTCATTTCCCGTAAGTACACATGGCAGTGCGCAATTTGAGATAACACTCCTCTGTCGAAATTTACGCATTATGCAAGACAGTACGTAGTGCACGAAGTGTACTGTCTGGAAGTGCAACGGAAGTGCGCAATTTGAGGCATAGCCAGAGAGACTGGGTTAACATACTGTAGTAGGAGCCAGAGCTGTAGTACTCGAGTCTGGTCTTGGACTCAAGTCCGGACTCAAGACCGTTTTTCTATGGTCTCAGACTTGTCTCGGACTCGGTATTATTTGAACTCTGACTTGTCTCGGACTCGGCCACTGGTCTTGCAAAATATGGCTTTAGGTCTCGACCGAGTCCAGGTGTCTTTATTATATTGATGATAATATTGGAGGGAAAGTAAAACACAGTTCAGGTGGGGATATTGTTTGGCTTTTTACAATAAGGTGACCAGATTTCTCAGACATAATCCGGGGACATTTTCAGCTCAGAAGCGTACCTCCAAAACACGTCATGTTTTTAATTTTTGTAAAACTTAAAACGGGGACACTAGACCTAGAGCTGAGTATCGGATACAATATAAACTATTGAGGAAAGATTTTCCTTTGACATTGATGCAGTATGAAACGAGATCGCTGCAGTCGGCAGCAGAGAAACAAGCTACAATGGAAGTTAATGGGATAATTGTCCAGCTTGTATTCCATTTGGTCAGAGTTTTCTTTTTTCATTCCAATTTTGGGTCTGTCAGTCACAGTGAAAACCGGGGACATTTCCGGGGACAGATCCAGCCGGGGACAGGTCACCAAAACCGGGGACTGTCCCCGGAAACCGGGGACTGTCCCCGGAAACCGGGGACGTCTGGTCACCCTATTTTACAAGTTTAGACAGCTAGCTAACGCTCCGCCAATGTTTGCTAACGTTAGGGCACCAGCAATAGCCTAGTTAGCTTACTAGGTAAATATTACGGCTGCCTTCGGAGTTTCCTATATCTGCGTCCACGTTGTCAACATAAAACCTGTGGCGTTAGTGCTCCTTTTGAGCCATCATTTTATTACATTAACTAAGCTTTGCTCTTACGACATGGGTGGGTTTTTGTTACGCTATAAAAAAGCTAACTGGCTATAGTTAGCCCATTTGTATGCTAGCAGACATTAGGTAACATTGCCGAGCCAGCTGTCTGTGTGTGTGTGTGTGTGTGTGTGTGTGTGTGTGTTCCCTAAACAACGTCTTCCTGATGGATTTATTTTAAAATTCTGCAATTTGTCTCAAATAAAACAAACATGTTAAATTACACATTGTTCATAGTTTTAATGTTTTCTGAAAATACATGTATTTTCCTTAATTAACCCACGTCCAAATAACAATAGAATACAATATTTTTTAGGGAAGCCATAAACCAACCACAGGGCTACACTCTGTAATACTGGTCACTTCATTTCTACACTACATCTGGAGTAAAGCTGTGTTGTAATTTAGTTGTTCAAATGCTCAGTACTAGTACCTACTGTAGCAGTCTAATGCTCAGTACTAGTACCTACTGTAGTAGTAGCAGTTCTAATGCTCAGTACTAGTACCTACTGTAGCAGTAGCATTCTAATGCTCAGTACTAGTACCTACTGTAGCAGTATTGTCTATGTAGCTATTATGAGTTATCACCACATGATATCAAGAGGAATGGCTATACTCATAAATCCTGGGTGTTCTGAGACTGTTTTTGCTTTTATATCAACAAATAACCCAAATTGATTCTCTTGATGCCCGTCATGCATAAGACCTTTTTTTTCTTTCCTGGACTTGGTCTTGACTCGGACTCGAACCTCTTTGGACTCGGTCTTGACTCGGACTCAAACCTCTTTGGACTCGGTCTTGACTCGGACTCGACTAGTCCTGTTCTTGGACTTGTCTTGGACTCGACAACGGTGGTCTTGACTACAGCCCTAGTAGGAGCTGAAAGAGAAATAAAGGATTTGTGCCTTAATTGTAGTATCTTTTTGTTACAATGGATTTTTAAAATCAATTAATACATTTTTTTGTCGAAAGAAATCTCCTTCAGCAACTGGTATGAAGGTCACGGTATTGGAATCAGAATTGTTTTGTTTTGTTTTTTTAACAATACCCAGCCCTAGCAGAAACTAAGGGCACAACCTGACTGTTTCTATCACAATAAACCTGATGTCCACGTCAACCTCTTAACATGCACTTTTCTTCTAACTTGTTTTAAGAATAAACTGTGCATTATGTAAATTCCATGGCCGCTCTTCAGTTAAACTCAATGAGTGGAGAGAGAGAAGTGAGCTTACCAGACCTGTGTAGCATGCTCGTCTTCTCTGAAGAATCTCACACTGAACTGTCTGCACTCCAATTGCATTGTGGGCATCAGGTTTTTTGACGAGGAAGAAGAATTCATGAAACATGTTAATATCTGGCTGTTTCATAAATGTTGAAGTGGAGACTTTTCAAGTCAATCTGTGCTTAAACTGCATGATCTAACATTGGTAATGTAAATGTATAATTCATGGAAACACAAAAACAGTGATTTACCTGTCTATAAATAAACTTGTACAAAGCCAAGATACAACGCCAACGGCAAGAAAATGATTCCCTGATGTGAAACTGACTGCAAGCTGACAGGAAAATGTTATGTTTTTTGTGTTGTAGTTAAATAACTGAAACATACTGACACTGTCCTTTAAAAATCTTTCATTTTCATTAAACATATTTAAAGGAGGGGTAGTTGCTAATTTGTTGCCACATGGCAACAACATTTGTGGAAAGTGCCAAAAAAATCCATTATTTCTTTAAAAACATCCTTTTTATGGAAGAAAATACCAAACAAATTCAACTAATGAAAATGTATAGCCTAATGTGTTACCAGTGAAATTAGTTAAGTTTTAATTGTAGTTTGTTATGATTATTTAATAACACTGTAATAAGTCTGTCATATACACCTGAAAGAAGACACATGGATACAACTTGCTTAATTTAAAAACTGTTTATTTCCAGTTTAATATTATCAAATTCATATTAATGTACATATCATTCATCTCATTTGGTCAATATGAACAAATCCATATTACACAATGCATTCTAGCCTGTTGTGGTTTGGGGTTTTGTTTGGGTTCATTTTCCCCTTTTCTTTGGCCTCCTTGTGTTTTTGTCCTTGTTTTCTCTCTGGTCTCATGTTGCTGGTTCTGTCTTGTGTTTCCTTGTGCCTTTTTGTTCCACTTCCTGTTGTATTGTCTAATGGTTTGGTTTCCTGTCTTGTCTTGTCTTGTCTTGTCTAGCTTTGCTTTGTTTGTCTGATTGTCCAGCCCCGCCCTGATGTGCTGCACCTGACGTCTCACCTGTTCCCCGTTACCTCATTACCTCATGTATTTAACCCCTGTGTTCCCTTTGTCTCTTGTTAGATCCTTCTTGTTTCGCTGCCTGTCAACACCTCTCCTTTGTGCCAGCTCCTGTTGTCTCCTCTTCTCGTTTTGCCTGGTTGCCGTCCCCTGTGTTTGTTCCAGCCCTCGTGCTCCGGTTTTTTGTTCCTCCCTGGCTCCCTGTGTTTTTGGTGTTCTTGGACTCTGTTGCAGCTTGTTTTCCACCAATAAACCCTTTTTGCCTTTTTACCGCTACACTGCGTTTGGGTCCTCCTTCCGTCCCGTAACATAGCCCAGGTTTTAGTCCTGATGAAAGGCCACGAAGCAGTTGCGCTTGTGGGTAATGCAGAGGAAGACGTCACATTTGGAGCTTTTTTTTTTGGAGAATTTGCTTCTCATTATGCTTTTACACCCTAGCATTTTGCACCTCCCTTTTTCAATGGTATGCAAGGATCAGTGGTCTGTGCTGTCCCTTCTGACAGGATCTGGGGGCACAAACCTGTTGCGCCTTTGCTTTTTTTCCCCAAGAGCACAGGTTGATCAGATCTCCCCTTTCTTTTGTTGGCGATTTTCTTCTCCATGCACAGGTAGGAGGCCACCTGGATTTTGAAGTCCAACAATGGAAGTTCGTCACTCCCTGTCATCAGAGACTGGAGGTCCCGACAATATAGCAACCATTCTAACAGAGTCATAACCATGTGAAAACAGATGAGGTGTTACCATTTCTTGGACCTGCTCTTGATCCAGTAGATAGCTAAGAGAGAATCCAAAAGATCAACTCCCCCCATGCTCTTGTTGTAAACTCCCACGATGGTGGGATGTTTCACATGGACAAATGTTTTGGGGTTGGATGACTGAAGGGGCGAAATAAGCACAACACACTGACTACACTTATTATTAAACTCCTCCCTAAATGTACACATTTCACTTCCAAATTTGCATAATGTTGCCACGTGGCAACAAATTAATTTGAGACTTTTACAGAAAAATATAGCATTTCAACTAGTATATATACTTAAAATTAAAAGTTTACTTACCCCAGATAACAGTTGATTTTGGCTACATTTTGGCTGATGCTGCATCGTGATCTTCAGTGTGGTACGTGACCAACAGATTCCCGTTGCTCTGGACGGAGACCAGTGATGGATATTAGAAGCACTTTTCCGGTGATGGCTGAGCGTTACTGTGCAGCCTCCAACTGAGCTTGACGACATAGTTGGGACGTGGGCAACCTGTCTGAAAGTTGTAAGTCTTCTGGTAGCTGTGCCAAGAGAAATCTCAATCATTCCCAATCAGCAGAGACGGAGAGCGTAGGCATAAGTTGCGAGCTTCTCCTGGCAATGTGGGCATTTGTCGACTATGTAACAGCAAGTCGCTTGGTTATGACACAATAATTAGCCTACTTTTACAAAAAAACGTCTGCTACGGAGCCATAACGTGAGATAAGGTAATGGAGCCTTTTATACATCATGTCATGTTTCTTTAGAAATAAACAACGGACAAATATAGACTATAAACAGATGTAAAGTTATTCGCTCTCAAAGTGCCGTCAAAATGAATGGCAGTCAATGGGATGCTAACGGCAGGTGATGGCTTCGTAGCATTAAAATGGCGCCGTAGGAGATGTGCTTAGAGAGGAGAGGTTTACTCCCTTTGGTACATGTCTGGAAAAGGGGCGGGGAAACAGGATTTCCCAGTTATGTGAAGTCATCAAATTAATAACACTTCAAAATTAAAGACCTATTTACACAATTAAAAAGAAAACAATGCATTGTTTATGGTTAATTGTGGAAAAAACTAAGAAAAAGAATTTGTTGCCATATGGGTTAAAGTTTGTTTTTTTATTCCTCATTCGATTCTGCAACAGATGCCCATTCATAAGACTACAGAAAACACACACACACACACACTCTCTTCTGACTTTAACATCAGTGTTGTTTTTACAGGAAGGCCTGTAAACACAACACTGGTACTTTTTTATCAGCTGTGTGTTTGTGTGAGTGTGTGTTTGTGCGTGTGTGTGTGGCATTTGAAAGGTCTGGAAATGATTAAGATAAGGGCTTGAGGGGACGGTGAAGGGGAGGGGCAGGGGGAGGCTGACAGACATGCATCTCCTGGCTATATTTAGCTGAGTGAGGTATTCACAGGCAGGACCAATCCCTTGTTGCTGCAAAGGTTTGTTTTCCTCCTGTGTGCATATAACAACTGTACCTGAAGTTCTTTGATACATTTTCCACAAAAGTAAATGTAGAAAACAGATTGTACAGATAAGCGGGGGAACAGGGACATTCCTCACCAACTTCATGGCTTTGATTATATCAGACCATCAGAGAGCAGCAGTGTTGGAACTTTTGCACTCAATTTGTGTTACTGTTGCAATTAGGCTAGTAGTAATGGCAGAGGTAGCCATACATAATCCTAGTAATAGAAGATGTAGTAATACAAGTAGCACAAGTTTAACATATATTTTACTCTCCGAAACATGTTTTTGAAAACAATTTAAGCGAGAAATAAGCTGTGCAGTTGCTGAATATGTCTTAATTTCAGATCAATCAGTGCTAAGCGCTGGATAGAGCAACGGTGCCGCTGCAAAATAAGGAAGGAACTTGTTTTGGTGGAACGTGTGTACATTTAAAGGGTGTTTTAGTTTGTGCAAGAGAAAACTCAGATTGGGCCGATAGTCTAGCTAGCTGTCTGGATTTACCCTGCAGAGATCTGAATAGCAGGTGACCACAGTATTCATAAATCCAGTTTAAAATGCCAACACAAAGAAAGAGTAAGGGGACGGACATCTGGCCAAAAAGAAGGACATCCGGCAGAATTTCCGTCGGCACCTGAGCAATCCTGGAAATGAAATGTTGTGGCTATAGACTAAGACCACCGAGACCAAGTCATTACTTAGACCAGAGTGGATTGAGACCGAGACAAGACCAAGATTTTAAGGGGTTGAGATTAAGTCAAGACCAAGACCAAGGCAGGACGAGACTGACTCAAGACCAGCGCGAGTCCCAAAATGCTAACCATAGTAACTCCTCAAATTGATCTGAAAGATCCACATTCCCCTAAAAAATACCCACATAAAACAAATTAAGATTTGTCTTCATTCACCTCCTTTATTGGTAAGTGTTACACTTAGTTTATGTCATGGTTGGGGTCCAGCTGGCCGTGAGTATTTCTTCTTGCATTTTTTCCTCCTGTCCGGTTTTCTGTTTTTCTCTTCCTCCCCCTCGCCTGTCCAAAGCCAGCTGATTGCCTACACCTGTCGCCAGTCTGCCAGCAGCAATCATCTCCTCCACACCTGCCCATCATCACCCGCTCCCGCCAAGCACACCTGCCTGCAATCCTCATCAGCCACAGTATATCCACCTCGGTCCTGCTCTCATTCTTCACCTGATCGTTGCTTCAGCTACTCCGGTGAAACTTCGACAGCATATGACCTTAGAGTGTTTTCCTTGTGCTTTCTATGTACTCACCTTTCCCGTGTTTCCCTTTCAGTTATCTCTCCCTCCGGTCAGCTGGCTTCGGACCCCGGACCCTCTCCCTCGGCGCCCCCTCTCGATCCCAGCTCTTCGTACCACGGACCCTCTCCCTCGGCGCCCCCTCTCGATCCCAGCTCTTCGTACCAGCATCCCCATCAGCCACTCATCTCCAGCATTCTCTCCTCTCCACGTGACTGCGCCTCCTCCTGGCTCCCCTGCCTTGGCTCCTCGGTCCCCCGCCGCTTCCCTTGGTTCCAGTTACCTCACCCGTCCTCCGGCCCGCTGCCTCAGCGTCCCACGTCCGCTTCATTGCTCCGCCAACCCCCCCCCCTCTCTCTCTCTGCATGTTTACAATAAACCTGTTCTTTGTGAGCCGAGCGATTGAGTCTGCCCTTCTGTCCCGTAACAGTTTACCTTTCTTTATGCTTCTTTTTTAAGTGCCAATTCAAATGTGAGGTGGTCCCAGCTGTCTCTGTCAGTGTTAAATGGCAGAATTTACACACTTCTGTGGGTTTTCTTTTAGATGTTTTTGCAAATAAACTCCTTGTGGTTTAGGAAGCCACATTTTATTACAGAGAATTTGGCTGACATCTCCCAGACAGCCAGAGCTTCTTTTCCCATCTCCTGCATTCTCTTCGTTGAGAGTGTGCGTGAGGAGAGGGGGTTAACAGAGACAAATTTCAAATTGGTTGCATTTGAAGCAGGACGTTTTACATGCAATCCCAATAATAATGTCACCACATAAATCATTTAGTAATATCCCTGCAGTTGTGGTCATGACCGGTGTTGAAATAAATTCCAGAGTCCTCTTTATCTGAGACCAAGAAAAACTAGACCGGTTTTTAGTACAACAACACTGGTAGTATCAAGTAGTAGCTGTAGTGGCAGAAGAAATATTGGTAACAGTATTCAGCGTATACATTGAATACAGTTATTTCCAATAGACACACACTTATAATAATATAGTACTTTCATAATTACTGTCTTCACTCAGGGGGCATAATATCCTCATTTCCAATTAGAAAGCATACTATTGAACGTTGCCATTGTTGCCCCATGTGAGTTTATTCTCACACACATTAAACCTTTTGAAAATAATCTGAAAGCAGCTGCAACACTAAATATTGACATGGCTACTGCCAAATGCTTTGTTTCATCCCATGTGAACAAGCGAATAAAAAGTTTAGTTGATTAATTTCCAGTCTGTTCATTCTCCAAGCAGTTGGCTGCAGGCATCTTACATGCACTCCAGAGTCTCTGTTACACTAACACTCTTTCTTTTTGATGTTATCCTACATGTTGAAGTGTTTTGAATCAAATTGCAGGTATTGTAATCAGGGCTTTGAACCGATTTTTTTTCCCAATCGGTTCGTTCCGAACAGAAACAGAATTATAACGTTTCCGGTTATGAGTTCCACCAATAAATTGACGTTCCCGAACCGGTTAGAACAAAAAAATACTGTTCCCGGAACGGTTAATTTAGTTCCTGTCAGCTGTTTAATGCTATAGAATTATGTCACATCTTTCTCATTTAGCTTAAACCAAATGTAATAATATTACAACCATTATTAAATAATAATTATATTATTAATAATAATAATAATTAGAAAGGCCTACAATTATTTCAAATGTGTAGTTTATTGTTAAAACAACAAATTCCAAACTGGCATTTTTAAACAAACAACAAAAAAACAAAGATTTGTGACTGACATTAGGCCTAACGAGAGTAGGCTAAATTGCCACGATGCAAAAAATATGCCTAACAGCCAATAATAAATAAAAATAAAAGAAATCATGCAGTCACAAAAGCAGATTAGGCTACTCCCCATATCTGACGTTAACCAAGTGCAAATGGGATATGCCTCTGCAAGTTCCCCCCATGGTTGCCCGCTATTTCGGCTCCACATTCCTCAACTTTGCACTTCGATTTGTTTGTTGCTGGGTCAAAGGAAAAATGTTGGCGATTTGGATTCTCTGTATGTCTTCCCATCTACACAAACAGAAAAGGTGCCACAAATGAGAAAGATAATCTGTTTAGTGTGTTACCAAGAATAGCTAGCTATCTGTGCATTAGGCAAACAGAGGTGTTGGCGCTATTTAGCCAAATGTTCGCTAGTCCATCATTAACGTGGATTCGAAAAATATAGCTATTGATATTGTGTTTGGAATGAACGTTTTAATTAACGATGGGTCGTAATTTACCTCTTATTTAAGATGTGGAGTAGAGACACTGCTCTCTCTAGCCTGGGTGTTACGCTCTCTCTCCATTCAGTCAGACTCAGCGAATGTCTGATGTGATGTCACACAGGAAGTGAACCTCAGCCGTCATGGTAACGTGCGCAGGAAAATAATTACTTTTTTTTTTTTAGTTAATTAGGCAACGGAAACTTTAAGGAACGAAATAAAACCGGTATTAACCGGTTACCATTATTTTTAAATAAGTGTTCCTGTTCCAGAACATAAAAAATAATAACGTTTCCGGTTTCGTTTCTGTTCCCTGTAAAATACAAAAAGTTCCCGGTTTTCGTTTTCGTTCCTTGAACCGGTTCAAAGCCCTGATTGTAATGCAGCACTGCCATTAAATATTGTGCTCAGCAGAGCATGTCTGCGTCTGTTTTGAGGAGAAGATAAACACTGAGAAGGTGTGCACCCCGAGGCATCGTAACCAGCACATCATAAAGACAGATGGCTCCACCTCAGCAGTGTTAAAACTGAGAGACAGAAGTGCATTAAAGAAACAGAAAGACAGAGGGGGAGATGGAGGGGAAAGAGAGGGAAAGACAGGCTGCAGTTCCAGTTGGGATTAAGAAAGACAGAGATAAAGGAAGCTTAAGAGGTAAGACTTTCAGACAAACTGCAGCTCCAGGCCTTATCCATGTGCAGTATGCACTTAGTCTGATGTTTTGCGAGTGTTTTCCAGTACACAATAGTTTCCATTTCACTAGGTATGAAAATCAATATGCATTCACTTAAAAATAATGCATACTTTTATTTTTGATATAGTTGCATTATTGGTACATTCAGTTCAGACTTCAAATCACACAATGGTTTAAAATGGTGCCTACTGACATGTAGGCACCAACAGAAATTCCTCAGTCTATGTAAGGTACTTGAATATCTACTATTTCACTTATTTTTTTATAGTTATGTTGACATTTTGAATTTCTAGTCAAGCTGTAGACCTTAGTGTAGATCTAGCCTACATTAAGACAAACATCTATCTCAATCTTATAGCTTTTGCTAAATTTGAATAATATCTTACAACCTGAAGAGTACCTCATAAATGCATCATGCGTCATGCTTAAATAATTCCTTATTTTACCCAAGACATTTTATTAACATGAAGTGTGTGTGTTTGCAGTACCTTGTAATTGATTGCAAGTACTGTCACTTAAAGACAGTGAGGTAGAGATAAAAACATTAACTAAAATAACTATTAGAAAAGGAGGCAAAAATAGGAGATTTCTGATTTTCCAGAAAAAGCTTTGCAGCCACACACTCACCTGGAAGCTGCAGGAAACTGGGAACGGTTCACATCAAGGCTCCAGCCAACAGCCTAGGGAATACAGCAGAGGAAGCATGAAACCCAACTCCTTCCTGTCCAACTCTGTGTCAAAGAGTGTGTGTCAGTCAATGACATTTGATGCTTTGACTTGCAGTTTTTGGTGCATTTCAGCAGCTACTCATTGTGTGTTACAGCAGCTATAATCACGTATAATAACTAACTCTGCAGTCACATGTAGTGTTATAGCATCTTTCAGGTCATTGTTTTGGTTTTGCTACACACAAGTTTTACTCTTTTGGCTCATAATCAACTAGTGGTGGAATGTAACTAAGTAGATTTACTCAAGTACTGTACTTAAGTGTTAATGTTGAGGTACTTGTACTTTACTGAAGTCTTTACTTTTCCTGTCACTTTCTACTTCTACTCCAGTACATTTCAGAGAGAAATATTTTACTTTATAAAATAAAGGTTTATAAAGTACAGTGTTTTATTATAAATGAAACTAGCCAACACTATAACGACCTTGTGTTGTGATTGTGTATGTTTCTGTTTCTTGTATGCTTCTGTACTGTGGCGATTGTGTTTGTTTCTGCATCCTGTGTGTTTCTATGATGATTGTGTAGGTTTCTGTTTTATTTTGGCAGTCTGGTTTTCTGCCTTGTCTAATTTCACTTCCTGTGTATTCCCACCTTTTTTCATTACTCTGCCCACTCCTAATGTGTTGCACCTGTTCCCCAGCCCTAGTGTCACCTGTTCCTTGTTTTCTCATTTACCCTGTATTTATTAGTCTCTGTGTTCCCTTTGTCTGTTGTCAGGTCATTGTGTTTCCATTAGTGTGTTCATGCATGAAGTCTACCTTTTGTATCTGAGTTCCAGTTTGTTTTTTGAGATCCTATTCTGTGGATCTGGAATTAGTTTTGCCTGTTGCTTTCCAGGCTCTTTTTGGTCTGTACTTTGTGTTTTGTTTTGTAAAACAAATCCTCAAGCAACACAAATGTCCGCCTGATCTCTGGTCTACCATTCTTCACATGCCGTGACACCTACAAGTCCAGCTGAAATGATTAGACTATTAAACACACAACAATTTGGATTGTTTCCAGTTTCTGAAATGTGAGGTGTATTTTTACTTTAAGTACATTTTCCAGACTTAACATTTTCATTGCAGGACCTTTACTTGAAACAGTATTTTTACAGTGTGGTATTTAGGACTTTTACATTGGTAAAAGAATACTTACATTTGACTACAGCAGGGATTTCTAAATACCACCGTATACTGCCTGCTCAGCACCAAATAGCTGACAGACAGTGTTAGCCACTAGCTGGGGAACATAAAGGAGCAGTTAGCAGTTAAAGAGACAGATATCTCCCCAAAAAAAAATACAAAACTATAATTCATCAGTTGAACATAAATGTATCCAAATATATGATAAAGTTCACTTCATATCTGCTAGTCGTACATATAGTCAACTTTGCTAACAAGGTCGCCAGATCAACTAAAATGTGTCAGTGTGTGTTTATGCTGCCCCCAAGTGGCTAACAAAATCCATTCTGCATTAACTATCAATTCCAGAGGAAAGGGTGCCTTGCTTCAACGTTATGAAAAGGTTTTATACATTTTCTGGAGTTCTAAGGAAAAAAAAAAAAGTTCACAATTATTACAACATGATAAAACTCATGCGATACGCTTCTAAAGTTCATTTACCACAGGTGAAGATTTTTCCTGCCAGGGGTTTCATGGTGTGTTCCTCAAATACACGTAATGCGACTAGTATATCCAACTAGTATTTTCCATCAATACCTCAATTCCCTCACCTTTTCTCTGAGTCATGACACATTTCAAAAAGGTTTCATATGAATGCTTCTAAAACCACTGTCAAACAATTCATCTTTCATATTGAGTGAAATCATGACGATCATCAGTGTGGAGTCCCAAGGGTTTCACCTTATGACAGTGGCGTGTGTGTGAGTCAGAGCTGCAGGTATGACATGCCTATAGGAAAGAAAAGCAGAGACATGTGGCTTTAATGTGGAGCAGCCCTGAAGCAAGGACCTCCATGCAGCTTGGAGACCTTGAAAACACACCTCAGGATGGAAAGCAGCGTGGCACACACATACATTCCTGCAGCCAGATATCTCAAGTATGCGCTGCGGTTTGACTTCAGCTCTTACCTGCGAGAGGCGGAGAAATACAGCTATGAGCGTGCAGGTTTGCTAATGATTTCAACATGGTTTTATTCCCTCCGTTTGTGTGTGTATGTCAGACCTGGGTTAAACTGCTGTTGAGTGTCTTTGTTCCAATGCAACAAGGGACACAGTCGAAGGAGAATAATCAAATCTGAATAAAGATGTTACTACTGATACACAATTTTAAATAAATGCAAAGAATTATTTCCGACTGATATTTGATGTAGTAGTTGTTTGACTTCTGAGGAAACTTTTGGATGCATGCTAGAGACTTGTGAGAAATTCTTGTCTTTTTCCCCCAGAGAGACACTGCAGTGAGATCAAAGCAACAGAGCTATGATTTTAGTACGACAGGTCTGAGTGGATGTCTGTGCCATGAAACATACATGACAGAAGTACAAGAGGAAGTTCTTGCATTAGTAGAAAGAAATTCTGATGACTGTAAAAACAAGTTATCAGGCAGAGGTGGAGAAATTAATTGATAATGTTTAATTTAAATCTAGTGAAGTCAGATGAGCTCAAGATTGTTCTGACACATTTCTGGAATAAAAACTAATGCTTATATGCTTATATCATTATCTTCAAAAACAAAGCAAAGAAAGCCTACATGTTTGTGTCTTTAAAATCTTATGCACATTAACCCTTTGAAGACAAAGGACGCACCAGAGAGATCAAGCAATGTTTGGCAACACTCCCACTCAAAAAGTGATTACAAAATGTCATTTTAGACATTTATTTACTATTTTATTAATATATTAAGCTACTTTTGTCAACTCATTTCAAGCACCAAAACAACTGAGTGTAAGTTTATTTTCTAAAGAGACTTGAGAAAATTCAGAAAGCGAACATCAACTTTTCAGCATTATGGCCAAATGTGATCTCTTTACACATTGCTCTGAAACAAATTTAGGCCTCACTTGAATGTTAAAAATGGTTGTAGGACCTTAAAGACAATTAAATAAATAAAACGGAACATGAGTTCAGAGCAGTAAGAGCAGTAAAACCTAAGTCATTTTCCTCTCTAAAACACTTCTCATGTGTCTTGGGAGTCACACTGTGAAGAAATAAACATAACTTATACAGTTGACAAAAACATAACAAACAACATTTTTTATTTTCAAAGAAAGTCCTGACGCTTTTGCCCTCATGACATTTACTTATGCCAATAATCAACATAATAATGTCATATTTATTAATATTACACCCACAGCAATGCTACACAAGCATTTGTGTTGTCTAAAACAGTTCTTCTATATGCAAAAATAAACAGAATAAACATAACTCATATAAAGCACATACTATTTACATTTCTTCAAAAAAGGCCCAAATACATGCCAAATCTCGAACCAGTGACGCCAATCTGCTCTGTAAAACGGTAGATAGCTATCTTGTCCGCTATGTATATTTGATCGCATACTAGACTAGTTTGACTGGGGGGATCACTATCTTTCCCACTGAACTCTTTGGTCACGTTGCCTCCCATACTGTATATGGGCATGCTGCTTGCCTTCACTTCCGACATACAGAGGAGACACGGAGAACGAAGCTAGCGGCCGAAATGAGCGAATGATGATGAATGTGATGAATTATGGACATCATGTGGACAAATCTTGGATGTAACAGTTTGGATCTAATGCTCAACGACCCTGAAAAAGGGCACAAGTTCCAGGCTGGATAGAAAATCACCTGTAGAGGCTAGAAAGACCCCGAAGAGACCTCCGTAACCGCTAACTCTTTAGCTTTTAGCCGCAACAATCGGTACGTTTCTATTTTTTATGGTTATTAAATGATTAAGCTATGAATCAGAGATGCTGTTTTTGCTTGTGGACAAGCCTCTCGGGTTCACTTAACAGAAAGCTGGGTATGTTCCAAACATTTTGATATGAATTCACACGGGAATCAGATACATGCAAATACCCTTAAAAGGTGAATTTAAAAAGAAATGTAAAAATGTTCTTGGACCTCAGAGGGTTAAACAATTGTAAAGGATGTTACAGTAAGTGCATATGTTGTAGACTAGTGTTAATTTCATAAGACGAGACTAAATGTCAACGACTTTTTTTCTATGATGATGATGAGACTGCATCAATGTCCAAAAACGCTGACTAAGACTAAATTAATATGCATTATTGTTGACAAAAAAGACGAGACTAAAATGTTTTGCATAAAAAAAAATTAAGATAAAATCTCTCTTCATTTTTGTCTACAATCGTCGCTACAGCGCGTAGCAATGTACCCCGGGTGATGACAATGTGCTGTAGAGCCCGGGGGCCCTGGCGCATATCTAACATGTGTGTGAAACAATGTGTTGTAGAGCCCTGGCGCATATCTAAATTTGTGTGTGAAACAATGTGATGTAGAGCCCAAGAGCCCTGGCGCATATCTAAAATGTGTTTGTGTATGATTGATGGAAGAGGCTTTATATAAAACCAGATGCATTTAACAAAGTTGCATTCAACAAAAATCATTCAACAAGTGTATTTTGTCAAGTAATAGTAAGGGCTGTCCCAATACTCATTGTGATTGAGGGCTAGGGGTAAGACAAAGGGGTGCACAGCTCTTAAAACCAAGGGAGGATGCAGGCTTACTTGAAACCGAGGGGTATTCATGTACATTGCGTAACAGACAACAATGGCTGCCGGATTGACCAGAGAGACACATAAATGTGAGTATTTAAAAATTACAACAGTCTTATTTTGTGCTCTATACAGTCCTGTACATATATACTTGCAACCATGTTCTTAATTGAAACTTTTTAAAAATGGTTACTGGCCAACAGGCATCAGACTGGTCTGGAATATTAGCTGTTAGTTTTTTTTTAGTTTTACACATTTGAGTGCCTTTTTTATATATGTGACATGTAAGTTATGGTTCTAATAGTTTATTATGTATTTGAGCGCCGTTTGTAAAGCGGCTCACGCTGAAAATAACAGCAACATTTTGTCACATTTAGATTTAAATAATGTTTAAAAAACTGGTCTGAAATTTTGAGGGTCACTTTCTTGCACATTTACAACAATATTTGTCAACTTGGAAATATTTTAAATAGTTAAATCCAAATATTAAATATTACACCTAAATGTTAAATCTTAAATCTAAATGCTAAATCTAAATGTTAAATGTAAATCTAAATGTTAAATGTAAAGCTAAATGTTAAATCTAAATGTTAAATCTAAATCTAAATGTTAAATCTAAATCTAAATGTTAAATCTAAATCTAAATGTTAAATCTAAATCTAAATCTAAATCTAAATGTTAAATCTAAATATTAAATCTAAATGTTAAATCTAAATCTAAATGTTAAATCTAAATATTAAATCTAAATGTTAAATCTAAATCTAAATGTTAAATCTAAATCTAAATGTTAAATCTAAATCTAAATGTTAAATCTAAATGTTTCGAGTGAAACTAAATATTTAGCTAATATGCAAATGAAATGCCGGTAACCGGAAGTAACAAAATAAAAGCTCGAGGAGGTCAGTGTATGTTTATATTGTCAAATAACGAATAAAAATCATCTCATCTGGGGATATGGACACTTGAACTTGGATAAACGTGATAATAACTACCTAAAATAATAAACACAGTTGGAGAAACTGTATTTGAAGAGTACTTTGAGTTTTTAGTGTCACTTTTATGAATGGTGCCGGACTTATGACCTGTAACCACTATAGCCAGCCACGAGGGGGCTCACTTTGACTGGTCTGTCATGTTCGCTTGCATTATGGTCAGCAAGAGCCTATCTATCCCCGCCCGCCCCCGACAAGGCACGGTACTGTCGGCCATTGTCACACTGCGAAATGTCCAACGAATCAGCGTTAGCCGAGAACATCGGCAGAGTTGTCCTGGTGGCTGTACTTATTCAACAGCGACAGCGACAGCCTCAGGGCCGCCGCAGGCCACCTCGGTAGGCTAAGTATGTTTTCCAAAACACGTAACTAGCATAGTAGAGATTTGCTACTACCTTGACAACAATCCAATGCTAGCTACGTGTTTTGAATGCCGATGTTCTCGGCTAACGCTGATTCGTTGGACATTTCGCAGTGTGACCATGGCCGACAGTACCGTGCCTTGTCGGGGGCGGGCGGGGATAGATAGGCTCTTGCTGACCATAATGCAAGCGAACGTGACAGACCAGTCAAAGTGAGCCCCCTGGTGGCTGGCTATAGTGGTTACAGGTCATAAGTCCGGCACCATTCATAAAAGTGACACTAAAAACTCAAAGTAGCCTACTCTTCAAATACAGTTTCTCCAACTGTGTTTATTATTTTAGGTAGTTATTATCACGTTTATCCAAGTTCAAGTGTCCATATCCCCGGATGAGATGATTTTTATTCGTTATTTGACAATATAAACATACACTGACCTCCTCGAGCTTTTATTTTGTTACTTCCGGTTACCGGCATTTCATTTGCATATTAGCTAAATATTTTGTTTCACTCGAAACATTTAGATTTAACATTTAGATTTAGATTTAGATTTAACATTTAGATTTAGATTTAACATTTAGATTTAACATTTAGATTTAGATTTAGATTTAATATTTAGATTTAGATTTAACATTTAGATTTAGATTTAATATTTAGATTTAACATTTAGATTTAGATTTAATATTTAGATTTAGATTTAACATTTAGATTTAGATTTAACATTTAGATTTAGCATTTAGATTTAAGATTTAACATTTAGGTGTAATATTTAATATTTGGATTTAACTATTTAAAATATTTCCAAGTTGACAAATATTGTTGTAAATGTGCAAGAAAGTGACCCTCAAAATTTCAGACCAGTTTTTTAAACATTATTTAAAGCTAAATGTGACAAAATGTTGCTGTTATTTTCAGCGTGAGCCGCTTTACAAACGGCGCCCCATAATTATGGTCCTATAATATAATATATTTTATGTAATGTTTTTGCCTGTTATGTTTAATTTATTGGGCAATAAAGACAGACTTTTGTTAACAAATAAAGTTTTATTATATAATAAAGTTGTTCCTAATAATCCTATAGGTGAGTGTACAACACACCATTCAGTGTGTAGGCCTATACACATGTGTATTGCAAACAGACCTAAGACTACACAGATAAGAACATCTGCCTCTGCACCACCAAAGTGAACATAAAATAAATATAAAATATATAAATGCACTGTTATCAATACCCACCCAATTGACATAGACACACTTACAGACGGCATCTGGGAAGTTTGTGATCAATCCTGTATGGTGATGTAACCAAGTGGTGTCCCATTTCATAGGGGTGTGTTTTCACCCCTATCCCTTACCCCTTGGTTTCAAGGGCCAAGGGCTAGGGGTAAGGGGAAGGGGTAAGATAGAGAAATGGGATTCAGCCATGTATAGACCACAAAACAAGACTGTTGTAACTTCTACTCAAGACGTAGGGGTAGGGGTAAGGGGTAGGGGTAAGATAGAAAAATGGGATTCAGCCTTAGTGTCTGTGTTCCCTTTGTCTCTTGTCAGATCGTTTTGTGGTTGTTCCTGTGTGTGTGTTCCAGTCCCTGTGTTCCTGTTTTGGTGAAATGTTTCTCTTTGGACTTTTCTTATTTTTTTTTTGGACTTTATTGTTGCCTACCTCTGTTTTCCTTGTGTCGCTTGTTTTTTGTATTTCCCTGTTTTTTGTTAATACACTCTCTCCTGCCTGCCTGCCTAATCTCGGCATTTGGGTCCTCAATTTCCTGCATTGTGACAAGTACGCCCTTGTATAGAAGACGTTTCCCAGCTAATCCTGGCTTGTACTGACCGAAGTTGAAAAAACAGTAGCTAGCTGATGTTATCATTACCGTATGTGACTCCTAACAAAGATAGTGAAAAAGTGAGATGTCTCACTCTGTAGCTAAAACAGAGACCTAAACACACAGAGTGAAAACAGGATCTGCAGCAATGTGCAGTACAACAAAAATAATGTTTTTTGAAAATGAAAGCATTTAAACCTATTCTGGTATAACCTCTAAATACAATTATAAACCTGAAAATGAGCATAATAACAGCGCTTTAAACAGAAAAACACAAAGGGAATAGCATATGGGACATAAGCATTGTGATGATATCGTATCATGATTATATCGTATCTTGAAGCCTCTGGTGATTCCCACCCCTATTACACTAAGTACAGTACTTGAGTAGATTACTCTACTTAGGTGCCAACACTGAATATGTGTGTCTGGAACAAGTGAGCACCCTTCACAACTCACCAGAGTTTTTAAATGACTTGAGGTTGGAGATTCCCATTTTGCCGATAATGAGGTAATTCATGCAAATGGTATAGTTTGTCATTAGCACATTGTAATGAGCAACTTACTTCACTTATGGCCCTCGTCTTCTTCTTGCCTCAGCATCAGCTAGAGTGGTACACAGGCGTTTACAGTTAAATTAATTCAAAGAGACAGCGTGACCTCCGCGTGTGTGTGTGTGTGTGTGTGTGTGTGTGTGTGTGTGTGTGTGAGGGAGAGACAGCTCTGTGCCTACCAGGTGTTTCATTCAGCCATCTGTGGTGTCAGATGTTTGTAAGGATGCTTGAAGCTTCTCAACGTGGTGTGACGAGTGCACATGTGCACATTTTAAACATTACTCTTTGTGTCAGCAAAATTAAATTTAATCTAATTTGACTGAGTTAGGTTCAGTTGGTGCTTTCCTGCCGTGAAATTACATAACTACCACAGCGGTGGGTGACAAAATGAATTAGTACAGAACAATAACAATCCCACATCAGTAATATGCTGCGTCAGTATGTGTTGTTGAAATTCATGAAGGTCTTGATAAATATACAATATACAGTTTTACATGCAATGAGATGATGGAATGATGTCCAAAACTACAGATATAATCTAAGTAAAGATTTAAAGAACGAAAAAGTCCAGGTCAAGTCTCATGTCTTCTTAAGCAAATTCCAAGTTGATCAAAAGTCTTTTACTTTTGTATTCATGAAAACAGCTAAATTGTTGCTTTTTTGGTGCATACTTTTCCATTGATCTCAATCTCGGCCACAGGTTCCAGTTAATCTTATAATGGATATGTGTGTTGAGCTATTTAAACAAACGATCGGGAAAATAAACACCTCTTGTCTGTGAGTCTCTTGAAAAGCTCCAGCCAGCTCACAGCGGGGTCTGTGAAGGTGGACAGACCAACCCTGTCTGTGCTGCAATTGGGCATGCCAGCTACCCCCGGCAAGCACCCACCAGCTGTCACATCAGACTGTGGAGTTTCAGAAATCCGACACAATCGGGCCATATTTGCAATAGCCATTCATTTTCATAAAACGGCCCATATTTGATCCCTACTTAGTTGATTTATTGCATAAAAAAGTCTCAGAAGTGAATTTAGTAATTAAATAGCAGACAAAATTTTTTATAAAGTTTCCAGTTGTAGTTCCAATGAGACAACCTGTAGCTTTGTTGAATGGTCTCAATTTTTAATTTTTTTTTATTTAACGTGAATACTAGTTTAATAGAGAAAGAGAGAAAATACTTGAATACTAGTATTTGATTTAATGCAGTAATGCAAGAAGTGGCCATTTAGTATCCATACTTATTGTGTTTCCACAACAATGTTAGTGAGTAAATCTACTGAACACAATAGTAGAGTATGATGTGTAAGATGTGAAAGCAGAGGTTAAGTATTGTTTGTTATCATTGTTAAAATCCATTATCTTCTATACGTTGTTGCCAAGTGCAATCCAGTACACATTAACCATTATAAATTATTAGGGCAGGTCATGACTCTTATTCACAATTGTCTTGAAGGGTTATAGAAAAAATTATTCAGGAAGGAAAAGGGAGGGCAAGTCTATTTTGACTAAATATTCTATCTCACAACTCCAGTATCTCCTTTATTAAAAAACAAACAGTTCCTTACTGAGGTCCTTCAGTGTACTGACTTAATTAAATAAATTAAATACGTTGTCATGCTGTTGCTTTAGATTTTACTGTTTTGGGATTTTAGCAGTTCAGTCTTGAATGTTTTGTCTCACAAAAAAATGAAAAGGCCAGTGCAGAGCGTTTTTTCCTCAGATCATGTATAGGCTGCTTAAGGGCAGAAACATGCAATGCAAGACTGACATCACGCAATGTTGCGTTCTGGCAAATGTCACCTGAAAATCGTAACGCAATGGTAGCGTGAGCTGCAGTGTGAGAGTTGCTGATTAGCACCACAGACAAGGTGAGGCTGGCGGAAAAGTCCTTACCTTTGCATCAAATTATTGAAAGGAGTTGAAATTTTGACCTGATGATGGCAATAGATGAAAAGTCAGAGGATTACCGAATGTAACCGGTTGGTTAAAATTTGGTCATGTGAGATGTCACGTGAGATGCCTTTGGCAGAGGCACTGTGGCTCTGCCTGGTGCCTAGCACTGCCAAAGACGATTCTGATTGGTTTCAAGAAATGTCAATAAGCCACAGCAGATTTTTCTCCCATCCTGGAATTCTGTGTGGACTAGCCAGACCCTTCTCCGCAGTGGAGGAAGGTCTGGCAATGCAAGACTATGCTGTGACCATAGTCCAGTCTCTTGTCTAACGATGAAGGGTTCCCCCCAGCTGTTGCATGGGAAGCCACATTTGTACACCTGTTTTTACTTCTAACTTTAGTCTTTAATTTCAGCTAATTCAATCGTCATGATTTAATCAACGTGTGGAAAAGTAATGTTCTAACCCTTAACTGCTTCAGTGACTAGACAGCAGAGGATTATGTTTTACTGGAAAGGTATGAATGTGAAGCTGGAAGATTGTCAGTAAACTGCCAGAATAAAAACAAGTTAAAAAAATAAAAATAAAAATAAACTGTTACTTCTCAGCTGGACTCCATCTCATCATGTCAAACAACTCCATAAAGCTGTTTCTTTTCAGTTTTTTCTCCCAGGACTCTGAAGAATTACAGAGCTGTTGTCTGAACAGAACAGCAGAGCAGAGAGCCGGTGAGATCTTTCCATGTACCTGTCAGCCTGAAATGATGGCTGACTTCCTGTGGGCTGGAGAAACACTAATAGTCTCCAGCTGGACACAGAGCATTCTTCACTGTGTGTGTGTGTGTGTGTGTGTGTGTGTGTGTGTGTGTGTGTGTGTGTGTGTGTGTGTGTGTGTGTGTAGAGTGAGTGAGGGTGTGTGCTTCTAACAGCAGAAAACTTTACACCTACCTTGGGTCAGAGGATGACTTAAACATATGTGAATTTCTGTGTTCACCTGATGTGGTACTTTCCCAGATGAAGAAAATATTTCACACAAAATCAAACCGGAGGTGACTGTATGAACACTGCTGGGAATGTCTCTCCCCTTGTCAGGCAGACGACACTGTGGAGGTTTGACAACACTGTGTCCTGTTTCCTTCAGCTGCATTACCAATACCCTACCCATTGTCAGAGACCATAATGGAGCTCCGATGCAGAATTTTATACGTAAAAAAATGGACAAAAATGGAGAACTGACAGTTTTTTTGGCCCTGCATAGTCTCTACTGCAAAATACTGAATTGAAGTATGGAGCCACACTGAACACTTGAATAAAAGTATGACTGTATTAGGGATTTTCCATAGTAGGGGACGTAGTTAGTGATCTGTAAACTAAGGCTGAAATCTGAAAGAACATACAGGAATCCAGGAGTGAAACTAAACTCCTAACCACAGAGATTTTTACTGTAAAAACTTGACTTGTCTTGACTCCCTTATACTACTCTATAAGAAGGAACTGTCAGCATGCATCAAAGTAAAAGTATGTATTTACAAGAAAGTCTCTCTATGCCTGTAATATTGTATAGTATATAATTTAATTTGTATTATTCTAGACTATGTGTATGCCTTTAGGTTGTCTGCTGTATTTCATACTCTCACATATAAAACCTTAATCTGTATGTAGGGACTCCATGTAACATAAAATGCTAAACTAAAGTACAGACAATTGCACTTATGTACAAGTAAATGTACTTCACCACTTGTTTAGGTGTCAAACTAACTAACTAGCTACGCTGCCATTTCCGAGTGAGTGCACAAATCAGATTTATTTTTTAGATTTGTGGCTGATGGTCAACAAGGAGACTTTAGAGATTAAACTAAAACACCTTTTTCCTAAGTATCTGTGGTTACAAGCTCAGAAACCTAGGACAGGCATCCAACCCACTCCATCCTCTGGATATATTATATTAAATGTATACCGGATCCCAAAATGTTATTCAGTTACATGATGTTGCTTGCTTTTTTTTATTTTGGCCCTGCCCATGAGTTCACAGTCAGCTCATAGACTTTACACTGTGTTGATGTCACAGGTCTTTAAATCACTTTTCTCGGCTCGAGGGAAGTTTTTCAAATTTAAAAAAGTTTATGGATTAAAAATTCAGAATAGAAAAAGTTATACCCAACCTTGTTTACAGTTCCTGGCAACCATTTTACAGATGTCTCTTTTACAATGGTGGCCTATGGGGAAAATTCTTTTGGGGTAGCAGGGGGATTTGACATTGCAATTTCGCCCTTGGCCACTGGACAAAAATGGTTACAATGCCGAGCGCTGTTCCTAGGGGGCCTGCTCTAGACCTTTGGGGCTTAGCTATTAGTTAAAACTAATTGGTTGATCTTCACTGTTATCATCAAAACAAAAAAAAAAACTCTGCTCACATAAGTACAAGTATAAGCCTTCTGTGAACGAAAGAGGTATGAGAACGTCTCCAAACGTAGTGTGTGGTGGATGTGGTGTGCTTCATAGCGGTTTTGTGTCCTTGTCTCGCAGAGGACATCAAATGTATCAAGAAGAAATGACATCACAAAAATAATGCTTTTTAATTTTTTTTCTCAAGAAAAGAAAAAAAAAACTTTAGGAAGATTGAGTGCATGCTGTAAAAGCTAAGTGCAGGTTGTTAGTTTTATACGAGCAATAGGCTGATCCATGCTCACCTGCGGGCACAGTGTCCTTTCTGTAATGACATCTTAACACTCAAATGGAGAGTAGAGAAAAAGCAAAAACTTCTATTTCTTCTAACCTAACTTCTTCTCATTCTAGTTATACTTTGGCTGCACATTATTTCATATTGCCATCTGTCTAAAGTAGTGTTAATTTTGCCACCTATTTTTAATTTAGTCCTAGTCTATACACTGGGTAACGAGGAAACAAGAGGCAGGTGACACAAGGGCTGGGAAACAGAGTCAGGAAAACACAGGGTGTAAAGCAAGACACGACAAAGCAGAACACCTAGACAGTCAAACTAAAACAGGAGACAGAAAAGACAATCATTGGACGACAGAAACTACAACTAGACAACATGACACGGACAACATGAAACAGTAAACCTAGTAAATAACACGATACAGAACACAAACCACAATAATCACTGAATAATATACAAACAGGAAACAAAAACCCACAGTACAGAAATACAGGAAACAGAAATATACACAACCACAACAGTAGGCCTACTTGTGGAATACCTGCAGAACAGGGATATGTAAGTATGGCTGTGTCTCAAATCGCGCACTTCTGTACTAAATACTAACTATTTGAGTACATAGTGTGTTCACACTGTCGAAGTGCGGTCAAATGCAGTACACTTAAATACCCGGATGGTGCACTCAAAACGCCCCGAAAAATGAGTGTAGATCGATGGACACTTTCCACACTCAACGGTCGCCATCTTGGCTACGTAGCGGAAGGGGCGGGGATAACAACTGTTAGACGCGATAGTGAACCGACAGAGCAATACAAATGTAAGTTGAACATGAGTCTTTTTGATATACTTATAACATATAAGCCACCTGTATATGTATATTTGGTTAATTTTACAGTCGGTAATGATTTTTGTACCACGAATTATAACCTTTATTGGTACCGTAATTTGACGTGCTAGCAAGCTAACCTTAGCTAGCTAACAGCGCCAGTTTAACCATATTGGCAAAGTTATAAGCTAACGTTACATGTGTTGTAGTATTTAGTTGTTTGTGTTAAACTATCGTTCCGCTGTAGAAGATTTTAGTGTTAAAAGTGTGATCTTAACAAGTTGTACATAATCCGATGTGAGCATTAGCTCACCAAAATAGCGATCAGCTGATTGTCTGCCGGGAACGTTAACAGTAGCGTAATGTTAAAACGCTGTTACTGCCTCGACCTGATGTATATACTGTATATACTGCCTCCACCTGATGTATATACTGTATAATCCATCTCTTCAGGGACAAACGAGGAGTAGAGAGCCGTCATTTAGGGGCGACGATGGCCACCAGACCGTAGAGGGATCCCCTGGAGAGTCTGAAGCCCCCCCTCATGTCCCTGTCCCCATCAGACTAGCTACGACCCGGGGGGGGGGGGGAGCCTGCAGAACTACAAGCACATTTATAAAATAAAATTATATTAAAAGTATTCAACTTTGTTCTCTTTTGTATTACAAATTAGCAATTAGCATTAGCAAGCATATAAAGGAATGGGGTCTATTTAAATGTCAGGTCTGTTCCCTCTGCTTTCACTATTGTATTGTCACTGTATGAAGACCATCAAGAACAAAAATACAACTTAGAATAAAAGACGTAATGATGTTTTGTCTATTAGGTAAGTTGTAAGGGTAATGATTCATTATAACAGTCTTATCTCTGGGCTGCAAAGATTTCCTCATGAAACAGTTGAGCATTAAGATGAACAGTAACGTTATGAATGAATGAATATTAACGTTACTTATTTTTAGAGCAGAAACATAAGTATATACATATAAGAGTGGACTGCAAAGAATAGGTATAATTAATTAATTTAAAGGACTGCACTAACAAGAACGAATATTATACAATACAGTTGTGTACTGTTTTCAGCTAATGGGGGGTGACATGACGGCTGTGTTGTAGTCGTCATCCTGGAGCAAATAAAAACAAAATCACATTTATTGTTGTTAAAATATCAAAAACAATGCAGGAATTATTTTTTGCGAAACACAATAGCAGACTGAAATGCTCTCCCTTGGTGAAATTCCCAATTTTACAGAAGAAGAAGAGATGAAACGTCAGTAAGTGCACATGGCAGTGCGCGATTTGAGACAACACTCCTCTGTCAAAATTTACGCACTATGCAAGACAGTACGTAGTGCGCGAAGTGTACTTCTGTAAGTGCACTAACGGAAGTGCGCGATTTGAGACACAGCTTAGGTCTTTTGTAGATTATGGTGAACTAGTGTGTGTTGTAGCAGTGTTTTGCCATAGAGAACGAGCTAGCATTCTATTGTTAGCCACCTCGTCTCGGCTAGTTACGTAGAAAGCCGTGGAGATTTTGAACAGCTCACCTGGAGACTGAAGACAGAGGACATTCAGAAACCTGTATCTCACTCAAAACAGCATGGATGTTTTTTCCCAAGTTTGTCTGCGTATGGAACCAAAGACACAAAATAACACTACTTCGTTACATCTTGGAGAGAAATATTGTACCTCTTACACCACTAAATTAACCTGACAGCTTTAGTTACTAGTTGTTAAAGCCCATGTTGCAAGTTAACCACCACTGTTGATTATTGGGTACAAAAAACACTCAAGATATGTATATCATTTTTAAAAATGTCTCCAAATAGTGTTAAAAGTTAGTTTTTGGTCATTTTTGGTGTTCGCGGGTTTATGAAGTCAATTCGGCAATGACGTCACGTAGGGGAGTTAAATCTGAGCCTAGCACTAGAACTACGGAGACTGACTGGGATGTGGAAGAGGAGGAAAGGCCAGCAGCCGAATAATTACGAACCTACCAGACGTGAGAGGGCAAATGAGGAATTGTCAAGATTGTGGGGAAGTCTTCTTCATTTATCTCCTTTATTTTAGCAACGCAGCAGTGCATACAATGACTTTACTTTTTACTGTCAGTGAATAGCACCGAGTGAACGTCAACGTATTCTTTCGATCTAGTGACAGTGATCATGTCGTTAGTTCAGATAAGTACTGGTACACTTATCTAGATATAGTAATAGAAGGCATCCCCGAGTGTAATTTCTAACTGTTTACCTCTGCCTCCGGTGAAAACGTGTCGCTGTTTGGCCGGTGCTTGTGTGTGTGGCGGCAAAGCTGCGGTGGAGTGCGGGTGCTGTAGGCGAGTGAGCCTCCAGTCGGGAAGCGAGCCCCTCCGGTCGGGAAGCGAGCCCCTCCGGTCAGGGAGCGAGCCCCTCCGGTCGGGAAGCGAGCCCCTCCGGTCGGGAAGCGAGCCTGCTGCCGGTCGGGAAGTGAGCCCCTCCGGTCGGGAAGCTCGCCCCGCGATCAGCTGATCTGAAGATGCCTAAATCCGTTTGTGACATTTCAGACAGGATCATGGTCCTCCCCAACCAGCACGCACCAGTATTGTAATTATTTATATTTCAAACATCACTGCAGGTTGATTGTGGGCGACAACGCGGTCGTGTTAGCTTACCGAAGCTCTACTGCCGAAGTTGCTGGCTAGCTACGCGACGTTAGCTATATCCGCTAGCATCCGTACAGGCTAACTATAGCCAGTTAGCTTTGTGTGTAACGTAACAAGAACCCACCCATCTCGTAGGAGCGAAGCTTACTATTTCATTCAATACAATTATGGTACAAAAGGTGCACTAATGCCACATGTATGATGTTGACAACATGGACGCATATATAGGCAACACCACAGGCAGTCGTAGTATTTACCTAGCAGGCTAGGCTAACGCTGTTGTGCTAACGTCCGGCGGCGCAGCATTAGCTAGCAGTCTAAACTTGTGAAAAGCCAAACAACATCCCCGTCTAAGCTGTGTTTCACTTTCCCTCCAATATTATTATAAATATAATAAAGTCACATGGACTCGATCGAGACCATAGACTGTTAATATTAAAAGACCAGAAGCCACATTAGGCCAGACCAGTGGTAAATACAACGCAGGCTGCTCTGTTAACTCCCCAACGTGACGTCATGCAATGCATTGTGGGGGAAAAATGAAACACTGTAAAATTGTGCCCAATTTTCGTAATATATTAAATTTTACGATATCCAACACCATCAAATGCAATGGATAACAGTTCAAATATTTACTACCAACAAGCAAATTGCACAAATTTGTTGCAAAATTAAACCTGCAACATGGACTTTAAGTTAATATTTTTGCACACCAAAAACACATGCAGTTTATAAAATAATATTTTTTAAATTAAACTATATAACGGCCTACAAGTTCAACTGATATGTTTAGACCACAGGTCATCAATGTTATTCAGGCCAAGGACCCCTCTCATTTTTTTTTGATTGCTAAACCACAGTGGGCACAACTAGAGTCACATGTGCAAAACTCTGACAACAGTCTGCACTGCAGCCGTTCATGTGGACCAAACTGTAGTTCCTTTTTCATTGCTTTAACACAGTTTTCAAATCTCTACACACTTATGCCATGGCTTAACTACAACCTGCACAACACTGTGGATTTACAGCCCTTTGTTCTATCAAACACTGCTGATTGCAATTTCACACACAGTCCAATTTTTTTTTAGGCTGTAAGGTGACATTACACATGCCTGTATGAGACGAGCCCCTTCAAAGCCCCCAAAATGCAATTATCTGCAAATGAAATATGCTGTCATGCTATAATCACAACCATTTCCTTCTGCCTCGCTGGATCTCCATTCATAATTTAATCCTTTATGCACTTCCCCTGTTCAAGGTGTTTCCAGCGCTCCCGGCAAGGTGTGTTAAGAGGGGTCAATGATCAGGTAAAGTGGTTGTTCTTACATTTGGGTCGGGACTGGAGCTGGAGAAGAGCTGCTTGGGGTTTTGTTTATGAGATACAACCATATACTGTAAATATGAATGGATAAAACCAAGAGAGAGAATGAAAGAGAGAGAGGGGGGAAGTAGACAAACTGTTTGACTACATACTTATACCGGGCCTTTGTGTGACCTTGTGTTTTTGCCTGTGTTGCATTTAAATCTAAAGTATTTTAAGAAATACATTCAATCATGTCTTAAAGCTATAGTGCGTAGTTTCTGTCTCCTCAATGAGGACTTCTAACTTATGACAACAAAACACGCTTCCATATGATATAAGCCTTCGGTGCACCCAACCCCCGAGGTAGCAGCCAAGGAGGACACGGAGGATAAGCTGATGACACAATCTTCTGAACATAGCCATACTGAGAAATACAGAGAGAGTTTTGTGGAGCTGATAGTCTTAATTAGCTTTGTATCAACTCATTTGGCAATGACATACAGTATATAACAGATATTACAGTATTTCTGAGTTGCTAAAACACATTTTTTGAAAATTTCTCTCGCTTTCCCAAAACCTTAAACACAAATCACCAAACTTAAGCTACACTGTCAAAACCTTTCACTTGTCTTGCTATATCAAACAATTGCTTCAGAACTATGTTATCTCCTGCTCTTGTGAGAATATACCTCTCCTTCCACCGGCATGTGGCAGTCTTTCAATTCTAGCAAATAAAACATCTTGTTAGAATTGTACAGACAGACCTAATGCAATGTAACCAAATATGTAAAATACATAAAATATATATTTTTATGTAATACTATTATTAGTTTTACTGTAATACTGCAAGAAAAGGGCCAATTTTTAGAGATGTTACAGTAATTTACTGAGACATTCCACAACTGTACATACTGTACTGTAAGTTTGAGGGACCACAAATGATAGTACACTTACCGGTTGTGTTCTCTGAATGTCCTGACAATGGAGGCCACAGAGAACCTGCTTATATTTGGTTGAACACGTAATCCTGCTTCCCTTATACTCATTCCATGAACCAGAACATGGTGTATGATTGTTGCTCTAATTTCATTGGAAATTATGGCTCTTGTTCTTCCTCCTCACTTTTGGGGCTGTGTTGTGCCATTCTGAGTTGAAGTGCACCAAAATGCTACATGTGCTTTTTGAATGACTGTGTTTACAGTTTTGCACAAAGAGCGATTCCAATTTCAATTTCAATTTATTTATAGTATCAATTCACAACAAGAGTTATCTCAAGACACTTTACAGATAGAGTAGGTCTAGACCACACTCCAGAATTCACAAGGACCCAACAGTGTCCTCCAGAGCAAGCAACAGTGCGACAGTGGCGAGGAAAAACTTCCTTTTAGGCAGAAACCTCGGTCAGACCCAGGCTCTTGGTAGGCGGTGTCTGACGGGCCGGTTGGGGTTAGAATGAAAAGTGGCAATTACAATCCCCCAAAAAAATAGTAGTTGTTAGTAGTCCTTTGTAGTCGGCATAGCAGAGTGTAGCAGGAGGAACATGGCATCGCAGAGCGTGTAGCGGGACCATGGCGACAGCTGCAACCTTGATTTTGGAGCCTCCCTGATCCGAGGAAATATGCTGGGGGAAAAAGAACATGAGGACTCCGGGGAATGACTCCCCAGAGCTAGGTTAGTAACAAGCATTTCTGGGACATGGATGCACATAATTGGAAAGATAGAAAAATAGAGGAACTAGGTGTGTCACAGGAAGTCCCAGCTGTCTAAAACTATTACAGCATAACCAGGAGAGACAGTGTAAAGAGAGGAGCCTGGCCAGGCCACAACTCTCCCCAAACCCTCCCATGGCTAGGGTAGGGGGAGAGACACCCAGGGCCAAGGTCATGAGGGTCAGGGCTAAGGGCAGGAAGGTCAAAGTAGGGGAAGGATACAGACCCGGGTTAGGGTAGGGGAGAGAAAGATAGAGTTAAGATCAAAGTGGGGGATGGGATACAAACCCTGGTTAGGGTAGGGGGAGAGAAAATGGGGGTTAGAGTCAGGAAGGTCAGAGAGGGGGATAAGATACAAACCCTGGTTAAGGTAGGGCATATTACTATATATGCCCTAACTATAAGCTTTATCAAAAAGGATAGTCTTAAGCCTACTCTTAAATGTGGAGACGGTGTCTGCCTCCCGAACCCAGACTGGAACCTGGTTCCACAGGAGAGGAGCCTGATAGCTGAACGCCCTGGCTCCTATTCTACTTTTAGAGACTCTAGGAACCTCAAGTAATCCTGCATCCTGGGAGCGTAGTGCTCTTGTAGGGTTGTAAGGTACTATGAGCTCTTTAAGATAAGATGGTGCCTGACCATGAAGAGCTTTGTAGGTGAGAAGAAGGATTTTAAACTCTATTCTGGATTTTACAGGAAGCCAATGCAGAGAAGCTAAAACAGGAGAGATGTGATCTCTTTTCTTGGTTCCTGTCAGAACACGCGCTGCAGCATTCTGGATCAGCTGAAGAGTCTTTATGGACTTTTTTGAGCAGCCTGATAATAAAGAATTGCAGTAATCCAGCCTAGAAGTAACAAATGCATGGACTAGTTTTTCTGCATCATTTTTAGACAGAATATTCCTGATTTTTGCAATATTACGTAGGTGAAAAAAGGAGATCCTTGAAATTTGCTTTATGTGGAAATTAAAGGACATGTCCTGATCAAAGATAACTCCAAGATTCCTCACAGTGGTGCTGGAGGCCAGGGAAATGCCATCCAGAGTAACTATCTCTTTGGATAGTGCGTCACGGAGGTGCTTGGACCCCAGAACAATAACTTCAGTTTTATCTGAGTTTAACATTAGAAAATTACAGCTCATCCAGGTTTTAATATCCTGAAGGCACATTTGAAGTTTAGCTAACTGATTAGTTTCATCCGGTTTGATTGATAGATATAATTGAGTATCATCTGCATAACAATGAAAATGTATGGAGTGCTTCCTGATAATATTGACTAAAGGAAGCATATATAAAGTGAACAGGATTGGACCTAGAACAGATCCTTGTGGGACTCCATAACTAACTTTGGCGTGCACAGAGGATTCATCGTTAACATGAACAAACTGAGATCGATCTGATAAATAAGACTTAAACCAGCTCAGAGCAGTCCCTTTAATACCAATGAAATGTTCCAATCTCTGTAATAAGATATGATGGTCAATGGTATCAAATGCAGCACTAAGATCTAATAACACCAGTACAGAGATAAGTCCTTTGTCTGATGCAATCAGGAGGTCATTAGTAATTTTCACAAGTGCTGTCTCTGTGCTATGATGAGCTCTAAATCCTGACTGAAAATCCTCAAATAAGCTGTTGCTATGCAGAAAATCACATAGCTGTTTAGCGACTGCTTTCTCAAGAATCTTAGAGAGAAATGGAAGATTGGATATAGGTCTATAGTTGGCTAGAACTTCTGGATCAAGGTTGGGCTTTTTCAGAAGAGGTTTAATAACAGCTACTTTAAAGTGCTGTGGTACATAGCCTGTTAATAAAGACAGATTGGTTATATCTAATAGAGAAGTGTTGACTAAGGGTAAAACCTCTTTAAGTAGCCTAGTCGGGATGGGGTCTAAGAGGCAGGTTGATGGTTTAGCTGAAGAAATAATTGAATTAAATTGATAAAGATCAAGTGAAGCAAAGCAGTCTAAACATATATCTGGTTTTACAACTGTTTCTAAGGTTCCTGAGTTTAGAGATAAGTCAGTGCCAGTTAAAGGCAGGTCTTGGTGGATTTTGCTTCTAATAGTTATAATTTTATCATTGAAGAATCTCATGAAGTCGTTACTACTAAGAGCTATGGGAATACTTGGCTCAGTAGAGCTGTGACCTTCCGCTAGCCTGGCTACAGTACTGAAAAGAAACCTGGGGTTGTTCCTATTTTCCTCTATTAATGACGAGTAGTACGCTGCTCTGGCATTACGGAGGGCCTTCCTATAAGTTTGAAGACTATCTTGCCAAATTAAACGAGAATTTTCCAATTTAGTGGAACGCCAAATCTTCTCAAGTTTCCGCGATATTTGCTTTAATTTGCGAGTTTCAGTGTTATACCATGGAGCTAACCGTCTTTGTTTCATTATCTTCTTTTTTAGAGGGGCAACAGAGTCGAGTGTCATTCTCAGCGAGCCTGCTGCACTATCAACAAAATGATCTATTTGGGAGGGACTGAAATTAGCATAGGAGTCCTCCGTTACTTTGTGACTTGGTAATGAATTAAATGCTAATGGAATCACATTCTTAAATTTAGCTACAGCACTATCAGATAGACATCTTGTAAAGCAGGTTTTGCCTAATGGCGTGTAGTTCAGCAGTATAAACTCAAAAGTTATCAAACAGTGGTCAGATAAAAAGGGATTCTGTGGGAACACTATTAAATGTTCAATTTCAACACCATAGACCAGAACAAGATCGAGGGTGTGGCCAAAACGGTGAGTCGGTTTATGAACACTTTGAGAGAAGCCAATAGAATCTAATAGAGAGATAAACGCAGTACTAAGGCTGTCATTCTCATCGTCCACATGAATATTAAAATCCCCTACAATAAGAACTTTGTCCGTTTTTAGCACTAAATTTGACAAGAACTCTGCAAATTCAGATAAGAATTCAGAGTATGGACCAGGTGCTCGGTACACTATAACAAATAGAACTGGTTGCAGTGATTTCCAACTTGGGTGTGAAAGACTAAGAACAAGACTTTCAAATGAGTTATAATTTAGTTTAGGTTTAGAGCTGATTATTAGACTAGAGTCAAAGATGGCTGCAACTCCACCTCCTCGGCCTGTGCCTCGAGGAATGTGAGTATTAATATGACTGGGGGGGGTGGATTCATTTAGACTAACATATTCTCCATCACCCAGCCAGGTTTCAGTAAGACAAAATAAATCAATATTAGAATCTGATATTAATTCATTTACTAGTACACCTTTAGAAGAGAGGGATCTGATGTTTAAAAGTCCACATTTAATTCTCCTATTCTTTTGCACTATTGCACTTGTGGTTTTAATTGCTATGAGGTTTTCATGCACAGCTCCTCTTCTGTTTACCTTTGATTTAAATAACTTCAATGGTCGGGGGGCAGACACCGTCACTATGGGGTTGTGACTAGGTAACCCCTGGAATGGAGGAGCAGAGAAGTGTGTCAGACTGCGACTCTGCCTCCTGGTCCCCACTCTGGATTGTCAGGGATTAGGTCCACTAATAAACTCGTCAAGATTTCTCGAAATGAGAGCTGCTCCATCCCAAGTGGGATGAATGCCGTCCCTCCGAATCAGACCAGGTCTTCCCCAGAAAGACTGCCAGTGATCCACAAAGCCCACATCATTATCTGGACACCACCTCGACAGCCAGCGGCGAAATGATGACATGCGGCTATACATGTCATCGCTGGTTAGATTTGGCAGGGGTCCAGAGAAAACTACGGTGTCCGACATTGACTTTGCGTATGGACACACCGATTCAACATTAATCTTGGTGACCTCCGTTTGGCGTAACCGGGAGTCATTCTCAGCCTCCTTCCTCAGAGATCCGACTGAACCCGATGTTAGTTTTGAGAAAAAACCTAACAACGCCAACGTGAATAACAATCTTACTGTATTTACGTTTATCCTTAGCCAGCAGTTTCAAATAAGACTCAACGTTGCCCGCTCTAGCCCCCGGGATGCATTTAACTATGGCTGCTGGCTTTGCTAACTTCACGTTTCTCAAAATGGAGCTGCCGATAACCAGAGTTGGTTTCTCAGCGGGTGTATCGCTGAGTGGGGAAAATCTGTTAGAAACGCTAACAGGCTGCTGGTGGTCCGTGGCCCTTGAAAGCTTACGACTACTTTTGCCACGAACAGTCACCCAGGAACCTTTTCCTGGCTGCTCAGGAGCTGCCGGGGGACGGCTACCAGAGGCTAACTCAGGCTCAGGCCGGCCCGCACCGGCTACCGGGGGGTGGCTAGCTACAGTAGCTAACGACTGATCTATCATGGTGCGGATCTGGACTTCTAACTCACTAAGCCTCGCCTCCACGTCCATAAATAAACTACACTTGTTACACATACCATTGTCGCTAAAGGATGCAGAGGAGTAACTAAACATCTCACACACCGAGCAAGAGAAAGTAGGAGAGGGAGACAACATGGCTAACTGCTAAGCTAAAGTTGCTAGCAGCTAAGCTAAAGTACGGTAGCGTTAGCTACCAAGCGTTAAAAACAGCTGTTATTTAACGAAAGTCGCTTAAAAATGAAAATATCTGTGAGTGCTTAGGCAGAACTACTATAAGAATAACTGTTTAGTGGACAGTTAGCCGCTGTAATAGCAAATCTAACAAACAGAACTGGTATTTAGTGAGTAGCAACACACAAGCACTGGAAACGGAAATGAGTCAGGTACGCTTACCGTAATCACCGGAATAGAGCCGACGATCATTGGCCTTGTTGTCACAATTACTCGATTTCAGACAGATTCCGATTTGCTAGCTGTGTCTAACCACATGAGAAGTGTTTAAAGTTCTACAAACTGTGTGCTTCAATCAATAAAGTGGTTTGTACACTTGCAACTTTGGTTTTGCGAATGGATTTTAGTGTTTTAGCAACTCAGAAATACTGTAATATCAAACTAAAGCCTTAACATACTTATATAGCTGACAGTGAAAGTTTATTGGAAATCTTTTGAATTCATCATACTGATAACTTCTTTTTTTTAATAAGAAAAATAAGATATTGCTATTTTTAAACTGAATGATTCTAGAAACAACTAAAAAATAAATCTAAAATGATAAAAAGAAACAGATATTGCATGATCAACATATTTTATAACCCTGGGTCCTCTGTAGTTATGTTTTCCAGACTGGTTCCAGACTGGTTTACAGTAATCATGGTCAACACAGCAGTAAAAGTACATCAAACAGTGCAGCCAGTAGCTTTTTACTGTTTCACTTTGAGTAAGAGCTGGCAGATTAAAGTGTCAGTCTGAAGTAGAGAGGAGGTTGATGATGGCAGGTTTGAATATTAAATGTGGCTTTTATCACATTGTTCTAGATGCCTGTGTGATGTGTGAGATATGAAGGCCCTCTCAGTGACTGTCAAGTGTCAGAGGGAACTTTGGGGTGAGAAAACACTGTGAGGCGCTTTGATCTCAACAAAGTCCAATTAGTGTCAAAGTAGTAAGATGATTTCTGCTGATCTGAGGATGAAGACAGGGTGAGGTAGCTGGGGGAGGGGGAGGTTCAGTGAAGCCTGTTTTTAAAATATTTGGAAATATTTGGTTCTTAAGTCTTCATATTTGGGACATGTACATAGGAAATGTGATTCTTTCAATGAAATGGTGACCAGCTCAAGGTTACTGTTTTGTTAAAATTTGTTTTTTTTTGGATTTTTTGTTTTTAGATATTCAGCCAGTTGTACATCTTTTAGGGATTGATAACAGAGGACTTTGTGTTGTTAATTATTTTAATTTTGCCAGTGTTCTGTATCTTCGTCTTGTTTCAAATCTTTTAATTGATGATTAAGGACTGTGGTGGTTCTGAGGCCTGCTGGCTGTGGTGTTTGGCTCAGTATTAATGTCTCTCTCTCTCTCTCTCTCTCTCTCTCTCTCTCTCTCTCTCTCTCTCTCTCTCTCTCTCTCTCTCTCTCTCTCTCTCTCTCTCTCTCTCTCTCTCTCTCTCTCTGTGATACAGGCATTCATGGTTCCCAGCAGATGTGTCCTTGCAAAAGAGTCTCAGGAATGGAACTTGTTTGGTGGAACATTTGCACGCCGCAAAAGAAAACGGCACATACAATATTAACTAAAGTTAACTGTTCACACAACACAAGCTAACGAATTAGCGGTTACGGAGGTCTGTTCCGGGTCTTTCTAGCCTCTACAAGTGATTTTCTATCCAGCCTGGAACTTGTGCCTTTTCGGGGTTGTTGAGCATTAAATCCAAACTGTTACATCCAGGATTTATCCACTTGAAGTCCATAATTCATCGCGTTTTTGCTCATTTCTGCCGCTAGCTGCCCGCTCCGTGTCTGCTCTCTGTGTGTTTACAGAAGTAGCATGCCCATATATGGGAGACAACGTCCCCCAAAGCGTATGGAGTGGGGACAATGTAATCCAAAGAGTATGGAGGCTGAAAAGTACCCAATCCTCCCAGTCAAAATAGTCTAGTATGCGATCAAAGATGTTATAGGGGACAAGATAGATAACTACCGTTTGAGATTTGGCATATATTTGGGCCTTTTTTGAAGAAATGTAAATAGTATGTGCTTTATATCAGTTATAATGTTAATTATGTTTATTTTTGCATATAGGAGAACTGTTTTAGACAACACAAATGCTTGTGTAGCATTGCTGTGGGTGTAATATCAATAAATATTACATTATTATGTTGATTATTGGCATAAGTAAATGTCATGAGGGCAATCTCATCTGTATAAGTTATGATGATTATTTCTTCACAGTGTGACTCCCAAGACATATGAGAAGTGTTTTAGAGAGGAAAATGCCTTAGGTATCACTGCTCTGTCTGTGATATCAATACATATCTGTGAGATTCATGTTCTTTTATTAGTCTTATTTAGTCTTTTATTTATTTGTCTTTAAGGTCCTACAACCATATTTAACATTCAAGGGACCTCACTGTAGCCCAAATATTATAATAACCCAGTTTGTCCTGAAACAAATGATGTTCATATCTTGACTGTAGACAACAGAGTTGATGTTTTACAAGCTTTTTTATAAAATAAATCCAGACGGACAATGATCTATTAAAATGGCCTTAGGGTTTAGATGCATTACTATTTTTGTAGCTACCACAATAACCTGTTTTATCATAATTTGTTCTTTGCCACATGGATTTAAATGTATAGAAAAGATTACTGCAGAAAAAGATATTGTTTACATGTGATTTATTTTTGATTTCTTTCATTTATCCATTATTTTATCTTATAATTTTGAAGCATATTTTATGAAATAAAAGCCACTAAATCCATTGACAGCGCAATAGAAATTAATATTGTAAAGTAATAAGAAGCGTTAACCTTCATTCCTTTAATCTAAAACAGTCTGGATAGTGCACAAGCTGTAAGAAACAATCAAAGAAACAAAATTGATTTGCTAAGTTGTTTAAATAAGCTTTTCGTGTAACAGCTAGTATATAATCTGCACATAAAGAAAGTGAATGGTGTATCTGAGTGTAGCTTTATGGATGAGCTTTTTCAACAATCTGTGCAAAATTACAAATACATGACGTTCATTCATCTTGCACCTTGTGAGCATTCGTCATCCCTAATAATAACTGCATTAATAATATATGAGGTTTTCCTTTCATTGAACTCCTTTTTCTTTTCCTTTCCCTCCAGTTATTAGTGAAAGCATAACAAGCAGCAAGTCTGGCTATCATCTTGAATATTGTCAGAAGGGATGAGTCATCGGGACGTCTCAGCAATGACTTACCCTCCGCTCAGACACAATGCACTGCTCCCTATCCCATCATACACTGGGACTGAGGCAGGGTGAAGTCATCATTACCTGGACATGAGACAACAGGAGATGGGTTCAGTCTGGTATTATCCTGCTTATTCCTGCAGTAAAAAAGAGTAATAGCACTTAAGTTCCATAGTATAGAAACACATAAACACAAATATACCTTCTATCAGGTGTTTCTGAAATGTTAAATAAGGTAAAGACTGTGTGTCATTCATCAGATGTGAAGCTGGCGCAGCTATACAGGTTGTAGAGACATAACTCAGATGCAGTACCGCCTGTTACATAAACCTCCACTCATATGCATAGAAATTCAATTGGTGTGCGTACATTTTGCTAGTCAATGCAATTTGCATGCCCTCGTGCAGCGAATATTTCATCCTCCCACGCATATGCCCGCTGAGCCTCTACTTAAAGGCAGCACATATACTGCTGTAGTGAATGTACAGCAAAATGTCTAACACACACAGGGAGGGTGTGAATGAAATGCTGGCGCAGGTGTGGCTGTGTTTGCACTAGATGAAGAGAAAACAATAGGATGCTCCACCTGGAGAAATGTTTATGTGTCACACAACCAAACCCTGTAGGGCTCAGGTCTCAGTCCGGTAGCTTGGCACTGACAAGAGTGTAAATCTCATTGATATTAGTTTTTTCTTTCCTTTTAATAGCTTGATAGAGTATCAGGTAAATTGGAGTAGTATTTGTGTAGTATTTAAATGCTCTGTTCATTTATTTTATTGGATTGTACATTTCTCTATGGTACAGACTGGGAATAGGACTTAATAAATCTAGGCTTCTTCCTATCCCTTTTCAAATGGGTCTAGTGTTATGATGAAATAGCTTTTGTTATTTATTTTTCTTCTTTTTTCTTCTTGTATTGATTTTATGTACATACACTAAACAAAATTATAAACGCAACACTTTTTTTGCCCCCATTTTTCATGAGATGAACTCAAAAGCTTATTTCTCTCAAATATTGTTCACAATCTAAATCTGTTAGTGAGCACTTCTCCTTTGCGAAGATAATCCATCCACCTCACAGGTGTGGCATATCAAAATGCTGATTAGACAGCATGATTATTGCACAGGTGTGCCTTAGGCTGACCACAATAAAAGCCCACTCTGTAGTAAGTTTTGAGGGAGTGTGCAATTGGCATGCTGAATGCGTGAATGTCCACCAGAGATGTTGCCAAAGGCATTTCAGAGAATTTGGCAGCACATCCAACTGGCCTCAAAACCACAGACCACATGTAATAACACCATCCCAAGACCTCCACATGCAGCATCTTTACCTCCAAGATCGTCTCAGGCCAGCCACCCGGAGAGCTGCTGCAACAATCGGTTTGCATAACCAAATAACCATAACCAATTTCTGCACAAACTGTAAGAAACCGTCTCAGGGAAGCTCATCGTCCTCATTGGGGTCTCGACCTGACAGCAGTTCATTGTCTTAACCGACTTGAGTGGAAAAATACTTACATTCAATGGTGTCTGGCACTTTGCACATTTTCACTGTACATGGCAGATGGCAGACGTATGGCGTTGTGTGGTGAGCGGTTTGCTGATGTCAACATTGTGGATTGAGTGGCCCATGGTGTCGGTGGGGTTATGGTATGGGCAGGCATATGTTATGGACAACGAACACAAGTGCATTTGATTGTTAGCTTTTTGAATACACATGACTAGATCATGAGGCCCATCACCAGTTGCAGCATGATAATGCACTGCCCCATGTTGCAAGGATCTGTACATAATTCCTGGATGCTGAACATCCCAGTTTTGGCAAGGCCAGCATACTCACCGGACACGTCACCCATTGAGCATGTTTTGGATGCTCTGGATCGGCGTGTACGACAGCGTGGTCCAGGTCCTGTGAATAGCCAGCAACTTGGCACAGCCATTAAAGAGGAGTGGCCCAACATTCCACAGGCCACAATCAACAACCTGATCAACTCTATGCGAAGGATATGTGTTGCACTGCGTGAGGCAAAAGGTGACACCAGATACTGAGCGGACCCCCCCAATACAGTAAAACTGCACATTTTAGGGGCACACCTGTGCAATAATCATGCTGTCTAATCAGCATCTTGAAATGCCACACCTGTGAGGTGGATGGATTTGCTCGGCAAAGGAGAAGTGCTCAACAACACAAATTTGAGAGAATAAGTCTTTTGTGTACACTGAAAAAGTCTTAGATCTTTGAGTTCAGCTCATGAACGAACACACACACACATATGTGTTGTAAGTGAAGGCCAGTGTGATGGTTGGGGTACGGCTGGCCGTGAGTGTTTTGTTTTCTATTTTCTATCTGGGTTTTTCCACTGTTAGTTTTCTGTTTGCTCTGCCCTCGTTGTCTCTGCTGTTACCCTCTCCCTCCTGCTTCTGCCAGCTAAAAGCACACACCTGGTAATCATCCCACAATCACCTTCTCCCGCCGCTCACACCTGCCTCCCACAATCAAGATTCGTATTTCAACCCTGGCTCTCTAGACCATCTTTGCTTGATCGTTGTTCCACTCATCCTGGTGAAACACAAGCTCTCTATACCTATTGTGTTTGCTGTATCCCTGTGTTATATGCTAACTTACCTCCTTTTTGTTTCCTCATCACCTCCGCTCCTGTTTTCCATCTCCAGTCAGCTAGCTTCACCTCTCAAACCCCCTCCCATGGCACCCTGCTTCTGCCTTCCTCCGTCTCCGCTCTCAGCTCCAGTGTCTCCTCCTTGGTCCAAGCTTCCCCAAGTATCCTCGCCCCGGAAACTCCCCATTGTCCAGTCTCTTCTTCCTGTCCACAGCGTCTGCCTCCCCACTTCCCTTCTCCCCTCACTTGAAATTAACCAGTTTATATACTGTAGTTGCCTTGCATTTGAGTCTGGTCTGTCACCCAGCGTAACAGACAGGTTGTATTCAGACAAACTACAGACCTGCATAAAAAACCGCAGCTCCTTAATTATTTATTTTGCTCAATGTATTTTAATTATTTAAAGTCAAATAAAATGCAATAAATCACAGATACAGTTGGATACACACACCCTTGTTTATTCATGCTACTCCAGATGCATCTGTCCGGAGCTGCAGTGCTGCAACAAACAAGGTCAGCCTCCAGGTCAGGCAACAGGCAGCCTGCAAACACACACACACACACACAGGGCATAGGTTTCGTTTCAACATTGGGGAGACACATTCTAACAAAGCAGTCTTGCGTTCGACCTCCATACAACCTCCAAAAACAAATGTTTGAGACCTTGTTAAAGCCAAAAGCTCCAAAGTTTAAATCTACATAAAAGACATTTAAAATCACAAGAAATCACATCTTTATTTTTCATGGCCCTTGTGTGTTCCTTCACACCCCGATGTAGTACAAGTAGACACTTTTACTGTTTTCCGTCAGATTGTTTACAGATCTCTACATTTCCAACCGCACTTGAAGGCAGTGTCATTTCACGGACAAAGATACATTTTCTAAATATTGGTGGGGATATATACGCCCTGAAATCTACGCTTATGTGCACAAACACACGGGCATGATATAAAAACACTATATCACACACATCTAGGCACGTACTGTGTAAAGGCTTGCACTGTGGCACACACACACAGTGTGTGTGTCCCCAGTGCAGATGAAGAGATGCAAAATGACATCAGTCGCTCCTGTTTCTGTATGTGACTCATTGTCATTACACAGGCCAATAAAAGGCTCACCATTATCACTGCTGGGGAGAGAGCAAACAGGCTAGTTTATCATTGCACACATCAGCTAAACTGGACATGGTCTATTGATTGTCTATTGATCATGTGATGTGAGGGGGCTGATGGTTAATGCACAGGAAATAAATGTGGCGCAGGATGGAGAAGAGGGGGTTGAGGGTGTTACTGCGACATTCAGCATGAGGTGTGGATTCATTTGGAGGGTGAACAGTTTGTGTGTTTGAGTAGCTGTGAGGTGGAGTCATGGGATTCCTATCCGTAAAGCAATCTAATTTTGATACCTGCAAGCACAAGCTTTAATTTTGCCCTCTCGGCTAGGATAAGGTCACCAATTCAGTGTTGAAATAAGATACAAGTAGTGTATACTTCCTTTTATTATGTTAAATTTTCTTTATAAGAGCTAATATTGAATTTTATTTACATTTAAGTGCAAGTAGTCTCGCATTGCTAGACCTTCATCCACACAGCATTCTAGGATGGGAGGAAAACATGCTCTGGTTTATTGGCATTTCTTTAAACCATCACAATCGCCCCAGACACAATTAATGGTGCCTCTGCAAAACAGCCTCAAGAAGGAACTTGTTTTGGTGGAACGTGTACTTTCAGAAGTGCTGCGCATCGGAGTGTGAATGTGTGTGAGTGTTTATCTGATGAGCAGGTGGCACCTTGTACGGCAGCCTCGACCACAGTGTGTGAATGTGTGTGAATGGTGAATGTTTCCTGTATGATGTAAAAGCGCTTTGAGTAGTCGTTAAGACTAGAAAAGCGCTATATAAATACAGCACATTTACATTTACCCTGCAGAGATCTGAGCAGTTAACCACAGTCCTCAGAAACCCACCAGAGTTTAGAATGCCAACACAAAGAAAGAGGAGGGTGAAGGACATCCAGCCTAAAAAGATGGGCCTCTGGTTGACTTTCCGGCGGCACCTGAATGATCCCGAAAATGGAATATTGTCGATATAGACTAATGTGCCGGCAATTGTGGATTTGTAAGAATTTTACCACTGGTTTAACACAATTTCTTTTTCACAGAGAAATAGATACTGAAGTCAGACATTTCTAATATTGCTGAATCAGAATCACAATCTGCATGATAGAATATGACATGCATTATTTGGGCATTTGCTACAAATGGCTGTAAGATAAGAACAAAATCAACTGGGAGTGAACCGGTAAATGTGCGGGCTATCAAACTAAACCAGTGAGCTAAAAGTGGCTTAGAAGCTCTATAGAGCTGCAGAGTTGGGTGTTAACTCTGTCTTGCATTACATATAGTCAGTTAATTCAATGTTTAATTAAAGCATATTGGGTAATGCAGTTTGCAAGGAAGCATTTGTAGTTAGCTGGGTCATGTGAGACAGACATACAGTAAGTTTTTAAATGATGCTAAAAATTATCATTTTATCCAAAGAAACCATTAATTGCTTCATTTGAATAAGTTAATGTACACGCTGAAATACTCATCTCTTTACCTATTAACTGATTCTTTAATGTTTAATTTCTTATGCTGCACTGTAACTTTTATTCTTGTGTTTTATGTGTCTTAATGTTTTTATTTTTAACTGCTTATTTATATGTTTTATCGGTTTTTATTTTTTTTAACTTTTTTAACTGATTTTGTGTAAAGCACTTTGAATTTCCCTGTTGCTGAAATGTGCTATACAAATAAAGCTGCCTTGCCTTGCTTTACACACAGCGTAAACCCAGCGTGCAACAGCTGTAACGTTAGTACAGCCATAAAAGCAGAAAACTAACAAACAGGATCAACAGAGATAGATTCAACCCAACCTTAAAAAAAAAACATGTTTCTAACAGTTGCGTGACCAGAGACGTACATACATACCCAGGATAAACATTGAAGATATATTTGAAAGATGGAGACAGCTTAGAGCCCAAAGGACGCCGAGTTGGCTAATTTCCTCCTGAACAGGTAAGCATTAGCTTCAGGCTAATTTATCATGGCTACAAAGAAACAGGCATTTTATGTCATTTCAACATTTGTGTACTCCCAACTGGTCCTGGCTAACGCCACCATGCTAACCTTGCTAACTGCATACGCTACAGGACCAGGCAAGTGGGCCACAGCTGATTACGTGTATCCTGCTCAGCGGCCGTAGCCGACACTGTTGATTTATTATAAGCCAAGAGAGTGGGCTGTAAACCGTGAAGAAAGAACCATGTGTTTGCAGTGTGTTTATCAATTGTTGAAATGTGTTCAGTCTGGTGGAGAGGACAGCAAGGTAGTGTTTTTTAGCGGTTTCTAGCGTAATTCTAACCCAAGGAAGTGGGTCTGTCCGTCGGGTGTAGAGGACAACAAGGTTGTGTTGTTTTTAGCGTTTTCTACCGTAAAAGCCAAAAAAGTGTGTCTGTCAGTTGGGTACAGAGCTCATTTCCAACAGAAATGGGCCCTTGAAGATTAACTTAGATTCAGATGTTTTTAACACACTTCCTCACAGTAACATGAACAGCTGAGGTTGTAAATGAGGTGTTTAAACACAACGTCTGTCAAATTTAAACTGTTGTGATAATTGACATTGAGTTCTTCCTCCTCCACTCTACTGCTGCAACTACTCTACTCTTCACTCATGCACACACACACATATACACACGTCAGAGTGACCCATGGTTTACCTGTCTACAAAGTAAACAAAACAAAACATCCCTCCAGACTTTGTCCCGTCAAACACAGGTCTTATCTCAGGTAACAGGACAAAATGAAAATCTGAAGCTCAGGTCGAACCATCTCAATCAATGAGAAATCAATAAAACTGTACTTTGCTTTGCTCAAAACCTGAGGTTGTGTTTTTTTTTCATTAATGAGTCCCCTTAAAGATAATTAATAGCCATATCAGTGTGTAAAGACATTTACATGCCAGGTTCAAACTGAACTGGGACTTTAAAACAAACTCTTTATTAACCTGGTCATAAAGTCAAACATTTCCCAGCAGAAAGTGTCCTCTATTCCAGGTTCATGCCCTTCTCTTTATTCTTAATGCCATGCAGCCTCCCAGCCTTTACAGCAAATTATTAATGGAGAGAGTGACAGAGAGGGAGGATGAGTGATCTCCCTCTCTCCTCCTGCCTTATAAAGCCAACATTAAGACTCACCATTATCAACTCAAGTGATTAGTGCCTGCATTACTCATCCTGACACAAAATTACATTATTCATCTGTCGACCACAGAGCCCCTCTATGATGCTGAACTCAAGAACAGTAGATCTGAAGTTAATTGATTTGCTCGGAGGAAATGTTACATGTTTTGGGAGATTAACATATCATAAACCGAGCTATACTTTACCTTTTCTTCAAGCTAACCTACCACTTGACAAACATTAAAGCAAAACTCTAAGAAGGGAACCAACAGTAAAAAAGATCTATGTAAGGTGTAGCATCAAAGGCACCAAGGTACATAATTATTTGAACTTTGTTTTGTTAGTATAGCATTGAGCATCATAATAGCATTTAAAAAGTGCTCCTCAACTTTGGGCTAATCTGATCTCTTGTCCTTATTCAACTATTTACCTGAACATATGTTTCGGTTAATAAACTCTTACCTGTAATTAGCATATTGTGTACACAGAATTACCGGTAAACCATGTTGTGATAATCAGCCTAGTTGGGTATGGCTGGAAAGTTTTGGTAATAACTGGCAACAGCTGATTGAATATTCAATTTTCCGGTTGTTATCATAATTGTTTATTTATTGGATCCTCATACAGTTACTAGATTAGTTCTCTAGAAGTCCATAAACACACCGCATGGGACAGAAATGTGAACAATTTACAGTAAAAGAAATTAAACGAGGAATATAAAACACACAAGCAAAAAAAAAGAGAACAAAAGTTGTTTCAAACTAGACTTTCTAAGTTCATACGTAACCCAGAAAGAGATAAAAAGCGCGTGGTTCTTTCCAACTCTTGTGAGGTGAGTTCTTTGTCTGTATTATCGGGTTCGAATAATTAAGAACGACCATTAAACATGTGTTGTATATCTGCTATATATCTACTAGTTACGTTACTCCAAGCTTCTTCCCTTGTGAACAACTCCATGAACAACTGTGCTCTTCACTTCACACACACAATCTGCACACTGTTTAGCTACCTTTTCAAGAACAGTAAAGTGCTGCTTAACAAAGTTATCCATCTCCATCCAGCTGATTCTTTTTATTTAGAGTGATACAACCACCAAATATCAAACCCTCATGTTTCACATGTATAGTTTTCCACCATGATTTCAAAATAGCTTCCATGAGAGGGGCATCCATTCTTTGTTTTTAAACTATATTGGAGTGCATTGGTTGCATGTCATGCCCATAGATATAGAACAATAGATAAATAATGCCATAACTTATGAGCTAACCGTCCGCCATCTTACCTGGGTACTGTTTTTATATCTATGGTCCTCTTTATCATCTATCAAATAAAGGTGAAAATACCTCCCCAAAAATGATCATAACAAACTTACCTACCTCACTGCTTTGAACTCTTACCCTGTATAAATAGAGCAAGGTACTGACACTAACAGGTTTAGGGGTTACATTCCCTGTATATCTCAGTCAGATTCATAGCTTCAGTCTTTAGGTAGAACCCCCACCTGACGCATGACAAAGGCAACAGTTGAGGGAGGAATGAAGATGCATTTAGCCCAAGGGTTCATCTCTTCTTTAAAGAACAATACTCATAGTCTTTTGGCTGACTACTCACTGGGAAGGATATTCCAGCTGAAATACAAATGAATTTACTAAAAGAGGGGGAAACATCCTGAAAGCCCTATGAGCCCAATACTCATGTCAATGCCAAATTAGCATTGGATAATGGCCTCCATTTCCTCTTTCACTAGCAGACAGCAGGACAGCAGTCGCCTGTAGAGCTGATGTAATGCAGTGGGCAGGACTCCCCAGATAGGAGAGGACTCTCCAGCCCTGCATATCCTGCCAGTGGGAGATTTGATTAAAGCATTACTGATGTGGGGATGAGGTAGTTAGTTCAAACTGATTAGCAGATCATTTTTATACCAAAATGATGTGTGCAAGTGCTGAGGGAAGACTTTGACTGCATTTTTAAATATGAAGCTCAGCGCAAATTACTTCAGGAAGACTCTTTACTTTAATCCCTGCTTCTCTTCCTAAAACTATTTAGCTGTTTAGAGGCGTTCACTTTTCAGTAACCTAACCAGAATTTGAAACAAAGTTCATGATCCAATCACAGCATGACATTCTGCTTAAATGTCTTTTCTCCGTTACTGTCAGCTGTCTTTTCAGGCAAATGTGCAACTTGTCATTCGGGCCGCAAATGGCACTCGTTTACTCTCTGTATTACTGTTGCTTGTGCTTACCATGTTGGACTACGACTTGGATCCCGGGTCAGACCAGGTTTCAGGAAGCTGCTTGTCACGAGAGGCTAATACAGTCTCTCTGCACAGCATTTGTAGAAGTGGTCCCCTAATACCGTATCTGAAGTCTCTTTCCCAAAATTCAGCCGTGTTGCAGAATTACAGTCACTAGAGCCAGTCCCTAGAGCTTTCCATAGAATGTGCCATTTCTGAGTCTGTAGCTTTTGAGGTGGAGAAGGGGGGGCAAGGTGGAGGCGGGGGTGGGGCCTTGACCAACTGCCCCTTATGACGTCATAAAGGGCAAGATTCCAGCTCGGCCCATGTGAGCTTTCATTTTCTCATAGGTCCGATCTGTATTTCTGGTCTCACCTTCTCAAGCATTGGAATGGTATTTCCTTCTTTTATGACGAGCTGGTGCATTCCTCTGACTCAATGCAGTTTTTTACGAATGCTACCCCGTGTTTTTTTTTTCCATGGCCAGTGGTTCGCAGTCCACTGGCATCCCACTTTCTCCCAGTTCGATTCTTCAGCCCTGCACGAGATTTACCCCATTGCTCTTGTCTGTCACCTCTGGGGCCATCATTGGAAGCGTAAACGCATCACAGTTTTATGTAACAATAAAGCAGATGTCAGCATCATCGATATAGGGCGCTCTTTGTGTGAAAATATCATGTATGAGAAGCATCACATGGTATACTGTCATGCAAAATTTTATCATCACTGCCCGTCACGTCCCCGGTACAATTACAATAATGTGGCTATCCCTCTGTCTCGTTTTCAATTTCAGACCTTTCGGAACCTCTGCCCAGCAGCCAGCCCCGTACCTGTAACTCTTCCCTCTCTTCAAGAGCTAGCTCTGCACTAAATCTAAATCCCCTTCAGTGTTATCTAGACTCTTCTAGGTTATATATGAGAAAGGGTTTACCTGCTTCCACTCTAAAAACTTTTTTGTGTGTATCTATTGCTGTTGTCTACCTCTTAAACCCATTTTCATAAGCAGTATTTGTGCATTTATTTGTTATTGTACTGATGCTTGCCATTTTAAACTGCAGTATACTTGCAGGTTGATTGCTGGTATACAGTTTAACATTAAGTATTACAACCCATCTTTTCAATCCTAATCTTTCAAAAGCAATTAAACTGCTTTTGAAAGACATCTCTAAAACTCATCCTTCTTCCCTGGACCTTAGACGATTACACTCAGCACTTTGCATAAATTGGTGATTACTCTTAGAGCAGGTGTTTTTCTTCCTGCATTGATACCCTACCAGAAGCTGTACTTTTGTTAGTTTTTAATGCTTTTCTCAGATGTGGCGAATTTACTACTCCTTCCAAATCTTGAAACCCTAATAGAAATATCACTTTCTCCGATATGGCCTTTCATTCTCATCATTGTTTAAAACTTAAGCATTTTAAATATGGAGGCACTTAATCCACCATCTTTGTCCACACAGACACACTTTTCTGCCCTTTCAAATCCATGAACTACCTTATGCTAAGGCCTATACTGGCTCCCTCGCACCTTTTTTTCTTGCTCCCGGGGAATTTCCCCTGTGGAAAGGTTGGTTTGGCCATCATTTGAAGATAGTTCTCATTATGTTTAAAATTCCACCTCAGCATCATTCATTCAGGATAGGGGCTACTACTACCGTGGCAAATCAAGGTATCTCTCCTTCACTTCAAAAACTTGGTTGATGGTCATCCTCTGCCTACTCATACTATATTCGTCTCGACGTCAACGATGTCCTCGCAAGCCAAAGATCCCTAAAGCAGTATTTTTTGGGAAGCATGCATATGACTGGTGGTTGTGTGCTTTCATGGTCAGTGTTTTTCTATATCTCACATCTATGGAGTTATCCTGCTCATTTTGCATTTTATTGTTTTATTTACGTTATTTATGTTGCTTTTTTGTTTGCTGACCAGAATTGCCAATACCAGCCGCTACGCCGAGGAAATACCAGCCACTGCCCCAAGGATTTAATAAATAAATTAATAAAAATATATACAGTCTAGATATAAATACCAGCCGCTGCGTTGAGGATTTAAAAAAAAATAATAATAAATTCACAAATTAAACCGGCCTCTGTGCCGAGGACATGCCAACCGCTGTTCCGAGGATAATTAAATCATGGTTAGGATTTTAATTTGCTAATTGCCACACCGGCCAACATGCTTCTTGTTTTGGGGGGGTGAATCACTATATTAGCTGTATCTCTTTACAGATCCGTTGCTGCCCATTAAGGTAAGGCTATTTTGTCCATGTTTTCAAATCACTAATTCTCATCACGTTTTTGTGGGGAGGATATGTATTGGCTTCTCTACCCCTTTAAATTATTTTATAACAATGGAGTCTAATTGCCAAAGACTGTAGCCTACATTTCATATTATGCATGTGTACAATAAGTCTTTGCATATCTGCAACAAAGTCTTTCCTGATTGAAATGAAGTTCAGCCCAAATTCCTTCAGAAAGACTTTTATTGGGTGCCCGGATTGCTCAGTTGGTAGAGCAGGTGCCCATATATAGAGGTTTGCTCCTCGACGCGGTGGTTCAACGCCGACCTGCGGCGGTTCAACGCCGACCTGTGACCCTTTGCTGCATGTCATTCCCCCCCCCTCTTTCTCCCCTTTCATTTCTTTAGCTGTCTTGTCAAATAAAGGTCTAAAATGCCCAAAAAATAATCTTAAAAAAAGGAAGACGTTTATTAACTTTAATCACCACTTCTCTTCCTAAAACTACTATTTAGAGATGATCACTTTTCAGTAACCCAACCAGAATTGGCCACAAAATTCTGGCTCCAATCACAGAATGACTTCTTGAATGACGTCTTCTCTCCTGCTGTCTTTTCAGGCAAACGTGCACCCCTCCTCCTCCCCTTCCACCTCTGGTCATTGTCAACCACGCCATCCTGAGTCCCCTTCCCGCAAACCGTTCCTTAGTTCGGTCTTCGGTTCCTTCTCCATTATCACCAGTATTAAGGCTCCATCGAGGGGAATATGTCTGGCTTCTTTACCCTTTTAAAATTATTTTATAACCAAGTTTAATCTCCGAGAGAGAGAGAGAAAGAGTATGCACATGGCACACAACAAATGGAAATCTCTACCACTCTCCAAGCTGAGCAACATGCATTTTTCACAGAAGAAATTTTAACATGTCATGGTGAGAAATGCATACTGCACCTGTCTCACTGCTGAGTCATTATTGCAACCGTCCCCATTGTGGGACTGATAAAGAATTAACATATTTATTTACACAACCATGTCATACACACATCCTCATTTCATATTCTGGTCAAAATTAGTAGGCTAGGTTATCAAATATTTCAAGCTAAATTATAGAGAAATATGCTGGAAGTGACCTGCAAGGCATCACACATTTTTCATTCAGTAGTGCACTAATAACACGTGCCTCCTTGGTTTTAACTCAAGATAAGCATGCTGCTAAAATTAAACAAGCATTTATAGAGTAAGTGGGGCAATGGTGGCATAGTCAATACGGACTTCTTCTGGGATTTGTACTAGCTAGTATCTGGAGAGGTGCAACTCCTGGGAACTGCGTGGGGTGCCTTTAATGGGCAGCCCTCCTCACTTTGACATATTTTCATTAGTGCATGGATAAGGTATGTGTGTTTTGGGCCTGTGTGTAACGTGTAATATATATACTGTGTGTATATATATATAATATATATATATATATATATATATATATATATATATATATATATATACACTACCAGTCAAAAGTTTGGGGTCACTTATACATTTCCATACCACTCCATTATAGACAAAATACCTGCTAATTTGGGTGGGGGGGCTGATCTTTAATGCAATATCTACATTGCCCATTATCAGCAACCATTCATCCAATGTTCCAAAGGCACATTCTGTGTACTAATCTATCATTTAAAAATAAAAAACTAGAAAAACATTGGAGAACCATTTACTATTATGTAAGCACATAATGTAATCTGAAAACGGCTGCCCTGGTTAAAAAAACAATGCAACTGATCTCAGCTGGCATTCTGTCTACAATGGAGTGCAATGGGAATTTCTATGTGACCCCAAACTTTTGACCGGTACTGTATATATATATATATATACTTATTTTCCTCACTGTGTATATATATATATATATATATATATATATATATATACTTATTTTCCTCACTGTATATATATATATATATATATATATATATATATACAGTGGGTACGGAAAGTATTCAGACCCCTTTAAATTTTTCACTCTTTGTTTCATTGCAGCCATTTTCCAAAAATCAAAAAAGTTCATTTTATTTCTCAGTAATGTACACTCAGCACCCCATCTTGGACAGAAAAAAACAGAAATGTAGAAATTTTTGCAAATTTATTAAAAAACAAAAACTGAAATATCACATGGTCATAAGTATTCAGACCCTTTGCCGTGACCCTCATATGTAACTCAGGTGCTGTCTATTTCTTCTGATCATCCTTGAGATGGTTCTACACCTTCATTGGAGTCCAGCTGTGTTTGATTATACTGATTGGACTTGATTAGGAAAGCCACACACCTGTCTATATAAGACCTTACAGCTCACAGTGCATGTCAGAGCAAATGACAATCATGAGGTCAAAGGAACTGCCTGAGGAGCTCAGAGACAGAATTGTGGCAAGGCACAGATCTGGTCAAGGTTACAAAAAAATTTCTGCTGCACTTAAGGTTCCTAAGAGCACAGTGGCCTCCATAATCCTCAAATGGAAGACGTTTGGGACGACCAGAACCCTTCCTAGAGCTGGCCGTCCGGCCAAACTGAGCTATCGGGGGAGAAGAGCCTTGGTGAGAGAGGCAAAGAAGAACCCAATGGTCACTGTGGCTAAGCTCCAGAGATGCAGTCGGGAGATGGGAGAAAGTTGTAGTAAGTCAACCATCACTGCAGCAATCCACCAGTCGGGGCTTTATGGCAGAGTGGCCCGAAGGAAGCCTCTCCTCAGTGCAAGACACATGAAAGCCCGCATGGAGTTTGCTAAAAAACACCTGAAGGACTCCAAGATGGTGATAAATAAAATCCTCTGGTCTGATGAGACCAAGATAGAACTTTTTGGCCTTAATTCTAAGCGGTATGTGTGGAGAAAACCAGGCACTGCTCATCACCTGTCCAATACAGTCCCAACAGTGAAGCATGGTGGTGGCAGCATCATGCTGTGGGGGTGTTTTTCAGCTGCAGGGACAGGACGACTGGTTGCAATCGAGGGAAAGATGAATGCGGCCAAGTACAGGGATATCCTGGACGAAAACCTTTTCCAGAGTGCTCTGGACCTCAGACTGGGCCGAAGGTTTACCTTCCAACAAGACAATGACCCTAAGCACACCGCTAAAATAACGAAGGAGTGGCTTCACAACAACTCCGTGGCTGTTCTTGAATGGCCCAGCCAGAGCCCTGACTTAAACCCAATTGAGCATCTCTGGAGAGACCTGAAAATGACTGTCCACCAACGTTTACCATCCAACCTGACAGAACTGGAGAGGATCTGCAAGGAGGAATGGCAGAGGATACCCAAATCCAGATGTGAAAAACTTGTTGCATCTTTCCCAAAACGACTCATGGCTGTATTAGATCAAAAGGGTGCTTCTACTAAATACTGAACAAAGGGTCTGAATACTTATGACCATGTGATATTTCAGTTTTTGTTTTTTAATAAATTTGCAAAAATTTCTACATTTCTGTTTTTTTCTGTCCAAGATGGGGTGCTGAGTGTACATTACTGAGAAATAAAATGAACTTTTTTGATTTTTGGAAAATGCCTGCAATGAAACAAAGAGTGAAAAATTTAAAGGGGTCTGAATACTTTCCGTACCCACTGTATATACACACCGAGCTAAGATCCTGTGGGACTTCAAGATCCAGACTGAGAAACTGGTGATGGCTAACCAACCAGACATCGTGTTGATGGACAAACAGCAGAAGAAGGCAGTAGTGATAGATGTGGCAATCCCAAGCGATCGCAACATCAAGAAGAAGGAACACGAGAAGCTCGATAAATACCAAGAGCTGAAAGAGGAGCTAGAAAAGATGTGGAAAGTAAGAGCAACAGTGGTGCCAGTGGTAATCGGAGCACTGGGGGCTATGACCCCCAAACTGGAAGAGTGGCTCCAGCAGATTCCAGGTAAAACATCAGAGGTCTCTATCCAGAAGAGTGCAGTCCTAGGAACAGCTAAGATACTGCGCAGAACCCTCAAACTCCCAGGCCTCTGGTAGAGGACCCGAGCTTGAGGATGACACATACCACCCCACAAAGGGTGAGAGGGGGATTTTTTTTTTTTTATATAAATACTAAAATGTATAAGTGACCCCAAACTTTTGACCGGTAGTGTATATACATACAGTGAGGAAAATAAATATTTGAATACCCTGCTATTTTGCAAGTTCTCCCACTTAGAAATCATGGAGGGGTCTGAAATTGTCATCGTAGGTGCATGTCCACTGTGAGAGACATAATCTAAAAAAATAAATCCAGAAATCACAATGTATGATTTTTTAACTATTTATTTGTATGATACAGCTGCAAATAAGTATTTGAACACCTGAGAAAATCAATGTTAATATTTGGTACAGCAGCCTTTGTTACACAATTACAGAGGTCAAACGTTTCCTGTAGTTTTTCACCAGGTTTACACACACTGCAGAAGGGATTTTGGCCCACTCCTCCACACAGATCTTCTCTAGATCAGTCAGGTTTCTGGGCTGTCGCTGAGAAACACTGAGTTTGAGCTCCCTCCAAAGATTCTCTATTGGGTTTAGGTCTGGAGACTGGCAAGGCCACGCCAGAACCTTGATATGCTTCTTACAGAGCCACTCCTTGGTTATCCTGGCTGTGTGCTTCGGGTCATTGTCATGTTGGAAGACCCAGCTTCTACCCATCTTCAATGCTCTTACTGAGGGAAGGAGGTTGTTCCCCAAAATCTCGCAATACATGGCCCCATGGCATCCTTTCCTTAATATAGTGCAGTCACCCTGTCCCATGTGCAGAAAAACACCCCCAAAGCATGATGCTACCACCCCCATGCTTCACAGTAGGGATGGTGTTCTTGGGATGGTACTCATCATTCTTCTTCCTCTTAACACGGTTAGTGGAATTATGACCAAAAAGTTCTATTTTGGTCTCATCTGACCACATGACTTTCTCCCATGACTCCTCTGGATCATCCAAATGGTCATTGGCAAACTTAAGACGGGCCTTGACATGTGCTGGTTTAAGCAGGGGAACCTTCCGTGCCATGCATGATTTCAAACCATGACGTCTTAGTGTATTACCAACAGTAACCTTGGAAACGGTGGTCCCAGCTTTTTTCAGGTCATTGACCAGCTCCTCCCGTGTAGTTCTGGGCTGATTTCTCACCTTTCTTAGGATCATTGAGACCCCACGAGGTGAGATCTTGCATGGAGCCCAGTCCGAGGGAGATTGACAGTCATATTTAGCTTCTTCCATTTTCTAATGATTGCTTGATTGATTGAACAGTGGACCTTTTTTCACCAAGCTGCTTGGCAATTTCCCCGTAGCCCTTTCCAGCCTTGTGGAGGTGTACAATTTTGTCTCTAGTATCTTTGGACAGCTCTTTGGTCTTGGCCATGTTAGTAGTTGGATTCTTACTGATTGTATGGGGTGGACAGGTGTCTTTATGCAGCTAACGACCTCAAACAGGTGCATCTAATTTAGGATAATAAATGGAGTGGAGGCGGACATTTTGAAGGCAGACTAACAGGTCTTTGAGGGTCAGAATTCTCGCTGATAGGCAGGTGTTCAAATACTTATTTGCAGCTGTATTATACAAATAAATAGTTAAAAAAACATACATTGTGATTTCTGACTTTTTTTTTAGATTATGTCTCTTACAGTGGACATGCACCTACGATGACAATTTCTAAGTGGGAGAACTTGCAAAATAGCAGGGTGTTCAAATACTTATTTTCCTCACTGTATGTATATACACTACCGGTCAAAAGTTTGGGGTCACTTATACATTTCCATACCACTCCATTATAGACAGAATACCTGCTAATTTGGGTGGGGGGGCTGATCTTTATAAAGTATGTTTTCTTCTTCTTCTTAAGTGACCTTGTTTCTTAAGACAGTATAGAAAGTGGTTTTATAACTTTAAAGATGGGGAACTGTAAGTAAAATGTAAGTACTAAGTGATGAGTAAGACCACTGCAGCAGTACATCAACAATAAGGCATTTTTCCAGTGGTGAAACGTACATAACCCTATAATCAACCGATTATGATTATGATGTATTATTATAGATTAAGCTACCCACCAGGATACTAAAGTACATTAGTTACAATTACCTTTACCAGCTGCAACACTAAAGTAATGCATCCGCATTAATGGATCCATCCTTAATCCAATGATAATAATAATATAGTACTTTGACTGTATTTTGCTACTAATTCTTTTAGATTTAAATTAGACAACTTCTTCCGCTGCTGGTGTGTGTGTTGTGTGCTAGTGGTGGAATATTGTTGGGTAGTTTCATTTATAATAAAACATCAGATTTTATTAATGACATGTGTTTTGTGGACAAACATCTAAACCTGTGAAGTAAGTAGAAGTAGAAAGTGGCATGAAAAGAAAAGAAGTACTAGTATGTTGCAAGGTGAGGTGTGTTGTAGCTCAGAGGAACCATGAAGCAGATAAAACATCACGCTGACAGGAAAGTTTTGCTGGAAACTGGTCTTTTTTTGTCTTCAAAAACATACATTAAACACAGAAAAACACATAGGGCCCCCTATGTACTGAAATGTAGCGGAGTAGAAGAAGAAAGTGGCATGAAAAGAAAAGACTCAAGTAAAGTACAAGTACCTCAAATGTGTACTTAATTACTTGAGTGAATGTACTTAGTTACATTCCACCACTGTCCCAATCCAATCCAATCCAAGGTCACTCTTGTTGTCGCTGTTGAATCAAGAACCTGAAAACAATGAAGCACCTTTTGAAAAACAATACATTCTGTATAATGTTCAGCTTTCTGTCCCCGTACTGTTGAGCCCCTGCAATTTAATTCCACCCCCCGTTGTCCACACAGTGTCAGGATATCCAGAGGAGTCATGTTGGCTGTGAGAGGCTCGCAGCAGCACCTGGTGTGTCTGAAGAGGAAACCTGATCATTGGCAGGTACAAGAATAGCACGGCGGGACCGTTATAGGCCACTCCCCTGACCTGCTGTGAACTGACATTGAACTTCTGTCCCTGCTGAGGACAAAGTGTTTCTGTGGCCACATATCTCTGCGCTTGAGGTTCGTTTTTACTTGCTGCTCAGAAGAAGAAGAGGGCTAGGGCCGCAGGATATGAGGAAAATATCTAATTGCAATTATTTTGATTTACTGCGATATGATTCACGAAATTGGAGGGAATGATAGTTTTTGCATCATTATTCTCATTTTAAAATTCTCATTAAAATAAATTAAAATGATTAGTGTGATTTTTGGGAGGATCTGTACCAACAAAGATGTTTTCTTTAGTTGGTAGTATATGATTTGTAGGCCGGGATGTCACAGCAGCCCCCCAATACTTCATTAAAAATGGTTTGACACATATTTTGCCTTAAGCAAATTTAAGCGATTTGGATTTGGGCCTAGTTCATTTTGTGATTTCGATAAAATTGAGATTAATTGTGCAGCCCTAATTTTTTGCATCAATAAATCATCCACACGTTACAGTTTTTTACAAACTTTGGCACAAATTTCAGAACCTTTCGTCATTTTTCAAAACTCTAGACACAAAGCTCACAACCAATCATCAAAATGCAATCAACTTCAATTGTTTGGATACAATACACATAAACTTAAGATCATTTGTTCATTTAACAAAAGTCACCTATTCAAAATGACACAACTTAACATCAAAGTACTATTACTTCAAAAAGCAATTCACAAATTACATTTCAAATGATTGTCTATTCATTTAATTACGGTGATTTAACTATCAATTGATACAACTGCTCAAAATGATAAGTAACAGTTGTATTACTCTTAATGCATAGTTGTATGGAGACAGAAAAAATATTCCATGTTTAGATCATGAAAGTTTCAAGATGTTGAGATATATTGTCACCAAATAGTGTGGAGCATGAACCAATTAGACTACAATATGTATGGATGTAATATTTCATTATTATTCTTTACTGTAATGTACTACTGTTTATCAGACACTGTTTCTATGGTCCCATGTACCACCTTTCCAGTAAGACTATTTACAGTATGGACAGTACTGCACTGCATGATGGCCCTTGGAACTACAGTATATATACAGTATATATACAGTGAGGAAAATAAGTATTTGAACACCCTGCTATTTTGCAAGTTCTCCCACTTAGAAATCATGAAGGGGTCTGAAATTCTCATCGTAAGTGCATGTCCACTGTGAGAGACATAATCTAAAAAGAAAAATCCAGAAATCACAATGTATGATTTTTTAACTATTTATTTGTATGATACAGCTACAAATAAGTATTTAAACACCTGATAAAATCAATGTTAATATTTGGTACAGTAGCCTTTGTTTGCAATTACAGAGGTCAAACGTTTCCTGTAGTTTTTCACCAGGTTTGCACACACTGCAGAAGGGATTTTGGCCCACCTCGTGGGGTCTCAATGATCCTAAGAAAGGTGAGAAATCAGCCCAGAACTACAGAGGAGGAGCTGGTCAATGACCTGAAAAGAGCTGGGACCACCGTTTCCAAGGTTACTGTTGGTAATACACTAAGATGTCATGGTTTGAAATCACGCATGGCACGGAAGTTTCCCCTGCTTAAACCAGCACATGTCAAGGCCCGTCTGAAGTTTGCCAATGACCATTTGGATGATCCAGAGGAGTCATGGGAGAAAGTCATGTGGTCAGATGAGACCAAAACAGAACTTTTTGGTCATAATTCCACTAACCGTGTTTGGAGGAAGAAGAATGATGAGTACCATCCCAAGAACACCATCCCTACTCTGAAGCATGGAGGTGGTAGCATCATGCTTTGGGGGTGATTTTCTGCACATGGGACAGGGCGACTGCACTGTATTAAGGGGAGGATGACCGGGGCCATGTATTGCGAGATTTTGGGGAACAACCTCCTTCCCTCAGTTAGAGCATTGAAGATGGGTCGAGGCTGGGTCTTCCAACATGACAATGACCCGAAGCACACAGGCAGGTTAACCGAGGAGTGGCTCTGTAAGAAGCATATCAAGGTTCTGGTGTGGCCTAGCCAGTCTCCAGACCTAAACCCAACAGAGAATCTTAGGAGGGAGCTCAAACTCTGTGTTTTTCAGCAACAGCCCAGAAACCTGACTGATCTAGAGAAGATCTGTGTGGAGGAGTGGGCCAAAATCCCTTCTGCAGTGTGTGCAAACCTGGTGAAAAACTACAGGAAACGTTTGACCTCTGGAATTGCAAACAAAGGCTACTGTACCAAATATTAACATTGATTTTCTCAGGTGTTCAAATACTTTTGTGCAGCTGTATCATACAAATAAATAGTTAAAAAATCATACATTGTGATTTCTGGATTTCTTTTTTTAGATTATGTCTCTCACAGTGGACATGCACCTATGATGACAATTTCAGACCCCTCCATGATTTCTAAGTGGGAGAACTTGCAAAATAGCAGGGTGTTCAAATACTTATTTTCCTCACTGTATATATATATATATATATATATATATATACTCTTCTCACATTGTTGGCCATGCCCAAAGGTTTTATCCAAGGTTTTTGGCTAATTGCATTGTAGATGAGAACCTGTGGCCAAATCCACATGACAGAGTTGATGAAGCTGTAGAAGTACAGTAATTACTTTGTTTTGCTTTTTACAGTACAAGCAAGTTGAGGAACACTGCATTTGAATTTTTGAAAAATGACATTAAGGTTGTGAAATTAGTAGCAAAGTGATTGTAAAAAAACAGTAATTTAAAGATACAGTATCTTTACGGTAAACAAACAGGGCCACCACTGAGAAGCTAAGCTAAGCTTTTTCGGCAGAAAATATGCAAAACTTTTATTTTGCGTATAACAAGAAGAGGAGACATTTGTTCCAGGGCAAATGGGAATTGAGCTTTGAGAATTATTTGTGTGTGTGTGTGTGTGTGTGTATGTGTGTGTGTGTTTGTGTGTGTAATCAGATAGAAAGGTCTTCATTTTAAAGAAAACTACACTAGCAACACCACAACCTTTGCTGGCACAATCATGGATGGAAATGGATTGATCTGCAGAATCATGCTTAGTTGTACGCAAGGTTTGGTAAACCTTAAAGAGGCGGCAGGTAATCATCTAAACCAGGGGTTCTCAACTGGTCTCACCCTGTGACCCACATTTTCCCATTGTCATTAAGACAACTTAACTCAAGAATTCCAACCAAGCTAATTTTTTTTTTTAAATACCGTCTGAAAACACATGTATGCCAGCTTTTTTTTAACATAAATACACATGTGCAAAATGAATTTCAAACTGTGGAGGAACCTGACAACTGCATGGACAAAAATATCAAAACGGCACAAGATAAATAAGGCCACACAATTAGATATTTAACTTCTACGCGTGTCTCTGCATTCAGAGAACATTAGTAAGAAACTGAGGAGGACTAGGACAAATACATGTATAAAAGCAAAAAATAAATATTAAAACTGTACAAAAAAAGAAGAAAAAAAGGCGAAGGAGATGTTCACCTAACCTGTCATTTTTATACCTTTTTTTTTCCTCAATGTACGAAAATCCATATAAGGTATACACACACATATATTACTATATACAGTATATTTGCACATTCTGCACTCAAACCGTTTAGCCTCTTTGTTCTTATGAAACAGTTATTTTGTATGTCTATATTTGTTTCTTTTTTTATTGTTTCTTTAATATTAATGTGTAATCTTTGGATTGTTTGTTTATGCCTGCACAATTCACCAAGGCAAATTCCACATGAGTGGCAATAAACACTTTTCTGATTCTGACAAAACATCAGATATAATCAGTTTCTAAAATATGATGCATTGTTTAAGTTTACACAACACAGCAGTGTATGAAGTACTTGAACATCTGTCATAATAATCCAATATACTATATGTTCTCTTAAAAGGGACATTCTGCACAATGACTCATTTCACTTTGGATAGTGTAGTTACAATGTAGTTTATGCATACTACTTTACTTTTTCAGGTAAAGAATCAGAATCCTTCTTCCATCTCTACCGAATTGTTAGTTACAGTTTACTTTGAGCTTTGTTTTCTATGGTTTAGGGTTAAGGTAAGTTAAAAATATAACACTCAATTTCCTCAATTACTGTAGCACATTTTGGTTTACTTGCATTTGATTATTTCTATTTCAAACTTCTTGATACTTCATTTCAGAGGGAAATATTGAACTTTATATTTCACATAAGCTCATAATAATTTGATCATCTTAAACAACTAGGCTACAACAATAAAATGCTACTTGCAAATTAATGCATCAACCATAAAAATCCAATAGTTACACTCACAGGGGATGTTGTTTTACATTGACAAGGCCTACATTTTGGCAATAGGTAGGTATAATAGGTAACACCTTAATTTTAGGGCTTTAATAACTTCTAACCGGTAGCCTTAGACCCTACAGTGCAGAATTGCTGTGTTTAGCTACTTAAGTATATTCTGTGAATATTGAATACTTTAATTTCCCTTCAGCTCTACTCTCGAGATCCATTTCCACCTCTGGAGAAACACCTCACTGTTATATTTTTCATTTCTCCAGCAGTCAGGAGCAGCAGCGCGAGTGGGACGACCCTGTTAAAGCGGTAGGAACACCGTTTGGAAACGACTATCAGAGAACACACACACACCCATGTGCGGCCAGTAGGAGGGGCCCTGTGCTGAGGTGTTTGAGAAGGTGATGCCGTAAAAGCGGGCCAGTGTGTCGCAAACCAGGTGTTTTTCAAGGGGAAGGTGACGTCGTAAAGCGGACAGGAGAAGGGAGGGGTGAGGAAGAGTAGGGGGAGACAGGAGGAGGGAGGAGGGAGGAGGTGACTGGCGAGCGGCTGCGCTTCAGACTCAGCGAGAGGATCATGGCGGATGGCCCCAGGTGTAAGCGCAGAAAACAGGCGAATCCGAAGAGGAGCAGCGGTAAGTCCAAACTCCTCCGTGACCCACTGGGCGAGCCGAGCCGGCTGCCGACGAGCTTTTTAATCGGTAAACTCCTTCGGAAGACTTGTTGGGAGTGAGTTGGACCACGTTTCGGGGAGTTTTGGGGTGTTCATATCCCAGTGTGGTGGTGTACCGTTATACCTGGTTTGCTTCTCTCTCCGCCTAGCGGTACATGGGGCCGCCTGATAGAGTGAACCGTTATCCGTCACTTGGGCTATAACAACCCGAGGAGCGCTTGATAGATGGCTCGGCTGTATTATTAGTTTTTTTTACTTTTCCTCTCTTTGTTTCTGCACTTTTCGACCACTTTTCCACCCATTGCAGCACTTGGCGGCAGGTTGCGGGGCTTTCACATAACAACGTGGCCCGTTCAGCGCAGTTTGTAGTTTAGTGTATGATTTTAGGGCGAGGTTGTTGCGGGGTTAGTTTTATGCTAACTTGCTGCTCACTCGGCCCCGGACGGTGCAGTTTCTCCCTCTCGTTCAAAATAATTAAACTTTATCTGAATGTTTTCATGTCCGAATGGGAAACCATGCTGTTGCGTTGAATGCATGTTGTTTTTTTGCATGGGGTTTGGTCTGGTTCACTTCTGCTCCGGTGACGGCAAAAGAGATGGGATGTTTATTTTATCTCCAGTTCAACCCTCCCTGCCACAACTGCAACAGCACATGTCCCCTCAGTTAAGGTAAGAGTGGAAACTGTATAGTTAATCCTCCTCAAGTAGAATTTGGCAAATGTATCTTTATGCATGCATTTCCTCATTGCCTGGACCAGTTTAGCTTGATTTATTTAGCATTTTTTGTTATTCGGCGTGAGTTTTATGTTACCTGTATTGCAAATTGCCCCTATGGACGTTTTCGACTGTTGCTTTTTGCACATGTAAATTCGGTGTTGTGAACCATAAAAAATAATGAAAACAGATGTTATTTTTGGTTGCATTTTGGGCATATAAGGGAATATATTTTTTAGTTTCAAAGCATAGGTTTCGAGTCACTTCATTACATGGATTTATAGTACTGAGTATTTGATTGTGAGTGTTGCCATTATATTTTCTTGATCTTACAGTGGTATCTGCTGTGAAATAGTTTTAATAGGCTACGTCTATTTTCACCTGTAGGGTGTTTATCTCTATTATATCATACGCATTATCTCAGAATAGATGTTTGTGGGATGTGTTTTTCCACACAGTGAGAGTATTTTTGAGTCCATCCGTTATGAAGTACAGAATATCAAAATAGATTTTAAGTGTGGGCTGTTGTAATAACTTTAAATTGACACAACCCTTTAGAGTCCCTTATTGGGCGTTTTCTTACCTGTATCCCCCCCCCCCTCTTACATCGTATCAGCCAATAACGAAAGTAAACCCATTTATTTATATATTTTAAGACACCGTTATGAGGCATTTAATGTGTGTGAGCCGAGGGGCCGGAAAGCACCTTTTTTTTTCCTGCTGACGACACGACGGTGACTCTGTGCGTCCGTACAGGAGCCATCATCATCACCACCACCATCATCATCATGTTTACCTGAACGCGGATAACGGGGCTGACAAATGGCCTAGAAATAAACAGAAATAACACCTGCGGCTCCCGACCGTTTACGGAACAGTATCTGCTCGCCGTTTCCTAAAGGCTCTGTGTCTCGTGAAGAGCCAGGAAAAACCGCTCCAAATGTCAACTTGTGCAGGTAGAGATGATTTTTTTTGTAGTTCTTTTTTTAACCGTGTGCCGTGCCAGCTCGGCAGCATGGATGCTCGCCTGCCTTTCATTCTCGCACGATGTATCTCACCGAAAAGCATTTCTGACCTACTTGTGCATGTTTTATCTCAACCTTTTTATATGTATTTTTTGGTGTGTGGATTGGTCGCCCTGTTTGGTCGAGTGCACTCCGCAGCTTTGTGTGAGTATGCACAGCAGACGAGCGGTGCACAAGGTGGTCATTGCTGTTATCCCCCCAAACTGTGTGCAGTAACAGTGCTTTACAGGGCTCACCGTTAAACCTCTCGTTTCCATCTATTGTGTTGCGGTAATGCGTTATACAATTTCCTGAGCGCTGGTAATGGCGGTCACTCAGTACCATTACTGCAGTGAAGGCGGGGTTGCTGCTTTTTTTCCTGGACCGGAGACAGCCAGGTATACGCAAGGTGATGCAACACCTTATAAAGGTGTATTTAAACAGCTTTCCCCATGTGAAATCCATGCAGTATAAAGCTTTTGATACTTGATAGGAATATCCCTGAGCGTCTCGTTTCCTTTTAATTCCCAAAGATATAACGTTAAATGGGATTAGAATGTGAAAGGAGCGCGTCCGTGTAACGGGGCGCGCAATCAAGATGGCAAAATGTGGTGTGATTTAGTGCGCACCGCTCCCATCTGCTGCAAGTAGAACTCATCTGCTGCTCCTGCTCCCTTTCATTTCCCCACCAATATAATTCAAACAGAGCCTTTTGTATTAGTTCATCCCACATGACACAGACTCACTGCTTACTGCTTTGGATTTTCCTTCTGAACATTAGCCTGTGCTAACAGGCCATGACCTCAGTGTGTCATCACCATGATGTAGCAAACAGATGCTGGTACATCAACTACACTTCACTGTCACAAAAAGCTTTCATTTGTTTTTAACAGTGCATATGCTCACATGACTCGATGCTACTGACTTTGTGCTCTATAAGTCTAAGACATTAACACAGATATGCCAGTCTTACAGTGGACAAATGTATTATAAAGTGAGTAAACAGACTGTAGATGGGCTTTTTCTCACAATAATTGTTATTCTTCAGATGATGTTAGACACATTTCAGCCCTCTGAGGCAAATTTGTGATTTATGATATTGGGCTATAATAATATTGACAATTTCACAGTACACATTTAAATGATTTTTAAACCAATTAATCACGCATTTTCCCCAAAATTATTTAAAATGTCTGATAGTTAAAAATGCCAAATTCCAAGACCAACAGTCTTAAAGCAGCAAATCCTCCCATTTGAGAAACAGTAACCATAGAATGTTTTGCATTATTGCATTGGAAATGACAAACAACTTATTGATTATCAAAATAGCCAATTTAAATCCTACAATAATGGATTAAGTTTAAGCTCTCCTCACACCTCACATATCCCAGGGACCCATCTCCTCTCCTGACTTGAGAGTTTAGCTGAATCTTGTTTATTATTATGGATAAGGGTGTGAGAAGATTATAAGGCAAAACATTACACCAATTTGTACAGTGGCCCCCAAATTAATAACATTAGACAGTGATTTATATTAAAGACTGACAGCTGTAGTGTACATGGTTAGTACCAGTTGAGCGTCATAAACAATATATGTGTGAAGGGCACACTCATACCTACCACTGGTTCTCTCCAAACCACAGTGTCAGAGTTGGCATTGAATTTTATTTTGTGGTTTTAGTTACACATTGCACACTTATGTTTTAGTGAACCAGAACCGTTAACAAAATCCTTAGCAGATTGTTATCAGGATGAGACAATTGGCAATTCCTGCTTGTTAAAGACAGAAAATAAATCTAGGTTCAGGTCATTTAAGATAAACATTGTCTGTTCTCTTTGCTGCAGTAGTTAAATGTTTTAATGCATGAATGCTGGCAATCAGGTGTTAACATCCATCTCTTCATACCTATAAAACCTTTTTTTTGTCATTTCCTGTAGTTATGATCTCATTCATAATGAGCCAGTTTGCTTGGGAGGGGACTCATAGTCAGGTGTCTGTGCTGATTTTGTGTGCCACCCAAGTTCATATGACATTGTTCTCCCCTATCTAAACATCTTACCCTAGACTGCCTGCTGTTAATGCTGGCTGACAGTCACTTGGCCTTGCTCTGTGTCTTAACAGAGAAGATTTCCTACCAGGCCACGCCACTGTAAACCCGCTGCTATAAAAGCCAGTAAATGATCAGTGTCATTGGGTTACATGCCTGCAGAGAGCCTCATCAGCTTCAACTGTTCTCTTACTGTACTTGTTTATGCCTAAATTAAACACTTTGCACATACAGTTTTTTTTTACTGCATAGAGAAAGTGTTGGCGCCCCCAAAGAGGTTTTAGCCAGCGCCAAAGGAAAATAATGAGGGCCAAAGTGTCTGATTTTCAGCAGCCAATCTTACCGGCCTGTGCTGACAAGCCAGCTAACCTGTAGCATGTAGCATATAGCATATTAATTAAACAAACTGGACTGGGGCTGGGGTTGTCCCTGGTTCAGAATGGGCCTTTGGGGGAAAAGGCCCATTGAGCCAGGGAAAACCCTGCACACGTTAGACTTTAGATTTGAGGGAGTTGTAGCAGCATGCATAGTACATCCTGTGTTTTGAGGCATTATATACTGACATTCTTGCAAAGAAAAAAGAAGAGGAGAAATGAGGAAGTTGTTTTTATTTTAGGTCTGTGGTGAACTTGTCCTTACCTCCGCATGTCGATGGTCTGCAGTTCTTCTGTAAATGGCAGGTGTTGGCCCTCCATGTTGCTACTGCCACTTTGGTACCGGCTTGGTCATCCAACGCCTTTCCTCTTGCCCCAAAGTGCTCCGTGTTCGTGTGTGTGTGTGTGTGCGCTCTCAGCTGGGCTGTAATCTAACACAGCAATTTAGGGACTAGAGGAATGCAGCCTGGTGTTAACATACCTTGACAGGATCAACACAACAGCTTGGGACTGCTCATACCTCCGAGCCTGCCAGGGCCCGGGCCTTTACCTGTACATGTACATTAAGTCTTAGAGCTGGCCAATATGTCGATATCGTGATATGAGACGATATATCATATTAGATTTTGGATATCGTAATATGGCATAAGTGTTGTCTTTTCCTGGTTTTAAAGGCTGCATTACAGTAAAGTGATGTCATTTTCTGAACTTACCAGAAAGTTTTAACTGTTCTATTATTAGCCTTTACCCACTTAGTTATTATTTCCACATTACTGATGATTATTTATCAAAAATCTCATTGTGTAAATATTTTATTAAAGCACTATCAGTCAACACAAAAATGTTGTTGCAGTATCGATATTAAGGTATTTGGTAAAAAATCTTGTGATATTTGGTTTTTTCCAGTCTCAACAAATTGTGTGTTATGTGTATCCTTAAGGTCCAACACATGATTAACACATTTCCTTTCTCATAAACTATTTCCAAAGTTTGAATCCAGCATCGTTTGCATTCTGTGTAAACTTGCTAGCAATCTTCTTCTTCTCTGCCTTTGTGGGGCGTTTTGCTGCATATCTCGGTCTGTCACTGCCTCTTGTAGATCAGTGGAATAGTGTAAAACACTTGGCAGGAATGTGCATCACATCACCATGTTTTGTCAATGTGTGCATAGACAAAAACGTTGATCCACATAGAAAATAGAAAAAGCTCCATAGCACTAAGAGAGGCCAAAAACTCCACAGGGAAGCTTTCAGCTTTCCTGTTTTGGTGCCAGTGACGGTTCTAAAGCGGATGCTGTGCTACAATGTTTTTAATACTTCATAATAATCCTCAAGCGAGTCGCTTGTTTAAATTACAGATGTACAGTACGTTTGGAGCATTTTCACTAGCTGTGACGGTGGCGCACCAACAGACAAGTGTAGTGTTTATCAGAGCTTTCACTGACGCTGTTCATTGATGGCTTGTATATTTTATCAGGTCAGGGAAACAGACATTTGTTGATATGAACGTGCGGTGGATGACTATTTTAAGGGAATACTCTGGTCTCTTTGGTGAGAGGCTCTTTGATCAGCAGGCTGTTGTTTGATGATGAGTAGCATTTTCTCTGAGTGTGTATCTGGTATTTATTCAGCGCTCCTCTGTAGATGCTGAGGCTGTAATGCCTTGCATGTTGTGCAGGCAAGCTTTGCATCATCTAAGAAGAACTAGGTCTACACAATATATTGTTTTTTAATTGTCATCTCAATATCAGGTGCAATATACAGTACACATTGTCGCGATAGACACAGAAAAGATTTTTTGTGTAAGTTTTAAGAAAATAGAGTACAAATCAGTATAAAACTGCACATTAAAATGTAACTGTCATTCTTTTTTAAGTGGTGTCTTTTATATTCAATTCAGTGTTCAAATGTTCAATAAAAGAATGTTGGAAATGATTTGTTTTGAAGTCAACAAGCAATTTGTTTCAGAAAGGTAGAACTGAGTACATTTTAATACCTGTTTATTTACCGCAAGCAATATCGTTATCGCGATATTCAACTAGAGATGTTCCGATTCCGATACCAGTATCGGAAATGCCTCCGATACTGCCAAAAATGCTGGCATCGGTATCGGCGAGTACTGGAGTACAGGCACCGATCCGATACCACATAAACTATTAGAAATAGTAATCTGTTTACTGGTTAGCTCTGTTAGCTCGGACACAGTTCTTCTTCGCCGCTCTTAAAATAGTTGCGCTGCTGTTTTAGAGGGCGAAGAAGAATTAATCACCTAACGCCTCCTTAAAACAAGCTAACATTAGCGCATCATGTCGCCAGTACTTTACAGTGGATGTTCACACCAGTAAGACGGCGACACGCAACATATGCAAAGAAGCAATTTCGAGGGGTGGCACGAGGGTTGCACATTTCAACACCAGCAAGTTAATTTAACATTTGAAGACGCGTCACGCTAAAGAGCACAAAGAATTTACAAAAGCTGCGGGGGAAAAAGGACAAACTGCAGCAGTAAACTCTGGAAACTGCCTCCCAGCGACGAGATAAATTCCCCAAAGACAGCCAAAAAGCAACAACAATAACCAACAAAGTTTTGGAGTTTATTGTACTGGATTACCAACCCGTCAGTAGTCGAAAATGTGGGATTTCGCCGTTTAATGGAGCATTTGAAGCCAAGGTACCTTTTGCCAGGTTGTAAATATTTCTCCGAAATTGCGCTACCCAAATTATGAGACAGTTAGGGAACACATTTCGTGTATGCTGAAAGACGTGCATGCAGTCAGCTTTACCACGGACATTTGGCGCTCCGACGTGTACCCCATGTCTTTGCTGAGTTTAACGTCCCACTGGGTGGACAGAGAGTCAACATTTACCCCTCGAAGTGCGGTGCTGCACGCCACCGAGTTCCAAGGGTCACATACTGGCACATTGATTGCCGAAGCAATTGAGGGGATGCTAGTGAAGTGGAAAATCCCCAAGTCCAACGTTCACGTTGTTTTGCACGACAACACTAGCAACATGAAGAAAGCCATGGACGAGATGGATGTGCCAAGTTTGGGATGCTTCGCACACACTCCCCAACTGGGGGTGCATGAAGGGCTACTGCCTCAGAGAAGTGTGAGTGATGCATTTTACAATATTGTGACTGCACTTTAAATTTTTATACTGTTCTATTTAAAAATAAATGGCTTCCATTTGCTGTATTATTCCTGTTTTACAAAGTGTTAAACCTGAGACAGGCTTTACCACAATAATAATAATAATATCACAGTCATGCATGTGCAGCACGATCTTCCTTTTTTTTTTTTTAAACACACTGGTATCAGTACTCGGTATCGGTCGATACCCACAGCACAAGTATCGGAATCGGTATTGGGAGGTAAAAAATGGTATCGGAACATCTCTATATTCAACAACGTTCTCACATATAGCATGTTTTCCTGCATGACCCTACAGATAAGCTTATAGACCATGGCACATCATGGCTTCGTACAATCACACACCGGTAAAGGACTCTTTGTGTGAACAATAGGTGCCCCAGTAACAGCTGTCTACAGAGCAGAGGAGTCATGGGAGGGTCCTGCCCCTATGATATTATTTTGCATTTATGTGGAACAGGCCTGGCTGTAGACTGGCTGCTACACTCTTAGTCTGATAACAAATAATAGATGTTATTATCCAACATGCTATTATGCTTACCAAAAGTTATTTATTTTACGAAGGACTACTTTTTTTTACCTTACCTTATATATTTTAATGTAATGTGAACATTTATCCACAACATGTGAGCCTTTGGTGTGTTTTAAGGAGTCAGATGGAAATGGTCCTGAGTGGTATTATAGGTGGTTGTGTTCAACAGTAAGCTGCTAATTGATCCATGAACATCGGCCAACCATGTTACTTTCTCCTTGTGCTAAAGAGCCTGGAGCTGTGTGTGTGTGCCTGCGCTGTTTCCCTTGCAATAAAGGCCTGTGGAATGACAAAGCACTACAGAATGTCTTTAGCGTGTCAGCATTACCCCTCCCATTGCCTTTTATGGTCCAGAGGGGGAGGTGCGTCAGGGCTACTGATGCTGCTGCTGTGACTAATTGAGTAGTGTGGTTAAGTGTGTGTGTGTGTGTGTGTGTGTGCGCACAAGAGAGAGTATGTGTGTTGTGTTAACATCAAGGTGGGAAACTGTTACTTTCCTCCTGGCTTTGCATAACAACAGAGACCCGCTTGTTTGGATTTACATGCATTAACATGGTGCCTGTTGGAGAAACGCTGTTGCGTTTCAATTAGATGACGTTGGCCAATAGAGGCACCTTGACAGATCAGGCATGGAAAGTTGAGGTAGATGACTAAATACAGCCTAATAAAAGGCATACGCATCATCTTTAAATGTGTTTAAACAATATACACTGCCCCTTAGATTAAAAAAGAGTCAGAGAGTCTGGATAATTTTTAGTCATCATCCACTATACAGCAACATTTATTATTATTATATAACTAAGTAGCCTACAAAAAAAACACATTCAAAAAGTAGCCTGAATCCAACAACAATTGCTTACAAACATTAGCCAGCACAGACGTGCCTGTTGCCATGCAGGTGTGATAAGCCCACTGCAATGCACACTCGACATGAGCACTATTTATAGTCGAGACGGACGGGAAATGGCGTGCTGCCCTCTAATTTGATATGAAACCAAGAGCAACAAATTGTGTCATTCAGGCTGAACTGCGCCGACAAGGTTAAATAAATCTGAAACGTGGCAATGTGGCTTCTGAAACTCAACACTAGAAGTTGATTGCATCACCAATGGTAACAAAATAGGTCTTAGAAGATAGCTTCCCCCACCCCACCCTCACAGTCTTTTCACAGGTCAGAGGTCAATGGAGCAGCCCTTGAGCTGTGTTAGAAAACACATGAGCCACATGTGCTAAGAAGATGCACAAAGATGCTTAGTACAGTTTCAGTGCTTGGCATATTTTCTCTGTTTGCTGTGTAAAGATTACCCTAAAGCACACATGGGAATTATATTTTTGCGTAAAATCTCCACTTTGTATATGTTCATCATTAGTCACCCAGGTCCTCAAGTGCCAGTCTATGCACACCTGAATCAATTTAGAGCTAAATGGCACCTTAATTGCGTCAAGCGTGCAAGACTAGAATTGCGGTACAAAACTTTAAGGCAGGTAGACCTTAAGGACAAAGTTGGCTGGCATTATAATCCAATACTTGATCCATGTTTAGGCTGCAGAAATGGGTCTTGTCATCACATCCAAGACTCCAATACAATCAAAATGTTCACCATAATGTCAGATCACAGAAGAGTACTAATGCCCGGGCTTTCTGAATGATTTGACAGTAAATTGCTGCCATTTGTCCTTATAAATTAATTAAATACATTCACAGTTAAAACTGATTGTGCCCCAAAAATGTAACCCGTCACAGATATGTGCCATGCTAAGAATGAAGAGCTTCAAAGACCGGAAGAAAGAAAAATCCAGTTCCTTTATAGTCTGCTTTGTTGAATTAAAATAATAAGGTGAAGCCAAATCCTGTTTGGAACTCACAATGCCATTTCAAATTAATGTCATGAAGACAGAGTTTGCTCACTGCCACCTACGCTCAAAACAAAGCCAAATGTGGAACCAGAACTGAAATCCACCTCCAGGGCCACTGGTGCATAAAATCTCAGAGGAACTGCCAAAACTCTTACAGTATTAGCACATTTCTTAAAGGTGGCCTAACCCATTTCCACAAGTAACCTGCTTTGCCGTTGCCTTTTATCGTTCCCATTCAAGCACCTGAATATTCATGTATTCAAGAGGCTCCCTGAGCAGCTAACAGCTAAAACTTTAATCTACACTGTGTAGTGCTAACCAAGGCTGAGCTGTGAATGGACCAGCATCCCAACTCACACCGTGCATATATTAATACATTTGCACCTGTATTTAATGAATTTAATTAAATTTTTTATATGTTTATACGTTTGGTAGGATTGTGTGGGTGTGGTGTGTGCATTCAGGCCAGTGTGTGTCCAAAGAAAGAGTCCCATTCAAAGTCCTGTGTGTATGGGGGGGGAGCACTCTTTCACACTCAGCCGGTGGGAAACTCCTTTCCCTCTCCTTTGGTGGTGCTACAATTTGCATATCCTACCATCCCCTACCATTCTCTACCATTCTCCCACTGCCTGAGAAGCAGAACAGAACGGCTGCTTCGAGCTCAGAGGAAATCATTGAAAACGCAGCCCAAAGCTGCTGTTGGCCTCCAGGCACTACACCAAACCACAGCCACGGATGTTGTACAGTAGAGACTAAGTCTAGTCGTAATCCCACGCACGTTGTCATTGAAGTGCAGTGGCGTTTGCCTGTGATAGGCTTCCCGCTTTTATTCGCTTCCAATTAAAACTGGGACACATCTCGAAGGTAAACCAAAAAAAAAACAGGTGTAGGGAAGCAGAAACAAAAAGAAATGTAACACTGAGGGCGCCTGGTAGAGCGCGCGCCCGTATAGAGGTTTATAGAGGACGCAGAGGCAGTGGGTTCAACTCTGTCCTACAGCCTTTGCTGCATGTCATTCTCCCTTTCTTTCCCCTTTGTCTTCAGCTGTCCTATAAAAATAAAGGCCTAGAAAATGCCCCAAAAATAATCTAAAAGAAATGTGGTGCTGAGGAGAATAATGAAATGGACAAATAAAAGAAAACAGTGAAACAGTACAAAGTTAAAGCCCAACATTACAACCTGTTTGTCCCTGTACTGAAACATTGTTCATCTCAGTAACCATGTGTGTCATTCAGTCACAGAATAATACAAAGCTTAAACGACTTGAATTACTGATTAGTTGATTGCCAGAAAATAATTTATAATTTTTTTAATTTTTCAAGCAAAAATCGTAAACATTTTCTATCTCAGTTGTTAGGATTTTCTGCTTTTTTGTAATAGAAAACAGAACATTTTGGGGTTTAGGAAGACAATTCTATTTAAGTCACTTGTTGAAAGTAAGTGCAAATCAGTGTAATTAGTGATCTTGTCACTTATGAATTGGAAACCAATGTTTTAAGACTCATTGCAATGGAATTGGTTAGATTTCTACAGTCTGTGCTGTCATGACCAGGACACTATTGGAAAAGGAATATAATCTAAAATAGCACTGCATGCTTACTAAAGTTGTACAGTATATAGTAAGGTAGATTGTTTCTTTAGGCATGTACTATGGCTTATACCTTTTTAAAGAGTTTTATACTCAAATGTCTCTTCACAGGATCCTGATTATTTTCATAGGCACATTATGTTTTAAAATAGCTAAAAGAACCACAGCGAGCTTTGAGGAACCAAAGCTACATAAAACCAAAGAATTATTGGAAGCTTCCAAATCATTTTTGATTGAATAAAGCTAAAGTAGGAGCAGGGGAGGCAACCGACCTCCCAACAGCCTCAGCGGTGTCAGGAGACATAAATCATGAGCGGTGGACAGGTGGGTTAGGAGGGGCCGGGACTCAGTATCTATATAGTATCCTACATCAGCATTCGGCGACACAGCTCTGAATCTAACTTATTTTGCATTAGTAATAAGCATGACAATGTGATTATATATTACATAAATGTTATATCTGTTTAATAACAGACTAAGTGAGCCGCTATGGGCTGACAGGTCGTGCGTAATTTACTGCCGTGTCGAGACCAGAAACTGTCGTGTCGAGACCAGAAACAGGAGATCCAACTTTGTTCACTACAAAGTTCATGCGTTTTTTGGGGTGAGGAGATGAGACATGGCTGGGTTAGTCTTAAAGAAAAACTAAAACTGCCAATATGGCAACATTTTGGAGTTGAAGCCAAAAAAGCCCCCAACAAAACGTAACAACGCGGTTATTTATGGCGGTTTTCCACTGCGTGGCATCTACTCGCCTCGCCTCTACTCTCCTTTTTTGGTTTTTCATTACGAAAAAAAGTCCCTGGGACCTGCTACCAGGTACTTTTTTTAATACTACCACAGTCGAGGTTCCAAGCGAGCTGAGGCGATACCAAAAGGTGACGTGGAAACCTGCAGACTGCTGGTTGGTCGGAGAGAATCGTCACGTATCACTGCGTTTTTAGCAGACAAGAGTGCGGAGTGTGTGTCCGGAACAAACGCGACATTTAAAAAAAGAAATCTAGCCAGACACCGACAGATTATCTACTCTCTGCACTATTCTCACTTTATAACTGTTCAATATTAAGGGTTATTAGGGGCTTTTGCATGTTGTTTCCAATATTGCACACTGTTACTTTAAAAAAACAAGACAATATATCAAAGAAAAGTTTTTATTTAGCTATTCAAGTAGCGCATCAAACATACATCTGTACATCCCGGTCTTGTTCCTATGCACCCTGTGACGGTGTCACCACCGGCTTTGCTGGCCCAGATGCATCCCAGTCGTTGTCACAAGCCTCTCCATGACTCTCATAAAGATTATACGAAGGTCAGAACCAGATATTTCACCCGTCGGACATTGAACTCCCACCAGACGGTCTGCGGCGGTGATTTTGCAAAGCGTTAATGCTCTGAAACACAAACAGTATACAGCAGACATATTTTGGTGTGTAATCATGGTTGCTAAAGTTCATGTACTTTATATAGTGTATAGTAAATACTGACCGGGGCCCCTAACACATGCAAATGTTAGCTAACGTTACCAGGAAACTTAACTTACCCTTTTGTGTCGGCGAACAATAGTCATGTCGACGTCTGAACTCCGTCGGAATTCCCAAACTCCTGTTTTTTTTTCAGCGGTGATTTTTGTTGCTTCCTTCAGCTTCTTTAGAAACAAAACATTTCTTCTGGCTGTGGCAAGTAGCCGACGTGCTGTTGTGAGTCGCGTTGAAAATTACATCATCACGCGTAGCTATGGTGACCAGCCACGCTGAGGCGTTACTCGATCTGCAATGGAAAACGGACTGCTCTGCTGGTTGTTATCACCTGTGATGCAGCCACCAAGTGGACTGCCGTCGCCCCCCTTCCTTCTGCAGTCGCCCCCCTTCGGCACAGAAGGAAGGGGGGAGGGGACAGAATGAGGAGGAAGGAGGGGCGAGCTAGTCTTGATTTGTTTGAAAATACTTCAACAACAAGTAATGTCCCCCAACATCGCTTAGAGCACCTTTAAACTCTACACTTTTTCCTCATTGTTTTCTGAGTTTTGGTCAAATAGATGAAGATGTCAACTTGGGCTTGGGAAAATTAGATGCACATTTTTCACTATTTAATAAAATAATCATTAATTGCAGGGCACTGATTGATCTGCTCCTGGGCAGTGCTGCTAACATCATTCGATTTGCTCAGTTATGAAATAATGTGTGTGGACTAGAGGATGGATACCCGACCCGAGCGCGACGGAACCCTCTCTCAGCATGCAGGACAGAGGATGAGTAACGGAAATGGAACAGAGGATTTGATTAGAAGCTGAGCAGGGATGTGCAGTGTGGATTCTCTCTCTCTGTGTCTCTTCTCCATCCTGTGTCCTGTTGGCTTGATGGGGTGTGTATGGAGCAAGAGGGATGATACATGAGGCTTGTAAAAAAGGCAGAGGAGGTGGAAGACACCTCTTGCTCGCAAACATAATATGCAGGTCTATTCCGATCCCTTAATAAACTGTCAGTGTAGATTTAGATTTGTTCGTTGATGTTGATAGGAGTCGTCTTTTTTTCTTAAAACCTTGCACGGTCGGGTGAAAGAGAGCGCTGCTGAGGCTGAAAGGCAGTGTTGTTATTGAATTACAGGTGATGGCGGATGCTAATTGGGCCCTCCAGAGGTTGTGTGTGTTTTTGTGTTTGGTGTGAGTGTTTGTGTCTGGCTCAAGGGGATGGAGAGTTGATGAAGCTGTTAGGGTAAAGTGCGGGGCCCCAGTGCGCTCCTTAAGTGCTGTGCTTCGGAGGCTGCACTGTCCCTGCGGAGGAGCGCTAATGGAGGCCACCCCGCCCTGATGAATTACACCCAGACAGGAAGGATGGATGGAAGGATGGCGGAGCCAGGGGGGTGATGCTGCTGTAATTGAGACATCTGCTGGGCGAGAAGAGTGCTTGCCTTTTTGATAAGTTGTAGGCATGAAGCAACACGTTTGCATCGTAGCTGTGACAATAACCGCATCACCACGCGCACCATGGCTCCTGGCAGCACAACCCAGCCTGAGAGTCATATCTGAATACATGGTATTCTACTATCACTGCTTCATGGCACACAACAGTGACTCAGCCTTTTAACTAGTCTGTGAAATCGTAAAAATGTGATGCTTGACATCAGATCTCTGGGAACATCCAGTGTTGTGTTTTATGTCTACTGCTGTAGTAGTTTGGAATAAATATAATAAGTACTAGAAGCTAATCAAAGTTAAATTTATTATATGATAATAATAATTTAGGTAATTTATCAAGTAAAAATACAAAATATTTACAGATACCTGCTTCTCATATGTAAAGAATTGCTGTTCACCTAATTGCAAACTGAATATACTTAGGTAGAGAATAGATATATCGGACAAAACAAACTCATGTAAGATGCCAATTTAGGCTCTCAGTTCTCAACTTGTCATGTTCTTTTTCACACATTATTGTTAATACTTTTTTTGTTGAGTCATGACTGTGAGTTGATGGAGCTCTTTCATATCAGATTGCACCTGGTAGTTCCCTTCCAGGAAAATCATTTTCCAGGGAAATTATTTGGCACTGATGTTTTTACAGGATTTAGAATTGATGTTCTATTATGATGTGTGATTTCTGGTGTTATTTATGTCTATCTTTGGGTAAGATAATGGCAACAGCACCAGAAGATTTGGGGTTTCATTTCCTTGTGTGGTTTTAAAATGACACAATTGATCCATTGACATATGACATACAGCAAATCCGGCTTCTCAATCAGTTTTTTGTTTAGTTAATTAAAGATCTGTTGGTTTTGACTGTTAAAGAATATAAGCAATTTGAAAACGTTGCCTTTGAATATTGATTTTTCACTATTTTCTGACATTTTATAAACCACGTGATTAGCAGATTCATTGAGAAAATAATCGGCAGATTAATGAACTAGCTGCAGCTCTAGCCTAGTAGACCGAATCTTATAGTGTCCCTGCCCCCTTTTTCATTGCATGTTTTATTATCACATCAAATGTGCTTTCCCTGTGTAATTGTTATTCTTTGTTCTGCTGAGCATTCAGGATCTCTGCTGTTACTGCCACCGTGCTTATCCACTTTGGGAAGTTTTTGTTGATCAAAGCAGTTTTGGCATCAATATTGCCGCTGCGGCGTGATTGCTGAGGTGTCGGCTGTTCAGTCAGCGAGAGATGTGAAAAAAAAAAACACGTCACTGCGGGCTTTCTCACCGTTTTGTTTCTGTGTCTGCCTCTGCCGTTGCTGGGGGAAACCTGTGTGTGTGTGTGTGTGTGTGTGTGTGTGTGTGTGGGGGGGGGGGGGCTCTCTCTGCAGGGGGTCTATGTGCTATCTTTACACCTGCATAGGTAAACTGTCATTTTTACTTTGCACAGTCAAACCACATAACCAGGCGTGATAGGTTACAGTTAATCTTAGCAGCTTATTGTCATGACACAAATGTGACAGCATTCAAATAATGGAAAGTTCTGTCTATGGATGGTTAGGCTGAATCCCATTTCTCCATCTTACCCCTAGCCCTTGAAACCAAGTGGTAAGGGTGAAAACATACCCATATGAAATGGGACACCACTTAGTTACATCACCATACAGTACTGATCACAAACTTCCAAGATGCCTTCTGCAAGTGTGTCTATGTCAATTGTGTGAGTTTTGACAACAGTTGTTATATGCATTTATACATTTTATAGTTATTTTATGTTCACTTTGGTGGTGCAGAGGCAAATGTTCTTATTTGTGTAGTACTCTATTTGTAATACACATGTGTATACACACACATGGTGCGTTGTATCTGTTTCAGTTATTGTTTTGAATGTCATTGATGTTCAGAAAAACATTTTAACAGAAATCTGTCTTTATTGCCCAATTAATTAAACATAACAAGCAAAAACATTACATAAAATATATAATATTACAGAACACTTATCAACTGTTAGAACCATAACTTACATGTCACACACATAAAAAGGCACTCAAATGTGTAAAACTAAAAAAAAAGACACAAGACCACACACAAATTAACTACAGCTATTCTGGTATTCCAGACCAGTCTGATGATGTCTGTTGGCCAGTAACCTTTCCCCCACATTTTAGTCTCCCGTAGGGCTGCACAATTAATCAAATTTAAATCAAATTTGTCATTTTATAGATCGCTCCCGTTTTTTTGCAAAGCCAATCTACCACTCCGTAAACCACTGTCTGATTATGTGCCAGTCAGTTTTCCTTCATCGCGCAGTAACGGGAGGAAAATTCCACAACAGATAGCAGTCGGTTATACGTCGGTCTCAAGGTTTACTAGTAAACGCAACATTTTGTCCTGTCTGTGTTGGTTTTCAGACAACAGCCGTGACCAGTGCTAGTCGGTGCTAGTTAGCGTCTGTTAGCGCACAAGCTCTAGGGCGCGAGTAATATTTTCTTCTCTAGGACGCACCGGTGCACCTAATGTCCTCGCATCCGCTGCAATGTTCTGATTTTGAGTTACATGACCCATTTCTTCTGTAAAGCCGTGCCTGTGTTGGATTTCTCTTCTCTCTCTCCTCTTACTCTTCGCGCGGTCCCGCCACACAGCACACATTTCTGATATTTGTCCACAGTTTTAATTGTTTTTAACACAGCTGTATATTGTTGAGCATGAGAGGCAAACCTGTATTTGTACAAGTGTTTCTGCTGATAACTCTGCTATCGTGAAAAACACAGAAGAAGTTATTGAATGTAACTAACTTTAGTTCGTTGAGTAATAGCGTGAGACAGAGCCTGTGGGACCTGCAAGAGATGTGACCCATGGACAGAATATCATAGTTCATAAAAATGCAGCGCAGTGAAGGATACAGACATTTCATACACACAACGTGTGTAACTTCACTGACCCGCCGTTCGACCCGTGCTGGACCCATTCATAATGAGTCAGCTGTCTCTCTGTGAGTAGCACTCCCTCTCTCTCCCTAGCTCTTTTAATTAGTTATTGTTGAAAACAAGTGAAGGAGCTTTCTCAGAGATACATTTAAAAAGGTTTAGCCGTGTCACTCTAAATTAGCTCTTGACTTTTGGAAACCATCAGCTTGTGTAGTCGATGGGCAAAAAGTTTAATTTCCTGCCTTCCAGCTTTTACATCTTACTGGGTTTCATCCCCGCTGGTTGTTTTCCCCTCTGGTCTCATGCAGCAGGCATCCTAATGTGAGTCTAAAGATACTTGGAGTTGATCTCACCAACCAGTAGCTTGTGTGAAGGCTCATTATTTACCAGTCGCGTTGTGTCTTGCAGTCTAACTGGCAGAGGCTAAAAATGCAACAAAAGAGACATTTTTACAGTCGAGCTCAGCAGTATGTATTGTGTGTACACCTGGACGGTGTGGAGCGCACACATGCTAGAGTAATCTCGTAGATCAATTTCAAATAGGGCAAATGTTTGAATTGAATGAGTTCATGTGTAGCCACTCAATCCATGTCAAGACAAGTCCAGTGTATTCACTTGCATGGTGCCCTCAGATTTGTGGATCAACACGACATGACAATTTGTTGCTATTGCTATTGTACGTTGTTAGTGTGATTGTGTGTGTGTATGTGTGTGTTTGTACCCTTCCCAGCGTAGCAGGTGTGCTTGCATGGGCTTCAACCCTATTACAAGTCTTATAAATACCACCTGACAACGTTACAGCAGGCAGGCTTGGATATAAAACTCTCCTCCCGTGGCGTGAGCATGCAGCCTTTCAGCACAATTATATTGTACCACACTGGAGGGGTGGAAAGCTCTAACCCTTTCCCAGTACCTCCGAACAGACCGAGCTGTGTCTAGTGACTTCAAATTTGAGCAGTTTTATTATTGCATTTTAAGCACTTTTGTGACTACTTCTCTTAAAAGCATTTCATGAATATATGTGTGCTGCATTGACCTTAGCTTGTTTCTTTTTAATTATTTTTTTAAAAGTGGCTCCTCCAAAGCTATAATGTATAATGTCCAACATGTTCATTTACAACTTTAACCTAGGCCAACACACACACACACAGAAGCATTAAGTGTGCATCAAAGTTAACGGTACTCAGTGGGGGAAAAAACACATCATGAAGGCCAAGATGTTCTGGAGTTTAATCCCCGTGTCCTTTAAGAGTCACAGCAAATTGGGTACATTTGTGGCTCGAAGGTGTACGAATTATAGGCATTTGTTTGGCATTCAGTTTGTGCCGATACACACCTGTGCAGTGTTTGTCTGTTTAGCTTCTTTGCTGCCTTGCCTGGATGACATTTCAGCCGACCGGCGGTCTGAGCGTGCATGACATTTTGCTAAACTGTGTTGGGAAAGGTTCCTGCCTGTCCCTGTGTTTTCCTTCCCCTCCTCCCTGCATTGTGTTACTGGGTAAACAAGCACACGCACACGCTCAAACACATGCATATCTCTTCTCAGACTGCCTATACATCTGGGGAGTTTGCTTTGTACGCCTGCAGGTTTAGGATGATTCCTTTGTCTTTATCGCTTACAGCGCACATAGCAGCCTTTAGTTGTTTATTTGTGATGTTTTCCCCCCAAACACATGTATAGAAAAAGTAGGTCATCTCCTCATGCTCACAAAACAGTTTGTTATTTTCTCAGTCTGACATTAAGAGTTGTGCAAATGCATCAAATAGTACAGTTTGGATGTAAACTGACTAAATGTATAATCTAGGGCTGTCCCAAACGATTATTTTTTAAATGATTACCATAATCTAGCAATTCTTTTTTTGATTAGTTGACTAATCTAACGATTCATTTTTGATTATTCTAACGATACAATTTTCAGTTAGCAATTATTATCCTATTGCTCAATTACTAACAATTAACACAAAACAAATTTCAATAAGATTCAAATAAATTGTTTTATTAAAATTGTTTAACACTGCACTGTTCAAGTAAAATGAATTTGTAGTGCAACCTGAAGCCAGATGTAGGCTATCAATCCAACAACATCATAAAGTCACTTTCAGGAGAAATTCAAAAATAAAAACGTAAAATAAAATACTGAGACAATTGTTCCCACATAGTGCTGTGAAGACCAAACATTTTGAATTCATGCCAAACACACTGCTGTTGTGTAGTGAGGGTTAAGTTCTTTGAAAAGATTACGCTTCTAGCTGTGCCTCCTCCAATCATCCCAGACATTCAGTTGAACTTTTAAGCCAACTGCTCAAAGCATATGGAGATGCTCTGGTTCTGTGCCACTCAGACATGAAGCCTTACCGCTACCCGGGTGCAGACTCATTTCCCAGCTTGACGCTCCCCTCACTGACACCGGTTCAAAGTGAGCTAGCTACCCGGGCGCAGACTCATTTCTAGACAGCAGCGGCATGGGCTTCATTTAGTGAGGACAGGGAGCTGCCTGCAGAGAGCAGCTAACTCGCTGACAAACAGTAGACAGGCGGGTTTTTTGCACCGGCAGTGCCAAAAAATACTTTGGTAATATGTATTATGATGTTAGATGGTGGGATGGTGTGAAGTAGCCTGGTGGATTTGGAGATGGAGATATTGTTAGCAGGGGAAGGGAGGGAGAGGCTGCAGCTCTGTCCGCTCTCCATCTGTGTTCTGATTATGAAATTAGGCTGCTGACTGGAGACACCCATTCATAAAGGCTTAATCTGTGAGGATGTTGGGACAGTACAATTGGGATGCTATTTTATTGTAGTTGGATTTCGATAGGGTTGTGTTGCTGATTATGTTTTTTATCTCAAGTAAAAATTGCATATTTAAAAGTTTAATTTATTTCTCTGTATGTATTTGTAGTCAAGTCTAGTCTGGTTTCTTAATGTGGATTACTGTAGTACAAACATGGCTATTTAATAGTCCATTGTTAAGGAAACAATCCCAACCACTGGTGCTCTTTAGGCATTAAAATCAGTCAAATAGCATATTTTTGTAATGTTACATAAAAACATTGGTGTATATAGATTTGAGCAAATTGTTGAGACATTTGATTTGATTGTTTGAAAGTGGGCATGACTTAGCAAAGATGGAGTCTACTTGCAGCTGTCCCACCACACCCACCTCACCCACCTCATCAGGAGACAAAGCAGGAAAGACAAATGAACAAATCAGACTGCACCCAACACTTTTGGAAATGTAAGTTAAGATTTTGTCTGCTGATATTCAAACACACACCTCCAAATGATATGACTATGAGCCGGCAATACGCTAACAAGGTCAAGTGTGTATTTTTTAAGGAAATGGTGAAAAATGTTGAGCATTGTTTTTTAAAGTCTGAGATGACAACCTCAAATGTCTTGTTTGGCCAAAACTCAAAAATATTCAGTTTACTTTCACAGTGAAGAAACTAGAAAATATTTACATTTAACAAGCTGCAATTAGAGAAGATTAACTTAAACTGATTAATCAATTATCAAAATAGTTGGTGATTCATTTAATAGTTGACAGCTCATTGATCATTTGATTATTCGTAACAGCTCTAGTTAACTGTTTGCCCTAAAGCACATTTGGCTCTTGAAAAAAGAAGCATTTAACATACTATTTTAGATATGAAAAGAGAAAGAACAGTTAAAGACATAGAATACATTTCTTTTCTTTCACCCTGCCCGTATGTGTTTTAGTAGGTAAACTGCCATTACCACTGTGAAAGGTGACTGTGTGTACTTTATCTTCAAAGCAAACACTCTGATCTTACTGTAACTAATGTTACTGATGTTACTGTAACTGATGTTACGGGCGACCCCGGGGCGTGTGCCCAGACTACCAAGTCAGCCATGACAGCAGTAGCCTGCGCAAGCTCCTGCATGCTCACCCTGAATCCACATCATGCTTGTCTGGTTTAGTGCTAAGCTAAGCGCTTAGTTTAGCATAGCCTAGCCAAGGGAAGCATAAAGCGCTCACGGCAGTACACACTTCCCCTACAGGCTTGCTTGTGTTGCAGAGACACAGCTAAACACACGTCATGTTTTGCACATCTCCATGCTCAGCTTTATACTGATGATAAGCAGCTCTTTGTAACCAAGGGAAGTCTACACTTCTCCAACCTATTTCCCGAGGAGTTGTCTGCCAGAGAGCGCAAGCGTGTGTGATAGGAATACTAAGCAGGTGAGAACAGGAGGAAAGTGTAGTCAAAATAGGCTTGGGCCAGTTGCCGGTTCCAAGGTATACCAAGGTTTGAAAAACCACTAAAATTTTCCTAAGTTGAGAGCTGTTTTTCTTCAAGGACAGAAAGTGTACCTTAGAAATCTCTCTCCCTGTCAGTGTGCAAATAAAATACATTGTAGTCAATGGGAAAAAGTAGAAGAAATATCGCAATGTCAGATTTTTTCCAATCAGCCTAGTCCACTGTAACGGAGAAGAGAGATTCATTCTGCCGGTGGGACATGAGCAGGGTTTTTACGTCAAAATGAGAGAGATCATTTTTTTTCAAGCACACTACTTAATTCAGGCAAAGAAAAAGAAACAACTGTTAAAGTATAATCAACTACTGAATAGGCTTAAGTTTTCTGCTACCCCTGATCTTTTTTTGGAAAATGTGTATTAGTGAGGAATAAACCAAAACCATTTAAGAGATGCTTTTTTCCAAAGGAGAGGGGAATTGTTTTTAGAAATCTATGCATGGTCACGTCAGGCATGCTAAGGACATGTCAGCCATTCAAACAAGCGGTCTCGTAGTCTCCACAGGGACACAACAGGTCTCAAATACATTAACTGTAGCTTATTGATCAGGTGTAGGATTGGCTGAATGCTTCCACGTTACCTGATTTTCTATAGGGTTTCCTATGTTTGGAACCAGTAAAAAGGGAAAGCAAGACCTAATGGAATCCATTAAGTCTGCTTTAAGAAACGCTTGCTTTTTGGTCTAACCATCATATTCGAATTAAATGTGGTACAGCCCCCATATACTTTGGCTTTGGGGTGTGCCTGATATCATTGGAAAGGAAACACTCAAGTTTCTGTTACAGGTGTCAGGGTGATTCTATGCCTTACTGACAGAGTTAAAGAGGCTAGGATGGAGTGGTTTTTATTTCCGCCCAAGTCATGCATCTGTAAAATTATTAAAATATACTGCTGTAACACACATCTGGTGAGATACAGACAACACAATACCATAGTCACATGTCTCAGCTTACTACGGAAAAAACAAAGCCAAAAGACTCAAAAATGGAGTTTATATGAATTTTTTCTACAGATACGTATTTCTGTGTTTTTCCTATTTATATCGTATTTCCTTTTGAAAAGTGAAAAGAAAAAAAGACAAAAAAGTGCAAAATACAAAACTTCTCAAATGCAAAAAAAAATCCACATCACACATACTTAATAATAACTATATACATAAATATATAGAAGTAATTATGAATTGTTTAGGATGTAAAATGGATATAAAGAGGCCCTGGTTTTGCTTTGGCACAGCTATAGCCATCATAGGGTTAAAAATTGTGAAGTTTGGTATACATCAATTTGTCTTCTTACTGGCTAAAAAGGTAGGAGGGTCTCATAAGATCTAGTTTTAACTGGTCTGAACAAATGTCAATGACCCTCACGTGGGTCTGCCATCTTTGAGAGTTGTGTTTTGTTTTCCCAAAGATTCTCCCAGGCTCGGATTGGCTCATATGAGGTCTCATTGGAATCCGTATACATCAGAGAATACAGCGATACCCATATTGAGCATGTAGAAGCCTCAGGGGAGAAAAGAGACACAATTCAAAGTCCGGAAATGAAAAAGAGTTTAGTTTCTTTATTATTTCTGTATTTATTTTCTTTTACAGTTGTATAACTGCTATAAATCATATTATGCTTTGTGTGTGAGCTTAATCAAATCATGAGATGCTAACCTTTCAATTGTTGTGCTGCAATAAGCGTATATTTTGAAGATGTAATGCTTTAAAGTTATAAAAATGTTTATGAATGGAGGTAACAGCGATGCCACAGTGATGAAAGTGTGCCGTCCATGGCACATTAAAAGGACTTGTACCATTTGTTCACAACAATCATTGTCATTTTTATGATGTAAATTAAGATAGCAAAAGCAGTATTGGCTCAAGAAAATTGGCAGCCCGTATCGGCCAACGGCTAAGGCTGATGGGGAAAATAAAAATAAAGGAAATAATCGGTATTGGCACTAAAAAAGACAATCGGTCGTGTGGATTGAAACACAAGATATACTGGAGGTAAGGGAGTCCTCTACTCTGCACTTAAGCTGCCATTTGAGCAGCTCTGGAGCTCAGTCTCTCCCATTATGTTTTATGATAATCATTATGTTATAAATGGGTTTTTAGCAGTCAGGGTGAAGCTCTGAGAGTAGACAGGAGTGAATCTAAAAGTGCTGGTGACTGGCTGTGGCGAGGCAACAAAGAAAAACACTAGTTTACAAGAAACTGAAAAAATAAAACGTGTGTAATGTGTAATGTAATCTTGTTAAAACGAATTTCTTAAAATTGGCATCAAAAAAAAAAAAGTATCGTCCAAGAACCGGTACCGAAGTCAAGGTAATCGTTCTCGATGTTAAAAATGTTAAAGCGATGGCATCTCGCCCTTTGCTGGTTTGGTCAAGAGGTTCCACTCTCAGCACCCAGTTATGAAGCAAGGCTTGATTGAGAGGATATTAACTAGGGCTGCACAATTAATCGAATTTTAATCACGATCACCATTTCCCACAATCAAATTTGCGTGACCGAGCGATTTTTTTTTTAAATGCGTCATTTTATAGAACGCTCCGGGTTTTTTGCAAAGCCAATCTACCGCTCCGTAAACCACTGTCTGATCATGAGCCAGTCAGAGTTGTTTTCTGCACAGCGTAGCTTAGTTTCTAGATTTCGACAGTCAGTAGAGGACAGAGGAAAATTCAACAGATGCAGTCGGTTATAAGTTGGTCTCATGGTTTACTAGTAAGGGTGTGACGAGATCTCGTTTTACGAGATATCGCGAGATTAAAACGTGACGAGATTTCTCGTCGAGGTGAAAAGTTGTCTCGTGAGGCGATGTGATGTCAGGGCAGAAGCCAGTTGGTAGAGTTTATACAAAACATTTTGCAGTGTTTGCACGTCCTTTACTGCATATAATTCATTAAAATAATAAAAAAAAAAAGTTAAATAACATTCATCATTAATAGTTGATTTCAACTGCACTTAATGTCCTCGCAAGCGCTGCAATGTTGTTTATATGGATATGGTTTAATTTTGCGTAACATGACCCATTTCTTCTGTAAAGCCGTGCCTGTGTTGGATCTCTCCTCTTACTCTCTGCAACCCTACACATCAGTGCCGGTCCACACTTGTGACATTTGTCCACAGTTTAATTGTTAACACACCTGTATATTATTAAGCATGAGAGGAAAACCTGTATTTGTACCAGTGTTTCCGCTGGTAACTCTGCTATCGCGGCCGCCATTGAATGCAACTAACTTCAATTGGTAGAATAATAGCGTGTGAGACGGAGCGTGCTGGACCTGGGCGAGAGATGTGACCCATGGACAGAATATCATAGTTTATAAAAATGTAGCACACTGACGATACAGACATTTCATACACACGACGTGTGTAACTCCACTGACCCGCCGTTTAACCCGTGCTGGACCCATTCATAATGAATCAGCCGTCTCTCTGTGAGTAGCGTTCATAGCACTCCCTCTCTCCCTAGCCCTTTTAATCATTTATTGTTGAAAACAAGTGAAGGAGCTTTTTCAGAGATAAATTAAAAAAAATAAAACATCCTACGCTATTTATTTCAGATAGCTCATTTTTATTTACATGTGTTGCAGTTGTATGTCTATACAACGTCAACATAAGAGGAATGTAGCATAATATGGATGTGAAAGCAGTTCTAAATAGCCTATGTGACAATAAAAGTTGTTTGGTTAAAAACAAATAATCGTGATCAAAATAATCGTGATTATCATTTTGGCCATAATTGTGCAGCCCTAATATTAATCCTGTTGCACCCACCAAAGATCAACCCAACCCAGTGGCACTGTATAGTGACATGAAAGATGGAAGACAGAGGATGGGGGAGGGGAGGGGAGGTGTTGTGTTAAAGGTCCCAGAGCAGCACTGCAGCCACAGTACATGGAGAGCACATGGCACATGCCCCAGTCATCTGAGCAGCCGGGACAAATCCTGTCACTCTGATTGATAATATTGTCCAATCCAATACTTGATTGGATTGGACAATCCAATCAAGTATTGGATTGTTAGAATATATATATGTATATGGCTGTTAGAATTTCTACCTCTTGCACATGAAGGTCACAGGTTGGAACAGCACCTCTGAAACCCAAAAGGGATTTACTGTCAGAAATTCTTTAGCAGGCTGGGTGCTTGCTGAGTTTAACCCAGCTGTTTGGGTTTAAGAGTAGTCCACCAAAACCCTGCTGGCCATGCAAAGTGACCCTGAAACTAGTGCTGCATTATAGCCTTGGGCTGTATTATTAATGCATCTGGCAATTATTTCCTAGATTAATCATTTAACTATTTGGTCAATAATAGAGCGGCAATAATTAATTTATTAGGCCCAAAGGAAAAGTATTTAGATAATTGACTAATCTTTGGCCAGTTCCAGCCTCATGTTTGTTAGGATGTGCTGCTTTTCCAAGTCTTATGTAATAGGAAATTCAATATATATTTTACTACTAAAAACGCAATTTGGTGACATCATCCTGTTAAAGGTCATTGTCTACTTTTTTGTATATATATATATATATATATAACATATCAAACAATTTAAGAAAATGTACGGCAGATGAATTGATAGTGAAAAATAGAAGTTAGATAGAATTGAAGTTTAGCAAAAAAAATAAAATAAAAAGACAGTAAACCCTGACATTTGAGGCCTAGTGAAGTTTTGGTACTTTTGCTTGAAATTTTTATTTAAAGGATTAACCAATCATGAAGATCATGTTGCAGATGAATTTCTGGCTGTCAACTATGAAATTAATTGACTAATTGTTTCAGCTATACTGAAAATGTCTGTTGCGTCGCTCTTTGTGGTTACTAATAGTCGACAGTAAAGAAAAAAAGCTCATCTGTCATGCTTCAGCAACGTAATTATCAGAATCACAATCACTCAAATGACTAAATGGTCTTCATTTATATTTGGCTGGGAGAGGTGTTTTTACAAATGCATGCGGGCCAGCCTGGGACAAAGATAACAGTATAAACAAACCCAGGAAACATTGAATGACACGTGGTAGACAGTAAAAAATAACTGTAATTTAAGATAAAGCATGGGTGGTTGTCTGTTTGCTATACAGCACATCCGCCTATCCCCTGAGATTCTGCTCAAACTGTACAAAAGTGCAGCAAAAGTATCACAATTATTAAATTCCAACCCTGCCGAGAGTCTGATGTCCCACATAATATTCACCATCTAATTACATGGTTGTTCTGGCTTTCATTTCTTATCTCTATTCATAAAACCACAAGGCATTGTGTCAGATTCCTTTTTTTTTTTTAAATCCAAGGAAAGTTTACTCAGCACACAAGTTCAGCAACTACCTGGAAACAGACCAGTGTAATCACACTCTTCTGCTTTTTTTCCACGAGCTGAGAATTTGAGAAGTTTAAGGTGCATTACCCGTTAAAAGGCATGAAGTTTAGAATTTGTTTATAAAAAAGGCATGGAGGCGCTGTAAACACTTTTTCACTCCCTAGTTTTGATGACTTATCACATACAGATACAGAGGGCCAGTTGTCATCCACTTGATACATTTGACAATGATTAACTGGGGCCTGTTGCATGGAAGTAGAATAAAGATATCCAGGATAAGTGAAAAAGCGCATCTTGACTTAGTGTGATCCGCTCATTGCGGCTTAATTGGTTGCACGTTTGCCGAGCCAGGATTAACAGGTGAAGCTATGTCAAGCCAGGTGTAGATAGCTGGGATAAGTGCACATTCACGGCTTTCTCAAATAGACCACGGTATCAATCACAGATTTACTGATGCAGAATTAAGAACACTCATGCGCCATAGGTTTCACCCAATGAGCAGCAACTTCTAATGGAAAGTAACAAGAAGGGGAAGAATATGCAAAAAGGGAAATACGGCTCTTATCAAAACGGAGAGAAAAAGCCCAACAGACTATAGCGGACCCGACTGAATGTGTGAGGGTGTAAAAATATCTACTTAGCCTATAGTCACTCCACATTTTTACAAAGTTGTAGGCTACAATGTGTTTTAATTGCTTTAAATATGCTAGTTTCATGTTTCTGTTTTTATGTGATAAATGTGCTGGTTTTACTGTAAAGTGTCTTTGAGTAGCCTACCATGAAAAGCAGTATATAAATAAAACTTATTATTTAGCCTTTGCCTTAAAAGTGAGCAGAGGGAATAATGTTCCCCGGGAAATGGACCCTAAGGACTTTAGGCTTAATTTCAAACTCTTATTCACAATGTGAGAACATGTTTTACAACCATATGCACAAATCTCTATAAGTTATATCTAATTCTTTGTGCAATTAATGTTCATACATAACAATTAGAAAGGGACAACAACTAGAAAAAGAAGTAAGTGACTTCAATACGCGCTGTGAGCATTTGTTAAACAATATTCATGTTTTTTTATTCTTCTGACCGCACCAAAATAAAAAGAAGAAGAAGCATTGTGGTGTTCCCGATGTGATGAATGTAAAGTACACTGCATATGTAGGCTACTGTATATAGGCCGCGTTATTGGTCCAGGGATGTGAGATTTATTGAGAAGGTTATGAAACCAATGAAAGCTATAATAAAAACATTAGGCCTACATATTAAGGAGTAACAAACTGTCCTTTATTAGAGAAGGACAAGCAACAAGAAAATGAAATCATGAATGTATTGGTTTCTGACCAGTCTGCTATTAATATCATCTGGGAATATTGCTACATTAATATCGTCACGCTTAATCTTCGGAGTGCGTCCTGTATAAACCTGGAGCTGAGACCACGGATGTTGCGCTGCTCATCTCTACTTTTACAGAGAGAGTGGACACAGACGCGACTCGCAGGTCTGCCGGCAGGCAGCGGCTACTGGGTAGCGGCCGCATGCCAGGCAGCCTCGAAACACTACCGTCCCACCGGGAATGTCCCACTCCGCATCTGGGTGCCAGTGCAACCATTTCTAACCATCTAAACAACTGTAGTAGGGTTTAAATCAAACTCGCAACAACAATAGTGACAAGTAGGCTAATGCATGTTAATAAAAATAAAGCAGAACACCTGCAGAAGACAACGGAATAACTGTTAAACACGTTTATTTCGGATCAGACGGCAGCTGATTTGACACATGGATCCAGGATTAATCTTAGCCTGGCTTTTAGACTGCGCTGGATCAGGCTAGCCGCAAAGAATAAATCTCCATGGTTACTTGCTGGGTTTAATTCAATCTGGTTTCGTGCAACAGAGTCAAAGCTAAATTCATCCAGGATAACTTGAATATCCCGGCTTAATCCCTTATGCTGGTTTTGTGCAACAGGCCCCGGCTCTCTGAATATTCTTCTATTTAACTTCCTGGAAGCGAAACAAGGAAGCAGTGAAATGTGATTGATTATCTGCTGACAGCACAGTGATCCACCTGACACACTTGATATAGGAGAAGACTTATCAGTCTGTGGCAAAAAAAATGCACCGTTCTGTGAAACTATTGGGTCAAATACTAAACACATAGTATCCAAAACACAGCCACGACCTAGATTTGCTCCCACCAATAGCTGTCACTTCAACACAACAATGGATGCTAAGAGCTGCAAAAATCAAACCACAAATCCCCAGAACCTGCCATGCTTAAAAAAATAAGTGTCATCCGCTGCACGTCTGCCTGTTTGTTGTTTGTTTTGTTGATCCGAAGGCGCACGGTGCAGCGTCTGTCTGTGTGCAGTGGGGAAAGTGTTGCGTAGGTGCAATTCACAGGCATCTGGGGGTCGGATAATAAGCTAGTTACTGGACTTCCTGCTCCAGATGTGCACCAGGTTTGACAGACGCCAGACACTCTGGAGCGGTGTGTGTTTTTACGGTGACATTTTGAAGCATTTCGCTAACGTTCATATGATTGATTTGGGTTAAGTTAAAAGAGAAGAATACATGGGTACTCCTGAATCAAAAAAAAAAAAAAAAAAAAAACTAAGCGTGTGTGATATGATCAGAAATTAGCATGTTTGGAAAGTGGAACAAACTTCCATGTAGTGCTCTCTGTGGTGTGGAGATGAGAATGTCTGCTGTCCTGAGAGTGATGGACCAAAAATGTTTATTTAAAGCCAGTAGCAATACATATATAGAAAAGTTGTTTGGCCCGGTGGCAAGTGTCTTTATGACGAGGACCTGGCTGGGGCCTGTCACAGACTGATGGCAACATCATTGGAGAGCCTAATAGTTTCAGTGGTACCAAATAATGCAAGGAATTGCGTAATTAAGAATTTAAAAAGCTATAAGACAGACTCCATAGGGCCTTACATAAGGTCAGTGCTAAAAGCTTACTGGAGATTTGAAAATATGGCTATCCCTAAGTTTTCCAACAAAGCTTTAATTAAATAAAAAACTCTTCCCCCTAGTGGCTTAGGCCTTGTGGGGGGCAACTTAGGAAATGAAAATTTTTGGTAACTATTTTGACAATCAATGTCAGCAATTTGACTTAGACCTAAGTGCCGAAATGTGAGGAGGGAGCAGCAGTTAGAAATCAAATGTAATGACAAAGATAACTTACAAAACACGCAAACTGGTAATGTCCAAATAAAAGAAAAACCAAGGAACACAGAAGGAACGGGGAAATAAAGAACACAAAATGTAGGTTACACTGCAAGGAACTCACACAACCCTCACGACGATGACGATTAACAAACCAACAGACACATAAAGCACAGAGACTAAGGCTGAATCCCATTTCTCCATCTTACCCCTAGGTAAGGGTGAAAACATACCCGTATGAAATGGGACACCACTTGGTTACATCACCATACAGTATTGATCACAAACTTCCAAGATGCAATACATGTGCATACACATGTATCATGTATACATACATACATACATATACACCCTGTTTACATGGTGTGTTGTATATCTGTTTTAGTTATCACCGTTTTGAATGTCATTGATGTTCAGAAAAACATTTTAACAAAAATCTGTCTTTATTGCCAATAAATTAAACATAACAGGCAAAAACATTACATAGAATGATGTTACAGAACCATTATCAACTATTAGAACCATAACTAACATGTCACACACATAAAAAGGCACTCAAATGTGTAAAACTAAAAAAAGACAACAAATTGACTACAGCTGTTCTGATATTTCAGACCAATCTGATGCCTGTTGGCCTCACATTTCATCAGTGTCCCATATCAAAACCAACAACAATATACAAGTGCATGAACAGGAATTAATTACAAATGCTAATAATACAGTACAAATGCAATAATGAATGGGTTCCTCAAAACAGAGTGGTAAGGGCTAGGGGTGAAACCATACCCCTATGAAATGAGACACCACTTGGTTACGGTTATGTCATTATACATCGTCGGTAGCTGGCTGCTACATCACCAGAGCCCACTAGTATTGATCATAAACTTCATGCCATCTGCAAGTGAGTATATGTTGATTGCGTGGGTTTTGATTTAAGAAACCTCTGCTTGTTTTCAGCCCAATAGTGGATCAGCTGCCATGTTTCCTCCGGCGTCGCTGTGTGATACAGGACAGAATATGTTATGCACATATTTACATATCTGCTAATGTAGTTAAAACTGTAGACATGCATGAAGTCCATTCAAGGCAGAGAAATGCGGACTGTTGTGCAAATAAGCAATGAACCTTTAGCGTAGAAAACTAGCGATTTTTAAAAACGTTTCAATTAAGAACATGGTTACAAAAATAATTGTAGAGGACTGTGTAAAGCACAAAACAAGACTGTCAATCAATTATTTAAGCCGAAAATACTTACATTTATGGGACTCTCAGTTGCATAGTGTATTTTGGGTACCCCTCGATTTTAAGTAAGCTTGCAACTTTGCTTGGTTTTAAGGAGTATCTACGCCTTCCCCAAATGAGAATTGGGATAGCCCTTACTCTCACTCGAACACACACAACTAAGGGAAAGAGGTAAGACAGTGAAATGAGATTCGGCCTAAATACACAAGTAAACAAGGGTGAACAAGGGACAGGTGACATAATGGCTGGGAAACAGGTGAAAGACATCAGGGCAGGCCAGACAATCTCAAAGGCGGGAAAACCAAAACACAGGAAGTAAAACAAGACAACACATCTGAGAACAGAGAAACTACAAAATAAAACAGCATATGAAAAACTACAACAGAAACTCCACAATTATGACAATTGATTCATCTTTTCATCAATGCAAAATACTCTTGCTTTTTTTTTCTTTGTCCTGAATGACCATAAACTCAATATCTTTGAACGTGGCGGTCAAACAAAACTTATGATGGGCATGTTCCTGTATTTTTAGACATTTTATATACTAAGTGATTAATGGAGAAATTAATCTGCAACATGATGTGCCAGTATTCAATCTTTTTATTAGAATGTTGCCATTTTTATTGCAAAATATGCATTTGTCACTGATGGTACAGGCAGAACACATCACCTTTTATTCTGTCTGTTAGCCCCTTTAAGGAAAAGCAACCTACTCACTAATACCCTGACAGGGAGACTTTTTATTAGGCCTTTCAATTAATAGATGTTACCAAACTGTTGTAGATTATTTTCATAAAAACAAAACAAAATGTGCAAAGAAAATCAAACCCCTTTGCATGTCTTTATTTAACTGTAGTCAGTGAAGAACCTTGATTATATTGGAGACTGATAAAATTACAGGCCTGTGTTGGCAGATATAGGAACATAAAGACAACTGGACAACAGTACAAGAAGTTTAAAAGTCACGGGACTGTACAATTTCCTAGTATATTCATACAGTGCCTTGCAAAATTATTCGGCCCCCTTGAACTTTTCAACCTTTTGACACATTTCAGGCTTCAAACATAAAGATATACATTTTTAATTTTTTGTGAAGAATCACCAACAAGTGGGACACAATTGTGAAGTGGAACGAAATCTATTGGATATTTTAAACTTTTTTAGCAAATAAAAAACTGAAAAGTGGTGCGTGCAAAATTATTCGGCCCCTTTACTTTCAGTGCAGCAAACTCACTCCAGAAGTTCAGCGAGGATCTCTGAATGATCCAATGTTGTCTTAAATGACTGATGGTGATAAATAGAATCCACTTGTGTGTAATCAAGTCTCTGTATAAATGCACCTGCTCTGTGATAGTCTCAGGGTTCTGTTGAAAGCGCAGAGAGCATCATGAAGACCAAGGAACACACCAGGCAAGTCCGTAATACTGTTGTGAAGAAGTTTAAAGCCGGATTTGGATACAAAAAGATTTCCCAAGCTTTAAATATCCCAAGGAGCACTGTGCAAGCGATCATTTTGAAATGGAAGGAGTATCAGACCACTGCAAATCTACCAAGACCTGGCCGTCCCTCTAAACTTTCAGCTCAGACAAGAAGAAGACTGATCAGAGATGCAGCCAAGAGGCCCGTAATCACTCTGGATGAACTGCAGAGAACTACAGCTGAGGTGGGAGAGTCTGCCCATAGGACAACAATCAGTCGTACACTGCACAAATCTGGCCTTTATGGAAGAGTGGCCAGAAGAAAGCCATTTCTCAAAGATATCCATAAAAAGTCTCGTCTAAAGTTTGCCACAAGCCATGTGGGAGACACACCAAACATGTGGAAGAAGGTGCTCTGGTCAGATGAAACCAAAATCAAACTTTTTGGCCACAATGCAAAACGATATGTTTGGCGTAAAAGCAACACAGCTCATCACCCTCAACACACCATCCCCACTGTCAAACATGGTGGTGGCAGCATCATGGTTTGGGCCTGCTTTTCTTCAGCAGGGACAGGGAAGATGGTTAAAATTGAGGGGAAGATGGATGCAGCCAAATACAGGACCATTCTGGATGAAAACCTGTTGGAGTCTGCAAAAGACCTGAAACTGGGACGGAGATTTGTCTTCCAACAAGACAATGATCCCAAACATACAGCAAAATCTACAAAGGAATGGTTCACAAATAAACGTATCCAGGTGTTAGAATGGCCAAGTCAAAGTCCAGACCTGAATCCAATCGAGAATCTGTGGAAAGAGCTGAAAACTGCTGTTCACAAACGCTCTCCATCCAACCTCACTGAGCTCGAGCTGTTTTGCAAGGAAGATTGGGCAAGAATTTCAGTCTCTCGATGTGCAAAACTGATAGAGACATACCCCAAGCAACTTGCAGCTGTAATCGCAGCAAAAGGTGGCTCTACAAAGTATTAACGCAAGGGGTCCAATAATTTTGCACGCACCACTTTTCAGTTTTTTATTTGCTAAAAAAGTTTAAAATATCCAATAGATTTCGTTCCACTTCACAATTGTGTCCCACTTGTTGGTGATTCTTCACAAAAAAATAAATTTTTTATATCTTTATGTTTGAAGCCTGAAATGTGTCAAAAGGTTGAAAAGTTCAAGGGGGCCGAATACTTTCGCAAGGCACTGTAGTTCAAGTACCATTTTACTGAGAGCGATGGACCCCTACTACACAGTGAATCCTTAGGATGAACTGTATCTGTGGATAGCTACCATATGGAGTTATTCCACTACATGGTACCTCCTCAACTCGACTCTACTCGCCTTTTTTGGTTTTCCATTACGAAAAAAAGTTCCTGGTACCTGCTAACAGGAACTTTTTTCAGTCCAGGTTCCAAGCAAGCTGAGGCGATACCACAAGGTAACGTGAAAACCTGCAATCTACTGATTGGTTGGAGAGAATTGTCACTATTCACTGCGTCATCATGGCTAGCGACAGACGGGGTGTCCTGAACAAACCCGCCGTGTTTAAGTAGTTTAGCTTTTTTTTTTGCTGCCTCAAACTTCTTTAGAAACTAAATTTGTCTTCTGGCTTGGGCAACAGCCACATGCAAAGAATCAAAAGCAACACACCTTTGACGTTCTGTGTGTGTCGCATTAGGTCACGGCAGTTTCCTGCTATGACGACCAGCCACACTCGCGTCACGCATGAGGCGGTACTCACCTGCAATGGAAAAAGGAAGACAGGGCACCGCAATTGAGTCAAGCCACGTCGAGCAGGTACCATATAATTCAAAACGCTATTAGACACTACCTGTAGACCAGTAAGCCTATTTTTCCCCCACAAATAGGCAGATTTATAGTTTATATGTTGGAGTCATGTTAAGACATTTTCATTTTTGACAAAACTTTTAAAAGCATTATCCAAATTATTATACATTATACCATAATTTGGTAGGCCCAGACCCCCTGTTGAAGATCTCTGGTGTAAACTGATTCATGTTCAATGAATAGATTGAGGAGCAGCTCTGAGTCTACACAGGGTTGCATTTCAACCACACGATAGCTGCCCTGCTTTCTTCTCTCCTCTAGTGTGTCATGTGGTCAAAGGCCATGTGCTCAGAGTTCCTCCCCCTCCTGTCATGAGGTGGCCTCCCCATGCTTAGGTTGAATCCCATTTCTCCATCTTACCCCTACCCCTTACCCCTACTCTTGGCCCTTGGAACCAAGGGGTAAGGGGTAGGGGTGAAAACATACCCATATGAAATGGGACACCACTTGGTTACATCACCATACAGTATTGATCACAAACTTCCAAGATGCAATACATGTGCATACACATGTATCATGTATACATACATATACACCCTGTATACATGGTGTGTTGTATATCTGTTTTAGTTATCACCGTTTTGAATGTCATTGATGTTCAGAAAAAACATTTTGTTAACAGAAATCTGTCTTTATTGCCGATAAATTAAACATAACAGGCAAAAACATTACATAAAATGATGTTACAGAACCATTATCAACTATTAGAACCATAACTAACATGTCACACACATAAAAAGGCACTCAAATGTGTAAAACTAAAAAAAGACAACAAATTGACTACAGCTGTTCTGATATTTCAGACCAATCTGATGCCTGTTGGCCTCACATTTCATCAGTGTCCCATATCAAAACCAACAACAATATACAAGTGCATGAACAGGAATTAATTACAAATGATTACAATAATACAGTACAAATGCAATAATGAATGGTTACAACATGAACATATGATTAGGAAACTTCTGCTCGTTTTCAGCCCGAAAGTGGACCAGCTGCTGTGTCCTCTTGTGTGATACAGAGCGGTATATGTAAAGCACGTAGCTATGTATCATAGACCGTTAATATTAATATGTATATACAGTCTATGCGATGTATACAGTCCATTCAAGGCAGAGAAATGCAGGATTGTTGTGCAAATCAACGCTAACGTTAGCAATTAGCGTTAGCGATTAGCGTTAGCATTACAAGCTAGCAATTTTTAAAAAGTTTCTGTTAGGAACATGGTTGCAAGTATATATGCACAAGACTGCATAGACCACAAAACAAGACTGTTGTAACTTTTAAATCAATTATTTAAGCTGAAAGTACTTACATGTATGTGTCTCTCTGGTCGAAGCGGCAGCCATTGTCGCCTGTGTGTTTACAAGTGAGGTCGCGTCCACACTTGGTTTCTAGGGCTATACACCCCTCGGTCTATCCCCTTCCCCTCGGTTGTCATAGGTAATGGGACAGCACTAGGTCCCGCGTGAACGCGCAAAACCAAGGGGATGGGGTAAGGGGTAGGGGTAAGATAGAGAAATGAGATTCAGCCTTGGTCTCTGCTCGTTGCCAGTCACTGGGCACCAGTGACCGGAGGCAACCTTTGCTGCCTCTTTAGCACTGATTGGCGCTGCATGTTCTTGGCTTGGCTGCACGCTCTCTTCTCCCTTCCCTCTGGTCATACACTGAAACATGGCTGCTCAGTGGGGGGGATGGCAGCAGAGGCTTTTGGTAACCGTCAGCATAGTGGTCAGCAGCTGCACTCCATGCTAATCCATTGTTACCTAAATATTTGGATATAAATGAATTGCACTTAATTTCAAGTCACATTTTTATAGTGGGTAATTACCACTTGACAAACACTCATTCACTTGCCTACCAGGTTCATTTAAACTCTTTATTTTTATTATTATTTATGTTATTATTATTATTATTATTATTATTATTAGGTTCCAATGCAACAAAAACTAATCAGACTAACAAATAATGGCTTTTGATATACAGTATAGTTATCCAGCCACTGCATCAGTAGGCAACAAAAAGTTAACATCCTGCTATAATCTAAGGTACTGTGAAATACCAAGATTTACTATAATAAATGTGAATTATATGTGTATACTTACATGAATTACGTGATTACAAGATGAACTACTAAGGCATAGTATGGCACAGTTTATGGCAACTGAAATCTGAAATTATGTCTGATACACAACATCTTTAAGAAATGTAGACATTTATATTCCTGTGTCCTGCTGTAGACTAAGGCTGAATCCCATTTCTCCATCTTACCCCTACCCCTTGGCCCTTGAAACCAAGGGGTAAGGGGTAGGGGTGAAAACATACCTCTATGAAATGGGACACCACTTGGTTACATCACCATACAGTATTGATCACAAACTTCCAAGATGCAATACATGTGCATACACATGTATCATGTATACATACATATACACCCTGTATACATGGTGTGTTGTATATCTGTTTTAGTTATCACCGTTTTGAATGTCATTGATGTTCAGAAAAACATTTTGTTAACAAAAGTCTTTATTGCCGATAAATTAAACATAACAGGCAAAAACATTACATAAAATGATGTTACAGAACCATTATCAACTATTAGAACCATAACTAACATGTCACACACATAAAAAGGCACTCATATGTGTAAAACTAAAAAACACACAAGACCACAAACAAATTAACTACAGCTGTTCTGATATTTCAGACCAATCTGATGCCTGTTGGCCTCACATTTCATCAGTGTCCCATATCAAAACCAACAACAATATACAAGTGCATGAACAGGAATTAATTACAAATGATTACAATAATACAGTACAAATGCAATAATGAATGGGTTAAACATGAACATATGAATTAGGAAACTTCTGCTCGTTTTAAGCCCCAAAGTGGACCTGCTGCTGTGTCCTCCTGTGTGATACAGAGCGGTATATGTAAAGCACGTAGCTATGTATCATAGACCGTTAATATTAATATGTATATACAGTCTATGTGATGTATACAGTCCATTCAAGGCAGAGAAATGCGGGACTGTTGTGCAAATCAGCGTTAGCATTGCAAGCTAGCGATTTTTTAAAAGTTTCAGTTAGGAACATGGTTGCAAGTATATATGCGCAGGACTGCATAGACCACAAAACGAGACTGTCGTAACTTTTAAATCAATTATTTAAGCCGAAAGTACTTACATGTATGTGTCTCTCTGGTCGAAGCGGTAGCCATTGTCGCCTGTGTGTTTACAAGTGAGGTCGCGTCCACACTTGGTTTCTAGGGCTATACACCCCTTGGTCTATCCCCTACCCCTCGGTCGTCATAGGTATTGGGACAGCACTAGGTCCCACGTGAACGCGCAAAACCAAGGAGAAGGGGTAAGGGGTAGGGGTAAGATAGAGAAATGAGATTCAGCCTAAACCTTTGGAGAGTGCAAAGTACTTGGAAAGAATTGACCTCATTACATAAAAAGAAAGAAGCTACTCAAGCAGAGTAGTAAACAGCAGGCCGGACCTCACATATTGATCTGATGATGCTAGTATTACCATGATTTATGCAAGAAATGTATTACTGAAAAACACAGATCTAGGTTGGATTTAAATTAATTGCTGATTCACTTGAAAGTTCCATTCCCAGATGTCCTTTACTATCAGAATGGGCCTGTATCTCTGCACCATCCGAATGGTTCAGGCAGCATGAACAAATGTTGGACTGCAGCGTGGTACAGCGTGGTTTTGCTCCAAGGACGGGAGGACTCTGTATTCCCTGACCTTCTCCTGCTCGGCTGCCACATCTCATTTTTTGTGAAGCATAATTAGCCCTTGCTCCTAAACGTTGTTTTTGGTAAACGTGTGGAAGGGGAATCTCCGGTTTCAACTGCAGGTGAACTGCACACTGTTAACATGGGTGTCTGGATTCAAGATTTATATGTAGAACTGTGTCTGTGTGTACGTCCATGAATCTGTTTGTGTGGTGGCCATGCTTGTGTTGTGTGTTGTAGAGATACAGTCCTCTGGAGGGAGACTTTCCAGTAAAGTAAGGCTGAGATTATGCCTGGCTTGAAATAAATAGTTTATATGCCTTTTTCCCATGCATGTGGAAAATGCACCCCCTTCTTGGGTAATTAACCTGGTGCATTATAAAAAATTGTTGAGGGTTTCTTCTTGCTTGTACAATTTGCAGCAGAAGTTTTTTGAGAATTGCTTACATCCAAGCAAAATTGGTATTGTAACTAAAATGTTCTTAACCTAATTGATATTGAATTGAATTGGAAATGTAATTGAATTGGGACGTTGTGATTTGAAATTGAACCGACTGGGGAACTGGTTGGCGATAGCAGATGCAGAGGCCTGAGACTCCCAGCTTTCCAGGGAACAGAAAGCCAAAGAGTGAGTGGCTGCAATGGAAGTGTAGTATTATTGTCACATTATTGTCCTGGCACCATTTAAGGTTTTAGCATCACCTATTTGCTGTTTTCTCCAGAAAAAACTCCTACAGTTATAATGTCTCTTTGATTCAGTCCAAGGGATTTTAATCACACATCACATTGATATAGTGTAAGATGTGATGACACACAGGGCATAGTTTTTGAATGATAGCAAATTATGTCACACTCTAAACTGTGGTTTTGTTGCCGTCTCCTAGCGAAGTATATTAGTATATAATATGGAGTGACATTGCCAGAAGCACAGATATCTCTCTCAAAAAAAGAATGTAATACTGTTATAGCAAGAAGCAGACAACAGGGAAGTGAGTGTTGAGCAGCTTTCTAAAAAGGAACTTGTTTACCGTGGCTCTCCCAGCGCATGCACTGCAGTCTGTTTGTGCCCATAATTAAATCAAAGAGTCACATGCAGGTGCTCTATGGATAACATATAGCCTGTCATGAGCCTTACCACTGTGAAAGAGCAATGCACGTGCGTGCACACTCACAAACACACACAGTACACGCACACGTCATTTAGCAAGCCAACTAGATTTAATGTCTTGAATCTGGTGTCTGCCAAAGTGGAGGCCAACATAAAAATGGAATTACAAAAAGAAAGAGAGAAGAAAGAAAAGTGCTAGTATGGCAGTTTCTCTTGGCACACACACACACACACACACACACACACACACACACACACACACACACACACACACACACACACACACACACACACACACACACACACACACACACACATTTCCCCTGTCCCTTTGAGTAACAGCTGGGCTTCTTAGGGAAATTGAATCAGTGGCTCCCTGGTTGGTCGGCCAGGCTCTTGTGTGGCCCCTGGCATGGAAACTCAAGCTATCAGATTGATTTTTGCTCTCTCAGTCGGCCTCCCCCCCTTTTCAGCCCGCCGTTCCAGGGACGGTCTGACCAGTGGACTGCATCCAGCCGGGTTGAAAGCATGGGAGGTTGCTAACTGGCTGCCGGAGCCACAGGAGCCTCGGCTCTCCCGTTCATCTCTGTCACCAGCAGCGCATGTAGCAGTCAGTCCGTCTCTCTGTGACTGTCTGTGACAGTGGCTGTTAGACTGAATATGTGAGTGTCTTCTGGGAGTAGAGCTTATGTAACTTCCCTTCATCTTTTATCCTCACTTCGCTTCAGGGACTAGTAGAAAAACGGGGTCAGTCCAGCTCCTCTTAATCGCTATTACTTGGCGAGGTAGCCTTGAGACACCGCGCGTCCACACACACACACACACACACACACACACACACACACACACACACACACACAGGTACTGCCCTCAAATCTGTTCTCCATCTAAGCTTTCAGACTATTTGAGGCCTTAAAAAATATTTCTCCCAGATCCAGCTTCTTGTTCCCTGGCTGGTTGTCAATCTGCAGACAGACTGCATCACTGTGATTAGCCTGCTAGGCTCTTACTCATTGGTGACTGAGCTACACACAGCTACACTGTTTGTCCTAAACAGTATTCTGTCCCAAGACTTAAATAAAGTATCAGTGGTCGGAGGGGCCCAGAGTTATGTACCCAGCCTTCATGTGTCTAACATTAGAGCTGTTAATTTGCCTTTTTTGTGGGAAAGAAAATTGATTCACATACTGTATGTATGTGTTTTTTTAATCAATGATTATATATATATATATATATACACTCACCGGCCACTTTATTAGGTACCCCATGCTAGTAACGGGTTGGACCCCCTTTTGCCTTCAGAACTGCCGCAATTCTTCGTGGCATAGATTCAACAAGGTGCTGGAAGCATTCCTCAGGGAGTTTGGTCCATATTGACATGATGGCATCACACAGTTGCCGCAGATTTGTCGGTTGCACATCCATGATGCGAATCTCCCGTTCCACCACATCCCAAAGATGCTCTATTGGATTGAGATCTGGTGACTGTGGAGGCCATTTGAGTACAGCGAACTCATTGTCATGTTCAAGAAACCAGTCTGAGATGATTCCAGCTTTATGACATGGCGCATTATCCTGCTGAAAGTAGCCATCAGAAGTTGGGTACATTGTGGTCATAAAGGGATGGACATGGTCAGCAACAATACTCAGGTAGGCTGTGGCGTTGCAACGATGGTCAATTGGTACCAAGGGGCCCAAAGAGTGCCAAGAAAATATTCCCCACACCATGACACCACCACCACCAGCCTGAACCGTTGATACAAGGCAGGATGGATCCATGCTTTCATGTTGTAGACGCCAAATTCTGACCCTACCATCCGAACGTCGCAGCAGAAATCGAGACTCATCAGACCAGGCAACGTTTTTCCAATCTTCTATTGTCCAATTTCGATGAGCTTGTGCAAATTGTAGCCTCAGTTTCCTGTTCTTAGCTGAAAGGAGTGGCACCCGGTGTGGTCTTCTGCTGCTGTAGCCCATCTGCCTCAAAGTTCGACGTACTGTGCGTTCAGAGATGCTCTTCTGCCCACCTTGGTTGTAACGGGTGGTAATTTGAGTCACTGTTGCCCTTCTATCAGCTCGAACCAGTCTGGCCATTCTCCTCTGACCTCTGGCATCAACAAGGCATTTCCGCCCACAGAACTGCCGCTCACTGGATGTTTTTTCTTTTTCGGACCATTCTCTGTAAACCCTAGAGATGGTTGTGTGTGAAAATCCCAGTAGATTAGCAGTTTCTGAAATACTCAGACCAGCCCTTCTGGCACCAACAATCATGCCACGTTCAAAGTCACTCAAATCACCTTTCTTCCCCATACTGATGCTCGGTTTGAACTGCAGGAAATTGTCTTGACCATGTCTACATGCCTAAATGCACTGAGTTGCCGCCATGTGATTGGCTGCTTAGCAATTAAGTGTTAACGAGCAGTTGGAGAGGTGTACCTAATAAAGTGGCCGGTGAGTGTATATGTATATGATAATATTTCTGTTTATGCGATACTGTCGACGGCGACTCTGCAAAACGGAGCAAAAGCAGAAGATGCAGAAAATCCATGTTGTGTTCTTTTCAGATGAAACAAATGTCAGACAGACTGAGTGAAATGTGATGTGCAAGAATACATGTAAACATTTTACATTTTAAAATGTGATATCTGCAGCTGTCTTAACTATTAGTGGTGGGATTTAACTAAGTACATTTACTCAAGTACTGTACATAAGTTCAAATTTGAGGTTCTTTTACTTTACTTTTTACTTACTTTTACTTTGTCTTTTCTATTTATCTACTTCTGCTCTGCTACATTTCAGAGGGAAATATTGTACTTTTTACTTTGCTACATTCATCTGACAGCTTTAGTTACTAGGTGCTTTACAAATTGAACTACACAACAATAGACCTACAAGTCCAGCTGAAATAACTAGACTATTACACAACTGTTTGGATTGTTTCCAGTTTCTAAAATGTGAGGATTTTTCTGCATTGAGTGCATTTTCAATACAGGACTTTTACTTGTAACAGAGTATTTTTTACAGTGTGGTATTTGTACTTTTACTTAAGTAAAGGAGCTGTATACTTCTTCCACCGCTGTTAACTATGCTCTGGTCAGCCTCTGTCTGCAGTTTCACTCTGATCTGTAAAACTCAGCGACTTCAGCGCCCAAACAGTAACTGTACACTATAGATCAGCCATGATAGATTACCTTTAATCCTGGTGTAGATCTGGTATGGATGGGGCTTAGCGTGTGTGTGTGTGTGTGTGTGTGTGTGTGTGTGTGTGTGTGTGTGTGTGTGTCTCCTGATGCGGCAGATTCATGCATGTATTGTAGTATGAAATTAAATGAAAGCTACGGTGAGGGAAGATGGGAGACGCCCTGCCAGAATGCTTGTATGAGTGACAACCAGTGAGAGTGTAGGTAGGAAGAGAAAGTGTGTGTGTGTGTGTGTGTGTGTGTGTGCATGAGTGGGAGGGAGTTTATGAGCAAATTTGACAGTGCAGGTTGCGTTATCGAATGCCTGTCTATTTCATCACACACACATACACACACACACACACACACACACACACTGTCTTTCTTGTCCTGTGCATTTAAAAGAAGTGGACTGGCAGCAGGGAGTTTCCAGCGGCGGCCTGGTGCTGTTTGTGATGTTGTTCTTGTTTCCTAGATGTGAATCAGAAGTGAGCTGGTGACAAATGAGAAAGGAATCAGCCCATTAGGCCAGAAAACACTAACAAACCTACAGCCACAGCCCTGTGACTCTGACTCTTTCTCTCTGTCATCATTTGTCTGGTCAAGGTTTCTAAATCTAGGACATAAGGAAAAACTAGGACCTAGATAAAACTATCTAGATTTCATTTTATTAGGTTTTGTTATCGACTCCAGTAATGTCTAGTAGTGTTTTTTCAAATGCTTTGATATTGGTAAGTCATTAAAACATGTTTATTATTGTTTTTTAGTATTGAAAAAATCCCTTTTATAATTCTAAACATGATTTTCTGCAAATACTTCCAGTTAACAGAAGAAGCCAAACCTTTGTTACAGTTGTCTCTTGTGCTATGGACACATTTTGGTCCATGCCATGAAAAAATTTAAGTTCAACCCCAGCCTCTATAGTGATTTCTGTTTTTGTGTGTGCAGAAGCACCTATTGTTTTTCCCTGAGTGGATTGTTGTCTTTTGATTGAGCTTGTTTGCTTGTTCACATATACAGTAGCTCTACAACGGTTTGTTCACATATTGGATAGGTATGCACCACTGGTATTGTTGCAGATACTGACACACAATTTTGAGGTATTGGCCATGAAGTGGCCGATCCACATTAACTGCAGTCATTACAGTTTTTTTTTATTGCTAAACGACAGTGGGCACAACTGAAGCCACATGTGCAAAACTCTGCACTTCAGCAGTTCATGTGGACCAAACTCTAGTTTGTTTTTCCTTGCTATAACACAGTTTTCAAAACTCTACACCCTTATCCTATCACTTTAACCACAACATGCACAGCTGGCTGCAGTAACATGTCACTGAAATGAACAACATTATGATACAGGTTGTAACATGTATCTAATTTTTTCCAGTTTCCCTTTTATCCTCATCAATGCAAAGCTGTGTATATACCATTGATGTTTGGAGTCATCAGTTCATAACTGGTTTATGAACTGGTCAGCTGGTCTGTAGATCTGAGAGGGGAGGACAGGGTTCAGAGGGAGACAAGAGGGGGGAAGGTGTTAAGGTAAACAGGAAATCACCAAATGACACCTCAACCCCCACTTCCCTATATGTCACGTCCTGTATGTGGACTTTGTGTAGAAGTGCTCAGGGTACATTTACACCACCTCCTGTCCCTGGAGCAGGGGTGTGTGTGTCGATGCAGAGAGAGATCTGACATGTTTTATTAGCTATTAGCCTCTTGATATGTTGATATGTAGGTCAGCACTGTGTTTATACTGTATGTCTGTGTGTGTGTGTGTGAGAAAGTACAGTCCAGCAGCGTGTTAGCGTGTGACCCACTCAGAGAGAGTTAAATCCTGCTGATTTCTACACACACACACACACACACACACACACACACACACAACAGAGTGTGTGTCTCTGTCTGTGTATTGTCAGGCAGGTAGCAATAAGTCAGTGTGGCAGGTAAATGTCAAAGATGCATCTACTCTGCAGATCACTTTTTGGTCTGCAAAACCCAGCTCTTCTTTTCCCTGTGGAACTCCACTCACAAAAGCACATTTTCACTTTCTTTTGTCTTGCAACAAACACAGCCGTGGGGTCAGAGGTTAGAGTGCATGCAGGGAAATGATCTGGAACTGGCAACAGCAACAGTAACGTCAGACTTTTCAGTTGAAAACCTTAAGTTATTTAGGCCCTTACAGTCATTTGTGAATCTCTTTTGTTTACATTCAGATACTGTGCTTTTGATATGCATTTAAAAAACATTGTTAAAGTCTGGAAAGCACAAAACCATTGTTACACTAACACAGGACAGCATCAGCAGTGCAGTGTGCATCCTATCCAAGGAGTAAAAAATGAAGTTCCTGTTTTCTTATTCTGTCTATTTAGTGTATAGTTTTAGTACGCTCTAACACAAAAAGTTAAATTTTAAAATTTGTAAAGTAAGCAAGCTGTAAAATTTGGCTTTCTGAAATCTACAGATTCTCAGTGCTGTTGTCCCATCTGTGGGCCGGATTCTCGCTGTCTGAACGCTGCTGTTACATTTAGTTTGTGTGAAGTAGCACTGCTCTGGAAAATGTGTTGTACTAAGAACATATACTGGTTTCAGTTTGACTCGCTCGTGTTGAAGTAAAACTGAAAACTTTAGGTGAACAGAAAGAAATATTTTTTTAATTTTTACTTGTTTGTTCAACCAGAGTTTTTTTTACGTTGAATTTTCCTTACTCCACGCTTCACTTTATATCTTTGCATCGTACATACATTAAATAGGCCCATTTCTGCAAAGTTTGCCCATCTGATTATTATAGTGCTCCTACCTTTGTGGTTTAAATAACAAAATGATGTTGCGCTTCTTTCATCATGCTCTTTTTTGACTTTCAAGTGGCTTCTTATGATTCATTTTTGAACTTCCTCATTCCAATATCTAAAGTAGCTCATCTAAGGTTGCATATATTTCAATCATAGCTGCGTTATTGGTGGTTTTAGTAATAGTCCCCAGTCTGGCTGATCTGTGACACTTTGCATTAAAGAACAAGAGAGGAAATTACTAAGTGTTCGTGAAGCCGGGTTTCTCTAAAAAGAGCATTTACATACTGCTGTTTATAAAAATCTTTCTTTAGGTTTGTTTCACATCTGTTCACAGAGAAATGGGCAGAAATGAGCATCTCAATTAGAATTACAGCTTCAACTCAAAAGAGACGTAATGAGACAGCAGGATTTTTATATAAAACTGTGGCCGGGAGCAGCTTTCATCCATGCACATTAGTGTTTATATGACTCAGTTGGGTAGACAGAAGATGATGTAGCGCAGAGGTGCAGTTTAATCATTGGTTTTTCCAGGCAGCTTTAGCAGGACTGAGAATGTTACATAACACCTTGGTCTCACACACACACACACACGTTTACGTTTGAATTTCATGTCTTGATTTATATAATTAGGTATTCAGTTACTTATAACAGCAAAATCTTCAGGTGAACATTAACACTAGGGCTGCACAAATTGAGGAAAATATGGAATATACAATAACAATATTACTTGCGATAAATAAATGGATATTAAAGTGTACTCAGCTCTGCCTTTCTGTTGCTTTCAGTATTCTGCTACAAGCTGCGTGTTGAATTTAAAACAAATGAAACATTCTTTTATTGTACAAATTGAACATTAAATTGAACACAAAGGGCACATCATGGTTATTACGCCAGTTGATATTGCGATGACTTTAAAAAAATTATATATTGTGCAGCCCTAATTGACACTTCAATTCACTTCAAGACTTTAATTAACCTGTCACTCTTTTCACACACTTGCAGACAGTGGCAGTGATGTCAGTGGTTTCTCAAGTGTAGTGTCATACTGTCGTCAATGGGAGCTTAGGGAAATGACATCAGCCGTGGTGCTGTGCCATCTGTCAACCTGTGGAACCCAGGGAAGTTTAAAAGTGATGTAAGCACTTCAGGCCGGCATTCGGCCTTTAAGAGCAGCTTGAGAGAAACTACCAGAATAGATTTCCATAAGTAATATTTACCTTTTGTAAACATTTAAATGCACTTTGAAAAGATAACATGTTATGATCACTATTAGAGTTATGAAGCATCTTAAAGGGACCTTGTTATATTGGAATTTACCCCTCTGTGTCTCTCTCTGACTCATATGTTTTATGTAGTCATAGCATTTTAATTTAGTTTGAGTGGTTAAGTTACGAGTTCTTGTTTTTTTTTTCAAATCTTCAGCGCTTCACCCAGAAAAGATGTTTATTCACCAAAAAAGGATTAAAAGATGTTTTTCCCTCTTTTCGGCTGGATGTCTGTTACCTTTCCGCTTTCTTTGTGTTGGCATTCTAAATGGTAAATTTATGAGGACTATGGTTCAGATCTCTGCAGGGTAAATCCAGACAGCTAGCTAGACTATCTGCCCAATCTGAATGTCTGGCAACGGTGAACTACATTGTGATACATTGTGGAAAAAAAGCATCCATTCAACACAGAACACAGAACATGGAAAGTATTCATTTTAACACTTGTGCAATTTATTTTTTAGTTTTGGGATCACACCTGTTTCAACCAGTGCTCACCTACTGAACCAACCAGGCTGGGAGGAAAAATGAAGCTAGAACCAGCAGGCAATTAGCTTAGCTTAGCACAGAGGCAGGATGCAACTTCCCTTGCTACCTGCACCTCTAAAAGCACAATAGTTAACTCCGTTTTATCTCATTTGTTTTTTGAAGTTTTACATCCAGGAAGTCACTGTTCCAAAAAAGAAATAGTTCCAGCATGTAACCCTAAAACCAGAACTTGTTACACTTTGTGTTGTATGGAAAAAGCTTTTTTTATTAAAAAACAGTACAACGAGCTAACCAATATTGTGAACTACAGGGGTGGTGGAAGGTCCTCTGTAGTCTGCCATGCTGCATCCAATTTAAAGTCCCAGTATTTCTTGTCAGTGTAGGTGTAGCCCCGGTGCACAATGGTGAGGCCCTTCAGATTTTCTGTAGTTCCTGCCATTCTCTGCTGAAGAGAGAGAGAGAGAGGTCTGATTGAGCACCTTGGCCGAACAGGATGCAGTCCTGATTACTCTGCACACACACACACACACACACACACACACACACACACACACACACACACACACACACACACACACACACAACATGAACATCAGTGACTTACCAGAGTGAATTATAAAGAGCATTGTACATTTATTAATCACATACATGCAAACTGAGGTGTTCTTTCTCTCTTACTGTAACAAACATGCACATACTGTATATAAATAACATACGTGGCAGATGTTCTATCTCTCTGGACGGGGGGGGGGATTTGGCTTACAGTGCTGGCTGCAACAAGAGGGGCTTTCCTTTGTGTGTGTGTGTGTGTGTGTGTGTGTGTGTGTATAGTGCATGTATAGCGTGTGCGGTGTGAGTGCTTGGCCAGAGTGGAAAGCCGGTGCGTTGTGCCAGGGAAATAACTGACCACAGCCCTCCTCTCCTGTCTGTATAGATGACGCCGCCTCAGTCTTACCTCATGATGTTGACTGTTAACAGACAGACTTCAGGAATATGACTGCTTCATAGTTAACTTCCAGTCCTGCAACCTGGAAGGCACAGGGGGCAGCAGCAGGGGCATCATGCACTGTAGCATTTCATCAGGGAGTATTATACATATCATTAACACAAACAAATGGTAACATTGCAGAGGAAATTGTTAGCCTCTTTGTGTGTTTGTGGTAAGTTTAACATCCAATGGTTTGATGGTTGATCACAGGGCTGCTCTCCTGCTGTTAACACTAGTTAAAGCAGAGAGAGTTCAAATCTGCTGGAAAAATTAACTCAAACTTGATTATCCTCTTCGGACAACAACCCCTTTACAGCAGGAAGCAATAGGATTTATGGGAAATGTTGTCTGCCTGTTAAAATGTCCCTCTATTCGATTGTTTGTATTCAAACAATCGAATAGAGTCTGACACCTACAAATGTCATATATGTCAAAGAAAAGTCTAAATATTGGCCAATGAATTCTTTATCAATCAACTAATCGATTGATCATTGCATCTCAAACTTCCCCACTGGCTGCTGAGACTACTTATCTCAAACATGATCTTTTTTTACAGTGAAGGTGTCAGCTTTTAATGTTCATATTATTGTTGGATCGATTGGTCAATTGTTTGAGTGATCAAAGAGAAATGACAAATGTGTGCTGCTGTTTGCAACTTCTCAAATAAGTGGATTTACTTACTTAAATGTGCTTTTCTCTCTTTTGTCTTATTGCATATTGACTTTTTGACCCACAAACAATTTGAAAGAATTGTGATGGGCATTGTTTTTTACTATATTCTGAGATGTTATAATTGAAAAAATAACTGAGAAATTAATCAATAATGAAAATAATCTTTATAAGCCCTAGGTAATATACTGTATATTTAACAGTCAGTTATAGGCTGTGTGATCCCACAACTAAAGACAGTTGTAATAATATGAAGGAGGAAAAAAATGCGTGACTGTCTCTTTAAGTAGGCCAACTCTCTCTGCAGCTACTTACAATGTTAAAGTCTGGTCATCTAGTAGCAGACAGACAGCTTAGTGATGTTCACTCTTGTGTTCGGTGTGACACACACACACACGCACACAGTGGGGGTAATTGTCTGTTAGGGGCTTGGCAGAAGTCCCATGTTTCACAGCTGCAATGGGTCCACACACACGTACAGACACACACACACACACACACACACACACACACACACACACACACACACACACTCACACACACAAGCATGCTAGCCGTGGTCTCTTCGTGTATGTGTTTTGCTCACACGTCTTTCTTTGGTCTCGACTTTTCAATAACACATCATAAATAAAGGAGTTGTCTCATTTTCATTCATGTACAGTATAACGAGTGTTTGCCCAGCTGTAGGTTAATGACAGATGGTCATAAGTTGTTGACTCTATATTAGTTATCTTGTACTGTTACACTTTAAAATACATGCAAAGCGTAGTTGATTGATGTTTAGACTCCGTACAAGTGAGTTGGCTTCAGAGATGGCAGGTTGTCAGCCGACCCACCACTTCGGTCCAGACTGAAATATCTTAACAATTGTATTTTGTTTACATAGTCCCTGTCCACCTCAGGATGAATTGCAATAACTTTGGTGATGCCTCAACCTTTTTATATAGTGCCATCATCAGGTAAAAAATGACCAAATACCTACAATTCCAATTTCAATTAGCAAATGTTAGCATGCCGAGAATATAAATTACAATGGTGGTAACAGTGGTAAACATTATATCTGCTGAATGTCAGCCTGTTAGCATTTGCTAGAAACTCACATGACTTTAGACTCTTAGTCATGTTATTAAGGCCAGTACAGTCCTAATGGACTGCATCTACTGACTGATAGTGGTCTGTTTCTAGCTCGTCTCTTCCTCCGCTGCACAGCAGCCAACCTTTGACCCAGATCCTGGGCCATATGGTCCATTCAGGGTTGTGTCCAGTCAGGGTATGATTTCCCCTGCAGGGTCACGTGTCCTGATGTGGCTCAATGATGGCGACACCGAGGAAGTCAGATGCTTTCCTTCTCGCTCACTAAAATTTTGCTGCTGAACTCTGTCTATTGTTTTTATAGAAGAGAAGCTGTTTGTTGGCATTATTTATTGTGTTCTGTTTTACTCAGTGAAAGGTAAAAGGAAGACACTACCTGTATATAAAGAGCAGCTCCGTGGACACAGAGTAGATGTAGAGGTGGCATTAAGCTGGAGTGCTTATTTACACCAGGATCTTTGTGATTTAGGTGTATTTTAACTTTTATTTTTCTTTCTTTTGTTCCAAGTTGATGACATTTTTCCATTGCACATGCACAGAAGAATTTTTGGTTGTTTTTTTATCAAAAAAGTTTACATTTTATTTTCTACCATGTTTATTGAGATCACTTTGTTGTTTATCACTGGTGCCCCTTCCTTTTAAAGGTCTCATTTCAAATATATATATTTTTTAATTTCAGTCAGACTACCTGGTTAAATGAAGGTCAGATTGAATAAAGTGGGACGAGGCAGACAGGATATTATGAATTTCACTTCTCGTTCTCAGTCTTTCTGGAACATTTCCTATGTCTTAATTGAGAAGACATGTTCAACCTAGCAGTAAGGGGTGGGAAAAAAATCTGAGACAAGTCATGTTTTGTGACTCGGAGTGGCAGAAAGCCAACATGTAATCAGAAAAGGCATCCAAATAAATATTTGTTTGGGGCAATAATGAAAGGGGCCTATTATCAAACAGATTATTTAATCAGAGAGATGGATGGAGGAAGGAGAGATAAGCTATAGTCTAGACTTTCCTCTTCTTTTCTGAGCTGGCCTCGCCTCTTCACAGATCTCCAGATGGACCATTAACAGTTCATCCGACGCATTGTCTCACACACACACACACACACAAGCTTTTGTAGTACTGTGCGTGCATTTGTGTGCAATAGTTTGCATCACATGTGTTTGGAAGCACTTGTTTATTGTCTTCCCTGCTTTGCTCTGTAGTTCCTCCTGTCTGTTGCTATTGGTAACTGCACTTAAGAGAGCACAGAAACCACATGATGCACATCACTACTGTAACCTTAGGCTGTAACCTCAGGCTTATGTGTAGTCAGGTTGCACTCTCATATTATTCCATGATCCAGTGTTTTCTCTACGGGTTTGTGGAAGACTGTAGGTGCATGTATTTGCCTGTTGTTTTTTTTTAATAAAAGAAAATTTTCACATGATTTTGGACTGTTATTATCATATCTGTGTCTAAAACATTGGAACAGCAGATAATACATAAATAACTCAAAAAGCTTAAAGACAAAATTTGCTAAAAAATAATCACTTGATGTGAGAGAAGTCATGTAGTTAGTTAGTGTTTGATGTGAACACCTGACAGCTTAGAATGAGACACTTGGTATGTCTACAATTTAGTAATTTAAAGAAACACAATGATTTACTAATGAGCGAAATGCACATTGTGAAGCACCAGTTTTATTCAGATTCTATAAAATAACAAAGCAAATATCGTACCATCAGCCTATGTGATTATTTAATATTAGGCAGAATTGTGGCCCAATGGTTAGCAAGAAGCTTCTGGGTTTGAATCCAGGTCGTTCCGCGCCTTTCTGTGTGGAGTTTGTGTGTCCTCTCCATAATTGCTCCTGTTTCCCCAACCATCAAAAAACATGTACTAGGTTCTCCAGTCAAGGCCCTTGATCAAGGCACTGGCTTAGATCTGGAGTTTATCCCCGGGCGCTGTAAATGGCTGCCCACTACTACCTTGAGGGATGGGTTAAATGTAGAAAATGAATGTCACTACATGTGTGATAAAATAAAGTACCTTTAAGGTATAAGGTATTAAAATACCTTTATTAATGATATTATTATCTGATTAAGATTCATAATATTGCGTACACTGAGTAGAACTTCACTATGTATTTTTAAAGCGACTTTAAACAACTTTTTTGTAATTTTCCTTAACATCCTAGGGGATTTTGCACAAGTCTGAAAAATAAAGAAAACCCTTTCAATCAAACACTTCCAAAGTTTAGGAATTGCATTTGAAGTCAGGAAAAATAATAGTTAAATCACAATATACAAGTGAAATACAGAATGTATATTAAGGGTATAGGTAAGGCTTCTCAGATATTCAGTGTTGTCTGAAGCTGGTTAATGTTCCCTCCAGCCACCATTGTTAAAGTCTGCAACAGGCAGCCGACACAGCCTGTTTCTTTGAAATATTGACTTTTCTGTTATTGGAATTCCCACAAAGCCTTGTCTGGGTAATAATGTGTGTTTTTGTCTGAATGAAGAGAGGCACGGTTTTTTGATTTTTAGGAACTCACTGCCTGCAGTAGTTGAGTGTCTGTGCCGTCTACAGTGAAGTAAACTGCATGTGGCCAACCACAGACGGTCACCATTACCATTTAGGTTTCTGTTATGACTGTACATGGGTAGTCATATTTTGATGCTAATGCTCAACAGCTGATTGCAATGTGTTGTCAAGAAAGCAACTTGAGCTACAGGTCATGACAAATAGCGTGCCTAAGGCTTAGATTAGGTTTCAGCAAATAGGAAAACCACTCTTTGACCGTTTATTTTCTATATAGTCTATATCAATAATTTTTTTTTTCTAAGTAAAATTTTCATCACACACTCAATAGCCATTTTAATTCCAGAGTTTGCCTCTCCACGCACACATTCATGTCCACCAAAACAAGTTCCTTCCCTAGACTATTTTGTTGAGGCACTAGGCTTTTTGATAAACAAGATGAACTGTGCCTCGTGTAAAAGAAAATATAATCAGACCCACATATCAGCTGGTACACAGTCTCTAGTTGTTTTAATTATGACAGAGTAGTTCTCAAAATGTTCTACATGCAATCTGTTATTTGATTTTAATTAACAGACTGTAGATGATCCGTGATCTGAACAGATTTAGTCTTTCTGACTTCTAAATGTCAATATCAGCCACACAACATTTGTTCTGTACAGAATATGACTTTAAATCAGACAAATAGCAGTTTAAATCCCCTGATTCAAAAACAATAAAAACTTTATATTAAACGTCACCATGTTGAGTCGATTGTGAACCAATCAGCTGTTAAATCAGCTGAGAGGCTGGCGTTTCCAAACATGCTCTGGGTCCGCCTGGTTCTTGCAGTTGGTGAAAAGCAACTGCGCTGCCTGCGTCTCAGAACTGCGGCCGCCTTGCTCTTGTGAGATTATCATTGCCTACGTGTGCATGAGTCGGACACAAATCTAACCGGCATGCAATGGGCACCGATCGCCGGTGATCGATTCTGCGCAGACCTGGCTCATCTCGAACGAGCCTAATGTTGCTCCGTCCTGTGCATAGTACCGCCCAAGACGATTGTGATTGGTTTAAAGAAATGCGGAGGAAGGTCTCGCAGTGCGAGACTATACAAAGCAATACATTTGAAAATGTCATATTGGACATATATTGTCCTTTTTTACAAATTTATTTGAGAAAATAATCTGTAGATTGAAAATAATTTTGCAGTCCTAGTTGACTGTGACCAGCTGCAGTTGTCACACATTAGACACATGGAAGATGTACTTTTTACATCCATATATTTCTGCACTGAGCTGGGATTAAGCCACAACCTTTAATATGCCCACATGTGCAAGTGCTTGAAACAGCAAACAGCAATTGTTGTGTAAATGTCAGCTTTCTCTCCACATCTGGCTTAAATATGAAATCACAAAGCGCTCCTGCATACAAACATATTATGCTCCTCCATTTCTGCTCCAGCATCTCACATTGATCCAGACGTGCATCAATCTCATCCATGCCGTGCGACCGTGTGTGTATGTGTATTTGTGTTTGTGTGGAAAGTGTGTGCTCAGGGTGTGTTAGATGTAGGTGGGTGTTGTCTGGTCTCTGCAAAATGTGCATTTTGTGTGAGCAGTTAACTGCACTACCTGACATAGCTCCCCATTTCATGCAGAGGTACAAGACCACTCACACACACACACACACACACGTCCCATACCACTTGTGTATGTGTGTGTGCGCACCTGCCATCTGTGAACAAACAACCCAAGCTTTCCTCCTCATTAGGCGTCTTCAGCACCTCTGCCAAGACATACAGCTACCCTGCAGAGAACTTGCACACACTCACATTGATACTCACACAGCATTATAATCGCACACAGGCTGACAGTAAAAAAGCAATTAAATACATTAAATATCATCATCATCACTTACAACCCTGTATGCCCACGTATCTCTATCATCTCCAACCGTTGTGCAAAAACTCACACACTCGCAAACATACACACCTCACCTGCTAAATTCATTCAGGCCAGTCCAGTTGGTCCATTTTTCACCCTAAGCTCCCTTTAAGAAGTTGTACCTCGCAGACAAACTCACTGACTGTGGCGCGGTGTAAAACAGATTTGCTTTCTGAGGGTGATATACGTGTATGTAAATGATTATTTTTCCCTTTGGCTGCAGTCTGACCCTTTTTTATGTTTTCTAAGAGAGGGTGGCCTACAGTCCTGCTTGGTCGAGGTGGGCTAATTGAGGCGGTGTTGTGCTGCATGCTGTGCTTCTTCCCAATGCAGCTCAGATGCTGATCACACTGCTGTCATGTTTGGCAGTCAGTAATTAGTTAGCAGTTTAATTGCCTAAATGTAAATCAGACACTGATTACAGCACCGGATGGCTCCTCGGCAATGGGAATCAGACCACTATAAGGTGTAGTTGCTAAAATCTTACGATCTAATGGCGTTTTTCTTTTTTTAATGGCGGAGGTGTCTTGAACAAACCCACCATTTTAAAATAGTTTAGCCAGTAGTGTTTTTTTTTCGCTGCCTTCAGCTTTTTTTGAAACATTTGTCTTCTGGTTGTGGCAACAAACAACACACCTTTGATGTTCTGCGTGTGTGTATCGTGTTAGGTCACGGCAGTTTTCTGCAATGTCACAATGACGACCAGCCACGCTTGCTTAACACATGAGGCGATACTAAATCTACAATGTAAATGGAGGACATTCATTTTGCACCATTTTGATGCTAACTAGCCATCACCCGCTGTTAGCATTCCATTGACTGCCATACATTTTGATGTCACTTTGACAGCAAATGAATTTACATCTGAAGCGTTTAAAGACTATGTGTGTCCATTGTTTATTTCTAAAGAAACACAACAGTGTATAAAAGTCTTCATTACCTTATACCTCACGTTATGGCATCCATAGCAGGCGTTTTTGTAAAAATAGGCTAACGATTGTGTCATAACAAAGCGACTTACTGTCGCACACTAGAGGAATTACCGAACAGTACAGGATAAGCTTGCAGGCAGTTTTGACTTACATTAGCTGTTTAGGTTTAATAACTAACGTTAACTAGCATTTTAGTTAGCAATAATTAGCCTCTGTCTATGTTATCTCCTAACATATACCTACGATCTCCATCTCTGCAAGATTGGGAATGATTGAGATTTCTCTTGGCACAGCTACCAGAAGCATAGTTGGAGGGTTAGCAGTAACGCTCAGCCATCACCAGAAAAGTGCTTTTAATAGCCTTCACTGGTCCCTGTCCAGAGCAATGGGATCTGTTGGTTCATTTCTTTAACTGTCTATGGGAACTGCGGTCGAGCCGAGTAGAGTAGAGTAGAGCTGGTACTAGCAGTGGGTAAGCGCCATAAGACATTCACAGGGTGGGAATTACTGGGTACTTCACAATACTATACATCACTACGATAATATCACGATACAGCAATTCTTTATATTGCATCAATATATTGCTAGTCTATATTATAATAATAGATCACAATATTGGTCTAACTATGAATACAAAATGCCTGTGAGAAGGTTTCCTTTCTTTATTCACAGAAAGTCCAAAGACTGTTAGAAAACAGCACAATTAAGCAGTACAAGTTTTTCACACTGTAAAAACTATAGAGCAACTCTGGGTCCAGACGCCGGACTTACAGTGCCTTGCGAAAGTATTTGGCCCCCTTAAACTTTTCAACCTTTTGACACATTTCAGGCTTCAAACATAAAGATATAAAATTTTTATTTTTTGTGAAGAATCACCAACAAGTGGGACACAATTGTGAAGTGGAACGAAATCTATTGGATATTTTAAACTTTTTTAGCAAATAAAAAACTGAAAAGTGGTGCGTGCAAAATTATTCGGCCCCTTTACTTTCAGTGCAGCAAACTCACTCCAGAAGTTCAGCGAGGATCTCTGAATGATCCAATGTTGTCCTAAATGACTGATGGTGATAAATAGAATCCACCTGTGTGTGATCAAGTCTCTGTATAAATGCACCTGCTCTGTGATAGTCTCAGGGTTCTGTTGAAAGCGCAGAGAGCATCATGAAGACCAAGGAACACACCAGGTAGGTCCGTAATACTGTTGTGGAGAAGTTTAAAGCCGGATTTAGATACAAAAAGATTTCCCAAGCTTTAAACATCCCAAGGAGCACTGTGCAAGCGATCATTTTGAAATGGAAGGAGTATCAGACCACTGCAAATCTACCAAGACCTGGCCGTCCCTCTAAACTTTCAGCTCAGACAAGGAGAAGACTGATCAGAGATGCAGCCAAGAGGCCCATGATCACTCTGGATGAACTGCAGAGATCTACAGCTGAGGTGGTAGAGTCTGTCCATAGGACAACAATCAGTCGTATACTGCACAAATCTGGCCTTTATGGAAGAGTGGCAAGAAGAAAGCCATTTCTCAAAGATATCCATAAAAAGTCTTGTCTAATGTTTGCCACAAGCCACCTGGGAGACACACCAAACATGTGGAAGAAGGTGCTCTGGTCAGATGAAACCAAAATCGAACTTTTTGGCCACAATGCAAAACGATATGTTTGGCGTAAAAGCAACACAGCTCATCACCCTCAACACACCATCCCCACTGTCAAACATGGTGGTGGCAGCATCATGGTTTGGGCCTGCTTTTCTTCAGCAGGGACAGGGAAGATGGTTAAAATTGAGGGGAAGATGGATGCAGCCAAATACAGGACCATTCTGGATGAAAACCTGTTGGAGTCTGCAAAAGACCTGAAACTGGGACGGAGATTTATCTTCCAACAAGACAATGATCCCAAACATACAGCAAAATCTACAAAGGAATGGTTCACAAATAAACGTATCCAAGTGTTACAAAGGCCAAGTCAAAGTCCAGACCTGAATCCAATCGAGAATCTGTGGAAAGAGCTGAAAACTGCTGTTCACAAACGCTCTCCATCCAAGCTCACTGAGCTCGAGCTGTTTTGCAAGGAAGAATGGGCAAGAATGTCAGTCTCTCGATGTGCAAAACTGATAGAGACATACCCCAAGCGACTGGCAGCTGTAATCGCAGCAAAAGGTGGCTCTACAAAGTATTAACGCAAGGGGGCCGAATAATTTTGCACGCACCACTTTTCAGTTTTTTATTTGCTAAAAAAGTTTAAAATATCCAATAGATTTCGTTCCACTTCACAATTGTGTTCCACTTGTTGGTGATTCTTCACAAAAAATAAAAATGTTATATCTTTATGTTTGAAGCCTGAAATGTGTCAAAGTTCAAAGTGTTGAAAAGTTCAAGGGGGCACTGTAAACGTGGCTGGGGGCATCTGTTATTTTCCTCAAACTGCTTTCCACCATACCGTTGAAAACCTCTTCTTTTTTGGCTTGTTAACTTCTGTTCAAGTTTTCCTTGTTCATGTCTTGTACCACACGAAGGACAACGATGTATTGCTGTATTGATATTTTGTCCCACCTGTGCCACATGTTAGATCATCTTCCATCTCTGTGTCTTTTCTCTGCAGTGACAGACTTCAACAATGGCTTGGAGGCCAGTTCAGACTCTGACGACGAGGACAAGCTACACATTGTGGAGGAGGATAGCCTGCAGGACCCGGAGGTTGCCAACGCCGATGGGACCAAAACGCAGGACAGCCATGGCACCACGACAAGCTCAGTATTACCCCACAATGGCTCCTTAAACGGAGGTAAGACACCGTTGTATTTGTTTGTCAGTATCAGTACCAGCCCAGTACATCCAAGCTGTCAGCACAAAGCTCTACTGCAGTACAGACACAAGTTCTTTTTTTTGACATTCTGGACTATAATCCAACCGGACAGTGATAGCCAATAATGTGTATAGAAAATGGAAATGTCCATATGGCTTGCATGTGTAATTCATCTTCATCAATACAATAAATAAACTTTAAAGGTACATTACAGTATTTCTGAGTAGCTAAAACACATTTTTTGAAAATTTCTCTCGCTTTCCCAAAACCTTAAACACAAATCACCAAACTTAAGCTACACTGTCAAAACCTTTGACTTGTCTTGCTATATCAAACAATTGCTTGAGAACTATGTTATCTTTACCCAAAACCAAACACTGTTTTCAGATATCACACACATCCAGCTAATGCATAAACACTACACAGCAGTCATTACACACTACAGAGATAAATGCAAAACACTGCACTCAAAGCAGAGCAGGGGAAAAATTTGATTTATTATGAAGTGCTTGCACAATCCTGCACACAAATAGTCACAAACAAAATATGCAGCAGATCGATAGCAATGTCTTGGAATCATTCTGCCTCAGCATCATGCCTCTGGGCATGGTCAGGCCACAGGACCTCATCAACGTCACAGGCAATCCTGTCCCTTGCTAAACAACGGGGAAAGAATCCTTTAGCATGACGAATCCAACCTTGAATCGATTCCACTCCAATGTTGTCACATGCTGCATCCATTGACTGAAGGAGATTTTCCTGTGCATAAGGAGTTCTGTCATAGACCTTCCACCTCCATGCAGAAAAATATTCTTCAATGGGATTAAGGAAGGGCGAGTATGGTGGGAGGCACACATTTATAAAACGTGGGTTATTTTCAAACCACTCACGGATTCTAGGACCACGGTGAAAGTTCACATTGTCCCAGATTACCACGTACATGGGATGCTCTGCCTGCTCATCACCTCTCTCTTCACGTCTCAGTAATGCTTCCTGTAGAGCATACAGAAACGTTATAAGATGGGCAGTGTTGTAAGGTCCTAAAGTCACATGGCGGTGAATAACCCCGTAGCTGCTGATGGCAGCACATATGGTCACGTTGCCACCACGCTGCCCTGGCAACTCTACAATGGCTCGTTGACCAATAATATTGCGGCCTCTCCTTCTCCTCTTGGTGAGATTGAAGCCAGCTTCATCCAAGAAGATGCACTCATGAGGCCTCTCCATGGAATCCAGTTGAAACATTCTCTATAGAAATGAAAAAAAGTTCATTTTTGATATAACATAAATGACATAGCATTCCAGGCTTCATGACTCTGTATACATGTGCTGCATTACATTCAACACAGTAAAGATGTACAGTAACTCAATAGTGCTTTATAATCTCTGGACATTACGTATTACTTACTTGTACATATTGATATCGTAGCTCTTTTACCCTCTCAGAATTTCTCTCAAATAGTACTCTGTAGACTTGTTTGAGACTTATCAGGTTGCGTTTCAGGACACGGTCAATTGTGGAGAGACTCACACTGTTGATTCCTTCAAAGTTGTCGTTGTCTTCCTCAACTCGCTGTTGTATTTCTCGCAGACGAATGAGATTATTTTGAAGGACCATATTGACAATAATGGTCTCCTGCTCTTGTGAGAATATACCTCTCCTTCCACCGGCATGTGGCAGTCTTTCAATTCTAGCAAATAAAACATCTTGTTAGAATTGTACAGACAGACCTAATGCAATGTAACCAAATATGTAAAATACATAAAATATATATTTTTATGTAATACTATTATTAGTTTTACTGTAATACTGCAAGAAAAGGGCCAATTTTTAGAGATGTTACAGTAATTTACTGAGACATTCCACAACTGTACATACTGTACTGTAAGTTTGAGGGACCACAAATGATAGTACACTTACCGGTTGTGTTCTCTGAATGTCCTGACAATGGAGGCCACAGAGAACCTGCTTATATTTGGTTGAACACGTAGTCCTGCTTCCCTTATACTCATTCCATGAACCAGAACATGGTGTATGATTGTTGCTCTAATTTCATTGGAAATTATGGCTCTTGTTCTTCCTCCTCCTCCTCCTCCTCTTCCTCCTCTGTCTCTTCCTCCTCTGTCTCTTTCTCCTCCTCTTCCTTCTCTTCCACGTCCACGTCCACGTCCACTTCTACTTCCACCTTCTCTCCTGCCCTCCATTGTGAAAATCACACATCCCATTTGGATTTGACCAGGCTTTATATCCCCATTACTGATTGGGTGCAACACATTACTGATTTGAAACAGATGTGTTAAATTTTGAGTGCTTGTGTGTTACCGATGACAACAGTGTGTTACTTGTATTTCACTTTTGGGGCTGTGTTGTGCCATTCTGAGTTGAAGTGCACCAAAATGCTACATGTGCTTTTTGAATGACAATGTGTTTACAGTTTTGCACAAAGAGCGATTCCGATTTGCTAGCTGTGTCTAACCACATGAGAAGTGTTTAAAGTTCTACAAACTGTGTGCTTCAATCAATAAAGTGGTTTGTACACTTGCAACTTTGGTTTTGCGAATGGATTTTAGTGTTTTAGCAACTCAGAAATACTGTAATATAACGGTGTGAGTCAGTGTATGGTAGTACTATCATCTTCATATACTGCGTGGGCTTTTTTGTTTCAGTGGATGCATTAGAACAGGTGGTGAGATTATCCACGCAGCTGTCCAAATCTGGACAGAAGCACAGTTAATGTTCACTGTAGTGGGTGTGCATTATTGAGAAATGGTGCTATGTTAGCTAAAGTCCATATAGAGTGCAGTTTTTGTAAGTCCCTGCCTCCTAATTGAGTAATGTGATGGCAAGCTGCAGCCAGGATTAAAAAGGCGTAAACTAAGCATTCTGCTGGGAGCACAAGTCAGCAGAACACGATCACAGCCTCGGCGTGGTGCGTGATATTTTCCAATCAACAGAGAAGTGAAGAGCAATCACAAAGCCAAGAATTAAAGCAAATGAGAGCATTCGATGGAGGGAAAACGTGATGTATGCCGACAGAGAAACAGCACATTAAAAACATTAAAAAACTAATGCAGAAAATACAGTGGGTACGGAAAGTATTCAGACCCCTTTAAATTTTTCACTCTTTGTTTCATTGCAGCCATTTTCCAAAAATCAAAAAAGTTCATTTTATTTCTCAGTAATGTACACTCAGCACCCCATCTTGGACAGAAAAAAACAGAAATGTAGAAATTTTTGCAAATTTATTAAAAAACAAAAACTGAAATATCACATGGTCATAAGTATTCAGACCCTTTGCCGTGACCCTCATATGTAACTCAGGTGCTGTCTATTTCTTCTGATCATCCTTGAGATGGTTCTACACCTTCATTGGAGTCCAGCTGTGTTTGATTATACTGATTGGACTTGATTAGGAAAGCCACACACCTGTCTATATAAGACCTTACAGCTCACAGTGCATGTCAGAGCAAATGACAATCATGAGGTCAAAGGAACTGCCTGAGGAGCTCAGAGACAGAATTGTGGCAAGGCACAGATCTGGTCAAGGTTACAAAAATATTTCTGCTGCACTTAAGGTTCCTAAGAGCACAGTGGCCTCCATAATCCTCAAATGGAAGACGTTTGGGACGACCAGAACCCTTCCTAGAGCTGGCCGTCCGGCCAAACTGAGCTATCGGGGGAGAAGAGCCTTGGTGAGAGAGGCAAAGAAGAACCCAATGGTCACTGTGGCTAAGCTCCAGAGATGCAGTCGGGAGATGGGAGAAAGTTGTAGTAAGTCAACCATCACTGCAGCAATCCACCAGTCGGGGCTTTATGGCAGAGTGGCCCGAAGGAAGCCTCTCCTCAGTGCAAGAGACATGAAAGCCCACATGGAGTTTGCTAAAAAACACCTGAAGGACTCCAAGATGGTGATAAATAAAATCCTCTGGTCTGATGAGACCAAGATAGAACTTTTTGGCCTTAATTCTAAGCGGTATGTGTGGAGAAAACCAGGCACTGCTCATCACCTGTCCAATACAGTCCCAACAGTGAAGCATGGTGGTGGCAGCATCATGCTGTGGGGGTGTTTTTCAACTGCAGGGACAGGACGACTGGTTGCAATCGAGGGAAAGATGAATGCGGCCAAGTACAGGGATATCCTGGACAAAAACCTTTTCCAGAGTGCTCTGGACCTCAGACTGGGCCGAAGGTTTACCTTCCAACAAGACAATGACCCTAAGCACACCGCTAAAATAACGAAGGAGTGGCTTCACAACAACTCCGTGGCTGTTCTTGAATGGCCCAGCCAGAGCCCTGACTTAAACCCAATTGAGCATCTCTGGAGAGACCTGAAAATGACTGTCCACCAACGTTTACCATCCAACCTGACAGAACTGGAGAGGATCTGCAAGGAGGAATGGCAGAGGATACCCAAATCCAGATGTGAAAAACTTGTTGCATCTTTCCCAAAACGACTCATGGCTGTATTAGATCAAAAGGGTGCTTCTACTAAATACTGAACAAAGGGTCTGAATACTTATGACCATGTGATATTTCAGTTTTTGTTTTTTAATAAATTTGCAAAAATTTCTACATTTCTGTTTTTTTCTGTCCAAGATGGGGTGCTGAGTGTACATTACTGAGAAATAAAATGAACTTTTTTGATTTTTGGAAAATGCCTGCAATGAAACAAAGAGTGAAAAATTTAAAGGGGTCTGAATACTTTCCGTACCCACTGTATATTCCAAAGTCACCCACAATCCTAGATACATCAGGCAAATCATCTACAGCCAGATGTGTCTGCCTCCGAGTTATTTAGCATCATCTTCAAAGTGACCAATGAAAGCAGCTCATTAAGTATCAAGGTTTGCTGTAACATTTTACTTTTAGAGAAAGCAGCAAACTTTTATTCCCAGTTCAGTTCTGACCTTTGGAATGGACAACAAGAAAAGATACTGAGACCAAAATATGTTTCTGTCTGTTCCAAAGGCTCTGGCAAAGGGTCAGGTTGTTTACTTTTTGACTTAAATCTTTTGTTTTAAACTGTTATCAAGATTTTATTAACTTCTTTGCTGCTGCTGCAATGTCTGAGCTCTGTGAACACACCTTTGTTATACTTTTTACATGCCAGAAAATAATGAACCAAACACCTTTACAAACCGAGCAGAGGTTTGTACTGTTATCTGGGTCAGCTGTCTGTGTGAAAGACTCAAGTTCTTTTTTTTTCTCCAGTTTTTATTGTTTGGTAGCGGTATAAGAGGCAACCAGTTCCTGCTTTGCTACACACAGCATGCAGCACAATGCAAATACAAGAGATGTTCGGATGAGATTACTGAGCCACAGATGAAAAGTGATGAAAATCAGAATGAAAGCGTAATCTAGTCAGAGCTCTTAAGCAGAGAAGTGAAGCTTGTAGAATATGTAGAATCTAGTTATTTTTAGTACATTAGTATTGATGTTTCCGTTATGGTGGACAGAGAGGTTTCTATCATTTGTATTACTATTTTAGCTTTTGTTGGTAAGTCTTTTTCTAAGGCAGCAATCATGGATTTCACTGTGAGTTTATGTGACTAAAGATTAGGAATGGGAAAAAAATTGATACAGTATTTTTCAGTCCACTTGAAGGTGCAATTGAGTTTTTTCAACAGTTGATAAAGTTTTTCTTTGGGACATCATTTGTCGAAAGTCGAATAAAGGTAATAAGTTGCAGCATATCGCATAATATCGCAATATGTTCAAAATCACAATAATATTGTAAGATAAGTATCGTGATGATATTGTTTCATGGGGCCTCTGGTGATTACCACCCATATACTGTTAATATTTATGGACAGAGCATGTATGATGTCACCCATTGGTTTGTGGAGATCTGCTATGAGTTGTCAAATTTACCGTTACGGGCACAGCCCTCCTGGTTGCAGATGAGACGATTTTAGACGAGAGGGAGGAGTGAGGGGGAAGCCACGTTACGTTAAACACTTTCACTGGCAATCACATAATAGCCACGCCTTAAAACACCCCTGGCTTTATCGCCGATTTTAAAATCAATGAGACCATAATTCAAAAATGGACATAACTCTGGGTTGAAGAAGACTTAAAACTAGCCAATGAGAAAATGTTTACTGAGGTAATAAATCAAGTGAGAAGTGGGTCACTTTCTCAGACTTCTACAGAAACGAGACGGGTATGGATGCAGCCTGGAGCGTCCCATGTCATCCGTCCCGTCTCATGCGGTCCCGTCTCATGCGGAGATGTGTCCAACGGCAAATTCAGAGGGTCAAAAATACGAAATTGCGATTAATTTTCCAAACGGGTAAATTCGTGACCACATTTGTTGCAATCAATTGAAAAACGTTAAAAACTGTGAAAGTAACAGTTTACATACACATAGTTTGCTGATTTCTGAATGTTATGGTTGTGTTGTTCCATATTAACGTAGCTACATCTGATGAAACCTGCATCAGCGACGCATTTCTGCCAACTAACGGCAGGATCTCCTGAGGAGGGACAACAAGGATCTGATTCTGCACACAACAAAAACAAGAATACAAAAATAAACATGTTAAACTCTTTCCAAGACTCTTTTTAATTTTATAGGCCTATTCTATATTGTTTTCACACTTCACTGGGACATTGCTGCAAATACAACTGCTTATCAGCATGGCGAGAGCTCTATGTATAGCTCTACTGGCGCTGCCTCGGCTGTCGGCTCTCTGAGACCCGGGGCCGAATGCTGTCGGGTCTCTGAGACCCGGGGCAGAATGCTGTCGGGTCTCTGAGACCCGGGGCCTCGGCTGTCGGGTCTCTGGGACCCGGGGCAGAATGCGGTTGTATTTTTCTACTACCGTGGCCTCGGCTGTCGGGTCTCTGAGACCCGGGGCAGAATGCTGTCGGGTCTCTGAGACCCGGGGCCTCGGCTGTCGGGTCTCTGGGACCCGGGGCAGAACGCGGTTGTATTTTTCTACTACCGCGGCCTCGGCTGTCGGGTCTCTGGGACCCGTCCTGCATTCGACTGCGTATCCTGAATTAATAAAATAAAAATAAATAAAATCTCTGTTGCCACGGCATTGGGCCAGATTGCGATTGTAGCCTACTGTTCTTCCACTAGGTGCCAGCGGTTCTATTGTATTTTGTATTGTATTGTATGAAAGGGGTAAAAAAATTAAAAACAAAACCAAATGCTTGACCTCTGTCGGAAGAGTAATTCCTTCTATAGCTGCAAGTTGCAGCTATAGAAGGATTTTTTTGTTTGCCTATAATCTGCATTTATTTTACAGACGGACATATATTTTTTATTATTTAAAAAAAAACACCAAATATTTTATTCTTTAGCATGATAGTTGACGTGAGCTTTAACTTTGAAAAGTAAGAGATTGTATTTTAATCCAGATGCAAGCTTTTATTTTGAAAAGTAGAAACTCGGGGACGGCAGAAGGATTTTTTTAGTTTGCCTATAATCTGCATTTATTTTATAGACGGACATATATTTTAAATGTTTTTTTCATCAGTATGATAGTCTGCATTTATCTTGTAGACATATTTTTTAAAAGTATTTTATTCATTTGTATGAATGCCGTTATTGTTTAGTTAAAAAAAATATATAGGCTATATATTAAAAGTATTTTATTAATTAACATGATAGTTAACGCAGGCTTATTTTATTCCAGACATTTATCTTTTCAACACAACCATAACATTCAGAAATCAGCAAACTATGTGTATGGCAAAATTGTTACCTTAACAGTTTTTAACGTTTTTCAATTGATTGCAACAAATGTGGTCACGAATTTACCCGTCTGGAAAATTATTCGCGATTTCGTATTTTTGACCCTCTGAATTTGCCGTTGGACACACCTCCGCATGAGACGAGACCGCATGAGACGGGACGGATGACATGGGACGCTCCAGGCTGCATCCATATACTCTTGACAGAAACCGACCTCCTTTTGCAACTGCATGTGTCGCCTCCTGCTGGTATTCAGATAGAATGCAGGTTTAAGGCACTTCCGCATTTGCAGCACTTTGCCGAACCAGATGCTTTGTCCATTAATATTAACAGTCTATGTTCCCACGCCTACTTAAGATAAGCCTGCATCAAAATGCATCCATCTGTGATAAAAAATAATCATCATCACTTATTGTCATCTCTGCCCTCAAATTGGTGTCTCTGTTCAAAATGAATGAATGAATTAATTAATTAGTTTTTTTTTTTAATTTTTCCTAAATCGGTGCATGTATAACTATGAAGACATATTACGTCACCCAAATGTAAAGTATTACAAATGTAAGAATGTCATAAAATAGCATAAAACATATTGTTTATGTCTTGCCACATATTCAGTAATGTCCCCCTTATATTTATTAGAATTTGACGTTATTTGCTGCTTAAATTAACATATTAATGAGGGAAAACAATTACCTACTAATACCTTTTTAATCCATTTTTTATCAGCCTTTGAGTGCAAATAACAATTATTTGAAGGATTGATTAATCTACTGATTATTTTCTCAATTGATCAATTATTTAGTATACAGTATATCAGAACATTTTGAAAGAAACAGTATGCATAAAACGCCCATCACATTTTCCTAAAGCCCAATGTGAGTGGTTCAGATGTCTTGTTTTGTCTAAACCCCACAACTATTTACTTTACTATCACATAAGACAAAGGAACGCAACAAAACTTTAAGAGAAGGATATTTGGCATATGATGCTTTAAAAAGTACTTTGACAGATAATCAATTAAAATGAACAACAAATCATAATTTCAGGTCTACTTTTAAGTTCATATGATTACTCCAAGACAGGAATGTAAAGTGAGATATACTAGTGAAATAACATTTAATAGGTTCCCTCATTAGCACTGCTGGGACTGTGTTTGACTATGGGGAGTTGAGTCAGCTAAACTGCTTCTCGTTTGTCTGTGCAGACAGGTTTTATTTCCACTGCATGTCAACTTGAACACAGTAAAGGTTTATTCATCTAGGATGCAACACGGCTGCTTCTTTTAAACTCAGCGTATCAATCCCTTTCCTGCTGTCCTTCCTTTTAGTCTGCCCATTTATTGTTTCAGAAGTTTCACCAACTGCGGGAAATGCAGACAGAGTCTCTTTTGGAAGCGTAATGTCTTCATCTTGTGTTACTTCCAGACAGCTTGAGAAGGCTCTTTAAAACTCTTACATTTACATTTAAACTTCCAGATAAGCTATAGAGAGACAGTTTGCAGGATCATTCAGCAATTCTCAAACACATCCGAACCAAACAACAAAAATTCCGCAAGATTGAATAAGCAGATGCAGAACCAATCAATGCCCTATTAATCCTTGATTCCCTGAAAACAGCTCAACCTTATGCAAGCATCTGACTTCAGTCAGTTTCAGCCAAGCAGGAAATACTAAAACCATGGAGACGATGAGAATGTGACACAGAGAGATATTGCTCTCAAGGCTTGTTTCATTGTTTCTGAATAAAGCCTTACATGGTGTGAGCAGTGCTCATGAGTGCTGCTCGCTCTTTGTGTCTCTCCTTCCCTCACCTGTCTCTTTTTCTCCTTTGTGTACTTACTATTTTTCTACAGTCCCTGGTCTCTTTTCATCTCTTTGTGTTCTTCCGGCTTGCCTTCTTAACTTTGTTTCCCCTGTTTTCCTCTCCTCTTCTGCTCGTTTTCTTCTTCATCTCCAAATCCAGCAACTGATATTGTATGAAAGCCTTCCCTCCCTGTTTGAAGTAATTGGTGGCACTCAGACTATGGGTATTGTTAGCCGTTAATGATCCCACATAGGGTATGCTGAGCGTATTGTTGTTCAGTAAACCTGGACATCAGCATCATTGATTTGACTTTTTTTGGACAAACTAACTTTTTAGGCCTCATCCTCTCTTTGCTCTAGCTAGCAGGTAGGACAGTGCATACAGCCGTGAATATCAGAGCCTGACATCAGCATGGCCTATATTACTGGCAGACTATAGCTGATAAGTAACCATAAATGACAGTTAAGAAATACATTTGTTTGACGTAACATGAGAAACAGTTTTCTTATATTTATTTTTCAACTGTAAAATGTCCCACTCAGAACATATCGTAGAAATCAAATTTTTAGGAACCTTAACTCTTAACAACATTAATATTGGTTGATATATTGGAAACTAGAGCTGTCAGTCTTTCTCAATGATACTATTAGAATGTCTTCTTTTTTTATAATATTTGAATATTAAATGCTCAATGCAGCCTGTTATAAATATGTACTACACTACTCAGGTGTATGCATTGTCAATGCCACTATTAGCATGTGGTTGTTGTTACATGTTCCGTCCTCTAGAGGGACTTCCAACATCAGCATGGCCTTGAAGGGGATCTACGGCATGGTGCATTGCATTTCTGGCACACCGCTCTCTGTTTACATTGTTTTCCACCACGCACACAGCGACAACACAAATCAGCAGAGAACTCTGTAATGAAACATTATAACAACAACTGTATTGAAGCGGCTCTGTTGTAAAAGCTCACGTTGCTTGGTTAGCACAATGACATAAAACATGCTTTCTAACAAGAAAGCACAACCAAAACGAGTTGTCATAAACTAAGTAACAATAGTGTTAGCCACAATACTAACGGCATTGATAACAAAGTCAAACGGTGCTGTCACTACTATTTTATTGATTTATAAGCATATGTTTCTTTCACATTGTCAAATAACAATGAGAGAATACAGCTGTTAGAAGATAATATATGAAGTCAAAGCTAAGACTGACAGCTGTAGGACAGCTAACATAAACTTTAGCTGTCTCCATGAAGCTCCCAGCTAAGCTGTTATAACTCAGTTAGGAAATCAAAGCTAACTATTGATAACATAAGCATTTTGGCTTGGTGGATGTCGATTTTAAAGTCATGTTAAAACTATTTCCCATCCTTTTGATTTCCAGGCGCAGCCTGTTACTCTCCCCTGTACTAACGTTACTCGGTACGTAATAGGGGTGGGAATCTCTTGGCATCTCACGATTTGATTCAATTCCGATTCAGAGGCCAACAATTCAATTCGAAACCGATTATTGATGCATCTCCATTTAACATTTTTTTTATGTACATTTCAATGCATGATTTAAAAAAATATACATATAAATCTGAGTTTGTTAGATTTTGAAATATACAGAATTTGTCACACACAAGTTTTAATCAAATCTTTTGTCTGAGGTTTTTATTTTGTAGTCATTCCATGCTTAAGCCTTAAACATGCTGAGTCACCTTCTCTCACAGTAATCTTCGATGTCAGAAGCTCAGTCATGTTTAAAGGAGGAGAATTGGCTTATTAGAACATAAAACATGAGGTGGTCAGATGTAATGTGTAGATGTGTGAAGTAGATGAACAACCTGTGTTTTGCCTAGTTATTTTATGTATGGCTTATTAGATCATGTGAGTATATATAAAATTGTTTTTTTGTGGCCATGTTTGTGTGTTTTTTTTCTGCACTCTTGCCTAAAGTTATTATTCCATCCTCTTTTAGTCACTCTGTTTTCTGAATTGTACATGTCTAGAGACAGTACATTTTATATAAATAAATATATTATTATTATAAATAAAAATCAAAAAAGTCAAAAAATATCTACACTGTATGAGTGCTGTCAAATGTTTCAAATATTTAATCGCGATTGATCACATTAATGTCATAGTTAACTCGCAATTAATCACACATTTTTATCTATTCTAAATGTCCCTTGATTTCTTTTTGTCCCATTATTTTTTCTGATTTTAATGTTCTTATCAACATGGAAAGTGGATCGGCTTGCTTTGTGCAAATGTTTTTTATTGAAAACAACATTGGCATATAGGCTCCTGTAGTTCACACGTAACATTCTCACTAGGAGCAGTCATTCACACTTGGAGCAAATAATCTTTCACATAGTGTAACTCTGTCCATCAATAAAATGGTGAAAAAAATACTTTGATGGAGGGGGTGGAGAATTCGCATCAGCTGTGTGCTTGGCCATCTATTTCAGACATGGAACTTCTACGTTGATAGTTCAGTTCACAACAACAAAACACACAGATCACTATGGTCTTGTCAATGGAACCATTTGGCAACTTTTAAAAAGTAAACTTTCCATTCAGAATCTTATTGGCGTCCATTTTAGTGTCTTGCACTGATCATCCACTAAAATGTAGCGTTACTACTCTTTGGCCGGCTTGTAAGCCCAAACAAGTGTGTGCGTGTGCCTGTTGTTTTGTTTCTGGTCTAGCTAGATCTGGTGTGGTGTTGTAGTTTTTCTAACGTTACTAGTTGTTGCAACTGCATGTGAAAAAAACTACAAAGTTTGCCAACCCAAAAAGAACGTTAATCTTGCAATAAAATAATTGACACTGTTAAAATGGGTTTGCGTTAATGCCGTTAATATTGCGTTTAACTGACAGCACTATGTACTATGTATATACAGTGAGGAAAATAAGTATTTGAACACCCTGCTATTTTGCAAGTTCTCCCACTTAGAAATCATGGAAGGGTCTGAAATTGTCATCGTAGGTGCATGTCCACTGTGAAAGACATTATCTAAAAATTAAAATCCAGAAATCACAATGTATGATTTTTTAACTATTTATTTGTATGATACAGCAGCAAATAAGTATTTGAACACCTAAGAAAATCAATGTTAATATTTGGTACAGTAGCCTTTGTTTGCAATCATAGAGGTCAAACGTTTCCTGTAGTTTTTCACCAGGTTTGCACACACTGCAGAAAGGATTTTGGCCCAGTCCTCCACACAGAAACACGGAGTTTGAGCTCCCTCCAAAGCTTCTCTATTGGGTTTAGGTCTGGAGACTGGCTAGGCCACGCCAGAACCTTGATATGCTTCTTACAAAGCGACTCCTTGGTTATCCTGGCTGTGTGCTTCGGGTCATTGTCATGTTGGAAGACCTAGCCTCGACCCATCTTCAATGCTCTAACTTAGGGAAGGAGGTTGTTCCCCAAAATCTCGCAATACATGGCCCTGGTCATCCTCTCCTTAATACAGTGCAGTCGCCCTGTCCCATGTGCTGAAAAAAACCCCCAAAGCATGATGCTACCACCCCCATGCTTCGCAGTAGGGATGGTGTTCTTGGGATGGTACTCATCATTCTTCTTCCTCCAAACACGGTTAGTGGAATTATGACCAAAAAGTTCTATTTTGGTCTCATCTGACCACATGACTTTCTCCCATGACTCCTCTGGATCATCCAAATGGTCATTGGCAAACTTAAGACGGGCCTTGACATGTGCTGGTTTAAGCAGGGGAACCTTCTGGGCCATGCATGATTTCAAACCATGACATCTTAGTGTATTACCAACAGTAACCTTGGAAACGGTGGTCCCAGCTTTTTTCAGGTCATTGACCAGCTCCTCCCGTGTAGTTCTGGGCTTATTTCTCACCTTTCTTAGGATCATTGAGACCCCACAAGGTGAGATCTTGCATGGAGCCCAGTCCGAGGGAGATTGACAGTCATGTTTAGCTTCTTCCATTTTCTAATGATTGCTCCAACAGTGGACCTTTTTTCACCAAGCTGCTTGGCAATTTCCCCGTAGCCCTTTCCAGCCTTGTGGAAGTGTACAATTTTGTCTCTAGTGTCTTTGGACAGCTCTTTGGTCATGGCCATGTTAGTAGTTGGATTCTTACTGATTGTATGGGGTGGACAGGTGTCTTTATGCAGCTAACGACCTGAAACAGGTGCATCTAATTTAGGAGAATAAATGTGGAGAGGAGGTGGACATTTTGAAGGCAGGCTAACAGGTCTTTGAGGGTCAGAATTCTAGCTGATAGACAGGTGTTTAAATACTTATTTGCAGCTGTATCATACAAATAAATAGTTAAAAAATTATACATTGGGATGTCTGGATTTTCTTTTTAAGATTATGTCTCTCACAGTGGACATGCACCTACGATGACAATTTCAGACCCCTCCATGATTTGTAAGTGGGAGAACTTTCAAAATAGCAGGGTGTTCAAATACTTATTTTCCTCACTGTATTTTTAAATAATTGATTATTAACTTATCAGAATTGAGCAGCAAATCGCCAGTGAAAATTGCAATGGCTATCAGTATCCTTTACCCAGTGCAACTGGACGAGCTCATGAATGGTAATGAGCTTATGCAACATGACGTCAGACTGACCAGCTGTTGTGACTGGCCTGATTTCTCCTCTTATTTATATTCAGTGGCTAGAGCTGACAGAGGAGGTAGAAGTTCATTTTCACATTCAGCACATAACACAAAAGTAATTGAGCCCCAGTACAAGAGTGTACCATAATGTATCTGACTTGAGTCATGCATTCCTTGGATTACCTGTTGTTTTACAGCTGCACCTGCATTAGAAACCAGCCTGCTCACTCTTTTAGAAAAACATTAACAAACCAGGAAGGAGTAACGTCTTTAGTGTGTGTGACGGTGTTGGAGGGAAGTCATGGAAAAGTCATGAAATGTTGCAGCACTGCTGAGCCTTGTTGGGAACCGTTCAAAGGCTTTGTGTGATATTTTTGGATTGTCTGACTTTCGCTCCTTTCTCTCCTTACTCCCTGTCTGAGAGGAGAAAGCAAGGAGAGAAGTTGGTGTTGAATTGGTCCTCTGGTGAGATATTAGTGTTTGCTACTCCCCCTGCAGTTTAGCCTGCACTGCAGTTCCAATCCCTTTTGCCAATAAATAATAATAAATATTACCATGGACTCACAGTGACAGGCTCTGGCAAGGTACACCAGTGCAATGCTCTGTGTATGTGTGTGTGTTCAACATGCTCGTGAGTACCTCTGACAGTGTGTGAGGTTGTTTGTGCAAATGTGTCATATTCATGTGTGTGTGTGTGTGTGTGTGTGTGTGTGTGTGTGTGTGTGTGTGTGTGTGTGCGCGCGCGCACCACATGATTTCCTGTTTCTATTCCATTCTGATATCCCACATGTGTGTTGCAGGGTCCTGTTCATCATTACTGTGTTGCTTTTTGTGAGGCATTAAGTTTAATTGTAAAGTATGGTGGGAAACTATGCAGAGAGGTGTATCGAGGGGGGAGTTGGGGGGTTGGGAGTCATGGAGGGAAATAAAGAGGCAATTTAAGTTGGAAGGAAGAGGTAGCACAAGAGGGTGAAAGAGTAATAAAGGAAAGTGAAGTTTGCAGGAGGGAGATGGACAAGAGGAGTATACTGTAAGTAGAGAAAGGAAGTGACATATAAGTAAGGTGGGAGGGAGAAAGAAAGAAAGTTAATAAGAGAAACAGGGATGAGTAAGGAGTGAAAGAAGCATGATGAACGTGGGATGAGTGGGTCTTTGCGGGGGAAAGAGAGACTTGAAAAGCTTGTTGATGAGATCATGGGAAGCAGAGATTTGTGTGCTTGAAATGAGGCTTAACGGAGCTTGGCCTGGTCCCGCCCTCTTTTGTGAACACACACACACACACACACACACACTGCACCTGTCCCTGACGAGGCTCAGCAGGAAGAGGCGTGGTCTTTGGCAGCGGTCCTGCCTGCATTTAAAAGGCTTGATCTCCATGGCAACTGTGGTCGCAGTTTCACCTCACTGCTTGTTTCTTATCAATGTTTTTACACACCGAAAGTGAGGTAACGTCTCTGCCCCAGATACTAGTAAAAAGCAAGGCAGCAGACACCATCCACTACACGTGATGAAATACTGTTCTAACCAATGAGTAACAGATGTTCATTACTTGTACAGGACTTTTTTTTTTTAAATAGTGCTTTACATAGGCCAAGCAGGAGTAAAACATGTTGAGTCTAAAAGAAGATAATAAAGACAGAAAACCATAAAGTCTGGTTACTAAAGTACAAAATAAGAAATAATAAACCATTTAACTAACTTTTGCCTCACTTGACTTTAACCCTGAGAGGTGGGGTGTCAAATAAAAAAATGCTATCCAGGTGCATTATGGGAAATGTAGGATCACATGTTTTTGGAGCTTTGTCCATAACAGAGAAAAAAAGTCAAGATATCTCAGTCGCTGCTGCTTTGATTAAGCTCTTTTTTTCATCTGTCTCCTGTGAGTACCCCAACTTTAAGGGAGAGCAGTACTTTTACTATTTACTTTTTTCTTCAGTACTAAATCATTTGAGTACCCCTTAAAAATGGACATGAACTCTTTACAGACTATTTTTCCACTCTTGTGCCAGTTTATGTAGGTAAACTGTAATCCTGTTGACTAGCTTGAAATGCTCCACAGTCTTTAGTCACTTTGGAGCTGCATTACCTTTTTAAAATAAGACCTGTCATCCTAAACTGACATTTTCAAAAGTACTGTTTACGGCTACTTTTATTAGCTGCTTGTATCCCTGATTAAAAGCAAGCCTTTGTAAATATTGATACAGTTAATATATACAGATACAGTGATTGTTCAAATGGTAAATGTGATGTGAAAGCCTGTCCGCTCTGCTCTATAAACATACAGATATGACTGCTAGCCTAAGATCATTGGGCAACCTGTTGCACACTCCTTTCAAACAATCCCCAAGATGAGCATGCTCACACTTACAAACAGCATCTCGTCTGACTCCATCCAGTTTTTAAACTATGAATACCAACTTCGACCTTCTAACAGGTGATTTAGAGACCCTTTGTTAATGAGAGGCAGGATGAAGAGCAGACTGACAGTGTCATACAACCGTTACATCCCAGGGTCACTTTCCTCTAAAGTGCCACATTAGAATCAAGTCCTACCATCTTTATTCCTCGTAAGGCTCATTAAAGTCTCAGGGAAACACACTCTCTTTTTCAGCAAACCAACTGTTCTACTTAAACTCAAATATAATCAGGACAGTTCAACTGATCAGATAAGATGGATGTAGCTAGATACAAGTAATACATTAAAGATGGTTTCATTCCTGAATCCATCCATCCATCCATCCATCTTCATCCGCTTATCCGGAGTCGGGTCGCGGGGGCAGCAGCTCCAGTAGGGGACCCCAAACTTCCCTTTCCCGAGCCACATCAACCCGCTCCGACTGGGGGATCCCGAGGCGTTCCCAGGCCAGGTTGGAGATATAATCTCTCCACCTAGTCCTGGGTCTTCCCCGAGGCCTCCTCCCAGCTGGACGCGCCTGGAACACCTCCCTAGGGAGGCGCCCAGGAGGCATCCTTACCAGATGCCCGAACCACCTCAACTGGCTCCTTTCGACGCAAAGGAGCAGTGGCTCTACTCCGAGCTCCTCTCGGATGACTGAGCTTCTCACCCTATCTCTAAGGGAGCTTTGCCTTCTGGCTCAGCTCCCTTTTCGTCACAACGGTGCGATAAACAGAATGTAATACCGCACCAGCTGCTCCGATTCTCCGACCAATCTCACGCTCCATGGTCCCCTCACTTGCGAACAAGACCCCAAGGTACTTAAACTCCTTCACTTGGGGTAAGGACTCACTCCCTACCTGAAGAAAGCACTCCATCGGTTTCCTGCTGAGAACCATGGCCTCAGATTTAGAGGTGCTGATCCTCATCCCAGCCACTTCACACTCGGCGGCAAACCGATCCAGTGAGTGCTGAAGGTCACAGACCGATGACGCCATCAGGACCACATTATCTGCAAAAAGCAGCAATGAGATCCCGAGCCCACCGAACTGCAACCCTTCCCTGCTCCGACTACGCCTCGATATCCTGTCCATAAATATTACAAACAGGATTGGTGACAAAGCGCAGCCCTGGCGGAGGCCAACCCTCACTTGGAACGAGTCCGACTTACTGCCGAGCCCCCGGACACAGCTCTCGCTTTGGTCATACAGAGATTGGATGGCCCTGAGAAGGGACCCCCTCACCCCATACTCCCGCAGCACCTCCCACAATTTCTCCCGGGGGACCCGGTCATACGCCTTCTCCAGATCCACAAAACACATGCAGACTGGTTGGGCATACTCCCAGGCCCCCTCCAAGATCCATGCATAGTGAAGATCTGATCCGTTGTTCCACGCCCAGGACGGAATCCGCATTGTTCCTCTTCAATCCGAGGTTTGACTATCGGCCGAACCCTCCTTTCCAGTACCTTGGAGTAGACTTTACCAGGGAGGCTGAGAAGTATGATACCCCTGTAATTGGCACACACCCTCTGGTCCCCCTTTTTAAAGAGAGGAACCACCACCCCGGTCTTCAACTCCTTAGGCACCGTCCCAGACTTCCACGCAATGTTGGAGAGGCGTGTCAACCAAGACATCCGCTCCACACCCAGAGCTTTCAGCATTTCTGGACGGATCTCATCAATCCCTGGGGCTTTGCCACTGTGGAGTTGTTTGACTACCTCAGCGACTTCCACCAGGGAAATTGACGACAATCCCCCATCATCCTCCAGCTCTGCCCCTACCACAGAGGGCGTGCCAGCTGGATTTAGGAGTTCCTCAAAGTGCTCCTTCCACCGCTCTATTATCTCCCCAGTTGAGGTCAACAACGTCCCATCCTTACTGTAAACAGCTTGGATGATTCCTCGCTTCCCCCTCCTGAGGTGACAAACGGTTTTCCAGAAGCACCTTGGTGCCGACCGAAAGTCCTTCTCCATGTCTTCTCCGAACTTCTCCCACACCCGCTGCTTTACCTCTGTCACGGCAGAGGCTACAGCCCTTCGGGCCCGTCGGTACCTTGCAACTGCCTCCGGAGTCCTCCAGGATAACATATCTCGGAAGGACTCCTTCTTCAGTCGGACGGCTTCCCAGACCACCGGTGTCCACCAGGGTGTTCGTGGGTTACCGCCCCTTGAGGCACCTAAGACCCTAAGACCACAGCTCGCCACCGCAACTTCAGCAATGGAAACTTTGAACATTGTCCACTCCGGTTCAATGCCCCCAGCCTCCACAGGGATACACGAAAAGCTCCGCCGGAGGTGTGAGTTGAAAGTCCGTCGGACAGGGCCCTCCTCCAGACGTTTCCAATTTACACGCACTACTCGTTTGGGCTTACCAGGTCTGTCCAGAGTCCTCCCCCATCCCCTGACCCAGCTCACCACCAGATGGTGATCAGTTGACAGCTCTGCCCCTCTCTTCACCCGAGTGTCCAAAACATACGGCCTCAGATCAGATGAGACAATTATAAAATCGATCATTGATCTTTGGCCTAGGGTGCTCTGGTACCACGTACACTTATGAGCATCCCTATGTTCGAACATGGTGTTTGTTATGGACAATCCATGACTAACACAGAAGTCCAACAACAAACAACCACTCTGGTTCAGATCAGGGAGGCCGTTCCTCCCAATCACGCCTTTCCAAGTATCTCCATCATTGCCCACGTGTGCGTTGAAGTCCCCCAGCAGAACTATGGAGTCCCCTACTGGAGCCCCATACAGGACTCCATTCAAGGTCTCCAAGAAGGCTGAATACTCCGAACTCTTGTTTGGTGCATATGTACAAACAACAGTCAGAGTTTTCCCCCCCATCACCCGCAGGCGTAGGGAGGCGACCCTCTCGTCCACCGGGGTAAACTCCAACGCAGCAGCGCTCAGCCGGGGGCTTGTGTCAGTGGTACAAGCTGTGGGATATTTTTTGTGTGGATTTGAAAATGTTAGTCTTTGGTTTTATACAGAAATGTGGTTTAGAAGTGTAATTTTAAGTCATTTTTAGTTAGTCATACTGTTAGTATCTCATCTCATCCTTTAGACCACATGTGTCAAACTCAAGGCCCGCGGGCCAGATGTGGCCCGCCATGTCATTTTATGTGGCCCGCGAGAGCTTAAAAGTTTTGAGTGTCTAAAAATAAATACCAAAAAATAAATTAAGAGCGTGCTTTGACCAAAAACTACATTTCCTACAATGCTTTTCGACTACGCTAGCCGCGGCAGTGTCCATGCCAACGAGTGGAATTTAGATATAAATAATGATCCCAAAATGTCCAGAAAGAGAAAAGTTGATACAGACGGAAGACTTTTTCAAGAAAGATGGGAAGGTGAATACTTGTTTGTTCTTCAAGGAGAAAGACCGGTATGTCTTTTGTGTTACGAGGCGGTGTCGGTTGTCAAAGAGTACAATCTGCGTCAACATTTTGACACCAAACACGGAGCTAAGTACGCTAAAGCTAGCCTTCAAGAAAAGCAACAAATTGCCCAAGATTTAAAAGCCAAACTGCGGTCGAAGCAGAGTTTGTTCATGAAATCCACAGCCAAAAACGAGGCCGCGGTGAAAGCTAGCTTCATTGTGGCTGAAGAAATCGCCCACGCTTCCAAGTCTTTTTCAGAAGGAGCGTTTTTTGAAGCAGTGCATGCTGAAGGTCTGTGAGCAGGTGTGTCCCGACCAGTTACAGACTTTTAAAAATGTCCGTTTATCAAGAAACACCATTGCCGACCGAGTGAAGGAACTAGCAGAAAATCTTACAACACAGCTGGCCGAGGAGACACGCAGCTACACAGCTTTTTCATTAGCTGTTGATGAAAGCACAGATAACACGGACACAGCGCAGTTATCAATTTTTGTGCTTGCTTTTTGTTTTGTGTTTATCATTTTCAGAACATGATCAATCGATAGTAGAGAGAGAATCCACTTGGTGTGTTCAAGGACATGCAGCATCTCCTCATCAAAGACTAACCAAAAAACTTGACCAATATAGTGAACTGAGTCAACCTTTATTTTGGTATTTTTTGTTGATTGCATATTATTTATGTGTAGCTGCTGTTGTAATTATTTAATGTTTGCAGGTCTTATGTGTGTATGCAGACAAATTGTTGTCATCATACCATCAGTTGGATGCAAGGCTGTGTGCAGCCTTTTTTGTAAAATGCTACATGTGTCATACATGTTCTTTGCAGCTCAGTTTTATGTTATTTTTCTTTATTCACTTGGACAGTTTGATCCTTCATTAATGGAGTTATGTGGGTTTTCATAAGCTGACAAAATTTAAAAAGATTTATGTTAGAGCAACAAGCAAACATATGTTTTCTATGCAACTGTAATTGTCACTTGAATAAGTTATAATAAATAATGAGTTATTTAACATTAAGGAGTAGTTACATTTATTTTACATTACATTCGATTACATTTAGTTACATTTATAAGTTACATCTGGCCCTTTGAGGACAGCCATTATGCTGATGTGGCCCTCGGTGAAAATGAGTTTGACACCCCTGCTTTCGACAGTTTTCGGCCTTTTCGTTGTGAAGAGTTTCAAATGTCTGGCCAATGTCTAGCTGCCAAAAAACTTATTGGGGATTTTCCTCTTTTGACATTAACTTTTGACTTCATTAGTATTTTCTCACTATTGATTATATTAAACGGAGTAGGGTTTAGAAGGGTTTATAACGCCATGTGGTTTATTGACCAAAATGTATTTTTTTAAATTTCTGAACTATTTTGGAAAATTGTACTCTCCATGCATTTCTTTTACAAATATAACAAGAGAGGAATATGCTTATTACAGGGAATTATTTAAAGGCCTCGTGGCCCTCTAGTGGTGGTGCTGCAAAACAACATCACGTTCAGCTGCTGAGTCAGTGATTGCAGCCGAGAGAGTTTTGTAAATATCTATAGTATTTATCGTTGGATGGAGACTTTTTGTCACTGGTCAATAAGTCTGTCACCTTGCTCTCCTGTACAAATCCACTCCTCAGATTTAAAACCTTGTGTGTGTGTGTGTGTGTGCGTGTGTTTGCGCGTGTGTGTGCGTGCATGTGTGTGTGTGTGTGTGTGTTGCGTGTGTATGTGTGTGTTTTCAGTGAAGGAGGAGTATGTGTCAGAAGAGGAAGGGGAGGTTGAGAAGGAACCTCTAGTGAAGGAAATCCTCCAGCAAGGAGACACAGCCGTCATCTATCCTGAAGACCCTGAGGATGAGCAGAGTCCAGCAGAGACTGGAGGCGCTGATGAAAACGGTAACATTCACACAATAACACACACCACTGCTTACTCATTTCAGTGTGATTGTTTATTTTTGTATCCTGTTCTTCGTAATGCTGGAATCAAAGAATTTTGTTGCTCACAAGCCATTATTTCTAGTTAAAGCCGCACTACGCAATACTTCAGTGTGATAAAACAACTGTCACCTAACTGGAATTCAAAAGAGTTATTTTATAATAATTCATGTCCGCTTTACAATTCAGCAAACCGTCACATTTGAATTAGGTCTGCGAGTTATGAGGAAAATATCTAATTGTGATTATTTTGACTAATATTGCTGATATGATTCATTATTTTAGTTTTCATTGAAAAATATGTAAATAAACTAAAATAAAAATCATAATAGTGTAATTGTTGCAAGGATCTGTACCAAACAAAGACTTTTGTCTGTAAGATAGGATTTGTAGGCCAGGGCCCTTTAGTGGTTTCAAAAAACTGCAATTAATTGTGCAGCCCTAATTTAAATAACTAGTGAACAATAATATGTTTGACTTTGTTTTTTATCCCTCAAATTGCATTACAATTTCACAATTTATGTTAAATAATACAACATGTCAACTTCTTGCCACGATCTGCGGTGCCCAGCTACAGTGGGTACGGAAAGTATTCAGACCCCTTTAAATTTTTCACTCTTTGTTTCATTGCACCCATTTTCCAAAAATCAAAAAAGTTCATTTTATTTCTCAGTAATGTACACTCAGCACCCCATCTTGGACAGAAAAAAACAGAAATGTAGAAATTTTTGCAAATTTATTAAAAAACAAAAACTGAAATATCACATGGTCATAAGTATTCAGACCCTTTGCCGTGACCCTCATATGTAACTCAGGTGCTGTCTATTTCTTCTGATCATCCTTGAGATGGTTCTACACCTTCATTGGAGTCCAGCTGTGTTTGATTATACTGATTGGACTTGATTAGGAAAGCCACACACCTGTCTATATAAGACCTTACAGCTCACAGTGCATGTCAGAGCAAATGACAATCATGAGGTCAAAGGAACTGCCTGAGGAGCTCAGAGACAGAATTGTGGCAAGGCACAGATCTGGTCAAGGATACAAAAAAATTTCTGCTGCACTTAAGGTTCCTAAGAGCACAGTGGCCTCCATAATCCTCAAATGGAAGACGTTTGGGACGACCAGAACCCTTCCTAGAGCTGGCCGTCCGGCCAAACTGAGCTATCGGGGGAGAAGATCCTTGGTGAGAGAGGCAAAGAAGAACCCAATGGTCACTGTGGCTAAGCTCCAGAGATGCAGTCGGGAGATGGGAGAAAGTTGTAGTAAGTCAACCATCACTGCAGCAATCCACCAGTCGGGGCTTTATGGCAGAGTGGCCCGAAGGAAGCCTCTCCTCAGTGCAAGACACATGAAAGCCCGCATGGAGTTTGCTAAAAAACACCTGAAGGACTCCAAGATGGTGATAAATAAAATCCTCTGGTCTGATGAGACCAAGATAGAACTTTTTGGCCTTAATTCTAAGCGGTATGTGTGGAGAAAACCAGGCACTGCTCATCACCTGTCCAATACAGTCCCAACAGTGAAGCATGGTGGTGGCAGCATCATGCTGTGGGGGTGTTTTTCAGCTGCAGGGACAGGACGACTGGTTGCAATCGAGGGAAAGATGAATGCGGCCAAGTACAGGGATATCCTGGACGAAAACCTTTTCCAGAGTGCTCTGGACCTCAGACTGGGCCGAAGGTTTACCTTCCAACAAGACAATGACCCTAAGCACACCGCTAAAATAACGAAGGAGTGGCTTCACAACAACTCCGTGGCTGTTCTTGAATGGCCCAGCCAGAGCCCTGACTTAAACCCAATTGAGCATCTCTGGAGAGACCTGAAAATGACTGTCCACCAACGTTTACCATCCAACCTGACAGAACTGGAGAGGATCTGCAAGGAGGAATGGCAGAGGATACCCAAATCCAGATGTGAAAAACTTGTTGCATCTTTCCCAAAACGACTCATGGCTGTATTAGATCAAAAGGGTGCTTCTACTAAATACTGAACAAAGGGTCTGAATACTTATGACCATGTGATATTTCAGTTTTTGTTTTTTAATAAATTTGCAAAAATTTCTACATTTCTGTTTTTTTCTGTCCAAGATGGGGTGCTGAGTGTACATTACTGAGAAATAAAATGAACTTTTTTGATTTTTGGAAAATGCCTGCAATGAAACAAAGAGTGAAAAATTTAAAGGGGTCTGAATACTTTCCGTACCCACTGTACGTCCTGCTGTGCCTTGTAATGCTGCACAGTGCCCTGCTATGCCATGAACTACTACAAACCACTATTATTTTTATTTTTATTTTTTTTTGGGACTGTTATTGCCACTCTTCATTCTATCCCCAACCGGTCGTCAGACACCGCCTACCAAGAGCCTGGGTCTGTCCGAGGTTTCTTCCCAAAGGGGAGTTTTTCCTTGCCACTGTCGCACTGTTGCTTGCTCTGGAGGAAACTACTAGAACTGTTGGGTCCTTGTAAAGTGTCTTGAGATAACTCTTGTTATGAATTGATACTATAAATAAAATTGAATTGAATTGAATTCTTCCTGTTTGCAGGACTTAAATGAAGAACTTGCAGCAGCTTGCTGTTTGTACACTGACTGTGTGGACACAGATGGAGAAGGGCTGGACAATGCTGTATATGAAGGGATATGAACCTGTAATAAAACTAGGGATCCCGGGCTTGAATGGGAGGAACAACATAAAACCCTAACACCCATTTAACCACAATCAACTTAACTTTGATATCATTATATGTGAAGGTCTGGCACTGCTACCAGAGAACACACAGACTTTTGACTAGATTGATTGTGCTGTGAGTGTTTTGATTTGATTTATTTAGCACATGTAAAAAAAATACAATGATACATTTGAGAGAAATTAAGTAAAAAGGACAGGCAAAGGAAAGCCAGAAAATCCTCCTTGGCTTTTTGGGTTCCCTAGAATAATTCAGTAAATAAAAGAAATTTAAAAGCATATAGTCTTTGAAAAAGGGACAAAAGAAAGGAGCAATTAAATGAGGAGAGAAAATAAACAGTGAAGAAAGAGAGAAAAGGAAAAGTGATCATAAAGCTAAATGTTCAGCTTCAAAGTATAGCAAAGTCCAGACGCTCCACTTTAGTATCAAGTGCTCTGCTAGCAGCTATTAAAGCCAAGGCTTAGGTCGAGGCAACCGAGGTCAAAGAAAATGAAGGACTTTAAAGGCTCACATGAGGATACACATCCTCATGTCGATGAAGCACTGTGGCAAATGAAAGCATCACCCTCTATGTATCTGTCCCTGCTGTCTTTGTCTCAGGCACACCAGATTCCTTCTCCCAGTTGCACACCTGCCCGTACTGCTCGCGGGGCTACAAGCGCAACGCCTCGCTGAAGGAGCACATCAAGTATCGCCACGAGACCAGCGAGGACAACTACAGCTGCTCGCACTGCAGCTACACATTCACGTACCGGTCACAGCTGGAGAGGCACATGAGCCACCACAGGGGCACCAGGGAGCAGGTAACACCAGAAGCATCCACTCTGTCCCAGGTTTTAAACTGTGGGCTGCTGTAGCATGTGTCTAGCACAGGATTAATTCATTCCTGGTAAATCAGCCACCTGTTTTACAGAAATTATATATATATATATATATATATATATATATATATATATATATATATACATATACTCACCGGCCACTTTATTAGGTACCCCATGCTAGTAACGGGTTGGACCCCCTTTTGCCTTCAGAACTGCCTCAATTCTTCGTGGCATAGATTCAACAAGGTGCTGGAAGCATTCCTCAGGGAGTTTGGTCCATATTGACATGATGGCATCACACAGTTGCCGCAGATTTGTCGGCTGCACATCCATGATGCGAATCTCCCGTTCCACCACATCCCAAAGATGCTCTATTGGATTGAGATCTGGTGACTGTGGAGGCCATTTGAGTACAGCGAACTCATTGTCATGTTCAAGAAACCAGTCTGAGATGATTCCAGCTTTATGACATGGCGCATTATCCTGCTGAAAGTAGCCATCAGAAGTTGGGTACATTGTGGTCATAAAGGGATGGACATGGTCAGCAACAATACTCAGGTAGGCTGTGGCGTTGCAACGATGGTCAATTGGTACCAAGGGGCCCAAAGAGTGCCAAGAAAATATTCCCCACACCATGACACCACCACCACCAGCCTGAACCGTTGATACAAGGCAGGATGGATCCATGCTTTCATGTTGTAGACGCCAAATTCTGACCCTACCATCCGAACGTCGCAGCAGAAATCGAGACTCATCAGACCAGGCAACGTTTTTCCAATCTTCTATTGTCCAATTTCGATGAGCTTGTGCAAATTGTAGCCTCAGTTTCCTGTTCATAGCTGAAAGGAGTGGCACCCGGTGTGGTCTTCTGCTGCTGTAGCCCATCTGCCTCAAAGTTCGACGTACTGTGCGTTCAGAGATGCTCTTCTGCCCACCTTGGTTGTAACGGGTGGTAATTTGAGTCACTGTTGCCCTTCTATCAGCTCGAACCAGTCTGGCCATTCTCCTCTGACCTCTGGCATCAACAAGGCATTTCCGCCCACAGAACTGCCGCTCACTGGATGTTTTTTCTTTTTCGGACCATTCTCTGTAAACCCTAGAGATGGTTGTGCGTGAAAATCCCAGTAGATTAGCAGTTTCTGAAATACTCAGACCAGCCCTTCTGGCACCAACAATCATGCCACGTTCAAAGTCACTCAAATCACCTTTCTTCCCCATACTGATGCTCGGTTTGAACTGCAGGAGATTGTCTTGACCATGTCTACATGCGCTTAGAAATTAAGTGTTAACGAGCAGTTGGACAGGTGTACCTAATAAAGTGGCCGGTGAGTGTGTATATATATATATATATATATATATATATATATATATATATATATATATATATATATATATATATATTCATTGTATATTATCTGGTTTGAATGTTGGGAAGTCTTATATTAAGTCTTTCTTTGTTTTGGATTTTAATCTAGATTACTAAAAATTAGTATACAACTTGTATCAGCTTTACTAGTCTTGTCTTGTTTTTCTCTTGAATTGTAGTCGGGTGTGGTAAGTGCTGGTTGCCTGACAAATTAATAGACTTTTGGGTCTGCTTTCATGCACTCTGATTCATTATTCATTCAAAATCAACATTCAACTTTGCAATCTGCATATCCAGTCATAAACTAAAAAGCCTGCATAGATAATCAATGTTCCTCTTGAACCTAAAACTGAAAAAAAATATTTTTTTACAGTTTTTTTTTTTTAAAGCCTAAAGCTTTTAGTCTATATTCTGATTTGCCTTTATGAATACTAAACAGCTCATGCAATAGAAAAATAAAGATGTCTTACTTATTTAAATTTCATGGACTCATATGGTCTTTTTATTAGCTTCTTTGCTTCCGGTCTTTATTGACTGCTTAAATAAAAAATATATATATGTCTTTCTCAGCGTCACGTTACCCACCGGCCGACAGGTGGATCAGAAGGAACAGGTGGAACCCGCAAATTCATGTGTACCGAATGTTCCAAGGCCTTCAAATACAAGCACCACCTGAAGGAGCACCTGCGCATTCACAGTGGTGAGCTGTTGCCGCAGAAACCGCGCACTCTCAGTCACACACACACACACACACTCAAAAAAATCACACACACGCACTCAAAAAAACACAACACAACACTGCACAAAGCGATATATATTTTGTTTTGTTTAGGCACTTGGGAAGATCAATGAGAGCACACATGTCTGGGTAAGTCTGTGCACCATGGACTGCACGTTTAGTCCCCTGCTCCACTCGCCAACACCTCTTTGTCTCCTCTCTCTCTCTCTCTCTCTCTCTCTCTCTTCTCTCTCTCTCTCTCTCTCTCTCTCTGGGTTTCCGTTCTTGGGTTTGGAGTGACAATTTAATATGTAACCAACCAACATGTAGATTTGTTTACAATGATAATCAGTGGGTAGTAGCTTCATTCTGCTCTGCATTGATTGTAGGGCTGAACGACATTGTGTTTTAGATATTGTGTTTTAGCATGCGCGATAGTCACATCACAGGACGTTACGATGTTGACGTTTTTGCTGCTTGATAGAAAAGTAAACTTCCACCGTTCTCATTTTACATAACTATTACTATCCGACCCTTCCCCTTTAAGACAGGTAGCCATGTGGGCAACGTGTGTATCGTTAGTCCGACGAGGTTTGTTATGGGAAGTGAGGCTCTCCGTGTGTAGAAAAGTACCGTAGGCAGCAGCTGCCGCTGACATAGTGATGCGCATAGTTTTGATGGGTAGTCAGTGAATACAAAACTAATTCAACTGATTAATGCAACATAATCACAACGTCTTCCGGCCATTTCCCCCCGCAGAAAGCTGCTACCAGCCAGGCTAAAGCTAATATAGTTAGCTTAAAGAAACAAGCAGAAAGCTGCTACCAGCTAGGCTAATACAACTAATATTAGCCTAAGAGGCAAGGGGTCCGTCGGTCCCAACTAACGTTACGGTTCTGAGCCACGACGCTATGCTGGAAACGTAATGCTAATCTACTACAGAAGTCTGTGTCTGCTCTAACGTCATTTACACTGATTTATTTGTTCTTGGATATACAGAGTTTGTTGCTAGTGCGCGTGATATGATCAATTTATCAAACTAACAAGCTAGCCCCGCTATCGACCACAACCTGAAATTTAGAGGAAGCAACTTGCAGTCACTGTCATACACGTTAGCCTGGATTGATTATTATATGAATACAATGGTGTCATGCTAGTCAACCAGCATATTTCTACCTAATTTCCCTCTCCAAAATCACTTCAGAAGAGTAACGTTAGTTACAGCGCTGACTTGCTTTGGTGTTTGTAAAGCATTAAAGTTCAACAAAGAATGGTTCACGTTAGAAAATATCCTTTTTCATTTGTTTCTTCTGTGTAGATGCACTCCCCTACAAAATCACCGCAGTAGTCAAGAATGATTATTTCCAAATAGAGCTATTTATGTCATCTTTTAAATAATATTTTTTCTTTTTTCATATTGCAATATATATCCCAGGGAAAAAAAATATCGCAATGTAAGATTTTTCCAATATCGTGCAGCCCTAATTTATTGTTTTTTTTTTTAATATGGACAGAATTCTGTATGCAGGGCCTCAATGGGATGCTTTTCCCATCCAGTTACACTTAGGGAGAGTACTGGATAAACAAAATTGTCCAAATACAAATTGGTATGTAAAATACTCTCATGCCTTTTTTTTCTCGTGCATTCACTGCCAAATTGAATCACAAACCTTTTTGAAATCAATAAAACATGCAAGGTTTACGGTTTACTTTTTTGTGTGCAATGATTAGAGTGTCTGGGTTATAGTGTAAACACGGTCAGTAGTACAGCGATTTGGTTAAAAATAAGCAGTGCCCTTTACTCAGGACATGATTTACTGATTTCGACTTCTCAATGTATGTTAGAAATTTGTTTTAATCAAGTTTCTTATGTTTTATAAGGCCTATCTGTTTTTATTTATTCAGTATTTCAACATCATTTGGTCTCAGGTCTGTGTTTTTTGACTGGCTTATAGACTGTTTTAGGTTAGACTCAGGTTGGACTGCTGTCTTCATTTTTCATTGCACAGTGACAGTTCTTGTTGTACCACTCTTCCTCTTTGCATGCTGGGAGTCCGAGTGAAAGGCAGAAGCATGGAGCTGTAGCGCGTTTCTTTGTTCATTCTGGTGGATATTTCTAAAAAAAAAATTCTCTCTGTTGTATCTGTATGGCTGGGTAAGAGTATCTCCTTTTTCTTTGTTGTTGTACTTACAAACAAAGCTGCAAAGCGGCGTAGAGGTGGGCAAGGTGGCATCCAATGAAACGCTGTCTCTATTATGAGCATGTCTCTATCCCCCGACCTGTGTTGGGGGGATAGAGACATGCTCATAAGTGCCCCGGTGTGCTAATGGAGTGGGTGTGTGGTGTCGCTAGCTGTGGGAGAGGTGGTGTGTCATGCTAATTTGGTCTACGCTCTACCGTATGAACAAGGCGGTGGTGGTGTTAGTTATTGGAGTAGCATTATAGCATTTATATTTGTAGTCATAAGCTGGTGGAGAGCGTTGTGGTGAAACATTTTTGTCCAGATGTTTTCTCTACCCGACGGTGGCGGTAACACCGCCAAGTAGCCAGCGGATTTAGGGCACTCAGGTTGGCAATGCATACAAAGATCCCAGAGGGATGTATGTTTTGTTGCATAAAGGTCAAGCATTTAATCGCCCACACAAGTTTTGTGGTACTTGTGTGGGCTGGGCCTCTTCAAGAGTCCAAGATACGAGCTGTCCGTTGCAGTATTCTCAGCACCAGGGGCCATACAAACAAAGTAAAGATGAATAAGCCAGAAGAAGTAGAAAAGAAGTTGAGAGCGAAAGTAAAGGAAAGCAGTTTGCCTGTTGACAACAACACCACATTCATGGTAAACACAGACGTACTGCCAAACATTACATTTGTGTAACATTAATACAAAGATGAATTTAAATGAGAATTAATCATGGGATAGAGCTTCTTTTCTTTTAACAGTTGTTGTAATTTCTCTGTGTGCCACTCTTAGGTGAGAAACCATATGAATGCTCAAACTGCAAGAAGCGATTCTCCCACTCAGGCTCCTACAGTTCCCACATCAGCAGTAAGAAGTGTGCAGCAACCCCCAATGGCGTCCCTCGATTGCCGATCAAATCTCCCCCACCCACCACCCAGACCACACCGGTTGTAATTGCTCCAGCCCGCATGATTATCAAAGAGAAGATTGACAGCAAGCCCCTCCAGGAGCAGCTGCCCATCACCCAGATCAAATCTGAACCTGTGGAATACGAGTGCAAAGCCATGATGGCGGCACCAGCAACTTCAGCTGGCACCAACGGAGTGGTGAATGGAGGGACTGCTCCGCCAGCTGTGGTTCCAGCTACAACCTTGCCTCAGGGCGTGGCTATGGTGGTGCCAGCCGTCGGCCTCATGTCGCCCATCAGCATCAACTTGAACGATTTGCAGAATGTGCTCAAAGTGGCAATGGATGGAAACGTGCTCAGGCAAGTGCTGGGCACAGCTAACGGGGTGGTGACGCAGGGAAAGCAGGGAATCGTAGTTCAGCAGCCCCAGCAGCAGATCATTAGCCTACCGGCCTTTGTGGATCACGACGGCACCACAAAGATCATCATCAACTACAGCATCAGTCCTGCAGCCGCTACAACTGTCACGGGCCAGCCTGCACCGCTCGTTGCCAAAACCAATCCTGCTCCCCCTCCCACTGTCACCACTGCTGCAGCCCCCACCCCCACCAAGACAGACAGACCCTCAACCCCAGAGGTGGCCGACCTCTCCATTGTAAAGGCCGAGCCCGAATCGGTAGCCATCCCAGACATGGAGACAAATACAGCCATGCAGACAGAAATGGAACCTGTCAAGACTTCATACGCCCAAACACCTCACATGCCAAAAGCCAACAGCTCCAGTTCGTGTTTACTCTGCGATGACTGTCCCGACAACCTGGAGGCACTACACCTCCTCCAGCACCGCAAAGCAGCCAACGGGGAGGCCGTTGACTCGGCCGCATTGGACCCCTCGTTTGCCGCTCTGCTCAGCGAGGCAGGGGTGACACTGGAGGAACCACCTGTCGACGACCTGCTCTCTCTCCTCAAGACCTACTTTTCCTCCAATGCCAAACCCAGCGAGAAGGAGCTGTCCAAGATCTCGGAGTCTGTCAGGATTCCCGTGGATGTGGTCAGAAAGTGGTTTGCCAAGATGAACTCTGGGAAAAATGTGGGCAAATATCGCAGGGTCGCTACAATGGTTTCCAGAAAGACTGAAACCACAAGTCTCAGCTCGGAGGATGCCTCGAATCACAACAGTGAGGCAGAGGAGGACAGCTCCCAAGAAACCTCCAACAAAGCCTCATCCGAATCTGGCAGCGTGTCTCTGTCAGACTCCTCACCACTAAGTCTCAACGCTGGGGACCTTGTCATCGTTAAGAGCGAGCCAGAAGACCCGGACGCCCCGGACTCCCAGGCCGAGCCGCTCGACCTCTCCCTCCCTAAACACATTGCAGCAGCATTGGAGACAGCCCAGCCCCCCACCAAGCAGCAGGAGCACCCCTTGAACCTGACCTGCCTTAGAAAGGAGCAGCTGGACGGGCGAACCTTCTACGTCAACAAGACCGGAGGGCCCGTCAACATCGTCACTACCACACAGCTTCCCACGTTAGTGGCCATTGCTGGTCAGGGCGCGGTGGGCTGTCTCAGCGCCATCAATACCACAACCAAACGCACCATCCTCATCCCCCAGCTTACCTATACCTACGCCACTACGGCCGGCAGCACCACCGGAGCAAAGACTGTTGTACTGAATGGCCACACGGTTGGTAGTATTAAACATTATTATTTCAACAAAACAACATTTCATCTTTGGGCAATTCATTTGAATTACCTATTTCTAAGCTATTATACTTGTTTACTTTAGTTTATTATAAGGCTCCCCATTTGCTGTCGCCTAGACAACCAGCTAGTCTTCCTAGGGTCCAAAAAAACATGAAATCAGACAATATTAGAACATTTCATGAGACGTACAGGAAGAGAAAGGAAACATAAACTACCATGTATAAATAAAATAACAAGGAAAAGAACCATAAAAAACAAGAAAAAGTCATTCAAAAACAAAATAACATTACACTATAAAAAACTATTTAACACATGGGTTCACAAAGACAAAGAATGAGGAAAATAAGCGATAACGTTGAACATTGTGATAGCAATATTTTTTGCAATACATAAGCAGATAGTAAAGTTTACTCAGTTGTGCTACTTTCACTATTCTGCTAAAATACAACAAAACAAATTGCTTGTCTAATTGAAAACAAAGGACAGGAAATCATTTCCAACATGCTTTTATTAAACTAATGGAACATTGAATTGAATATAAAAGGCAGTTAAAAAAAAAGAGTTACTTTTAATGTGTAGTTTTCTACTGATATTTTTTTTTAACCAACACTAGATTGCTGAGTGTCTTTGGCGTTATGTTTCAGCCTTTTGCGATGTTTTTATTGGGCCAGTTGATATTGCCATGATGATTAAAAAAACTATATATTGTGAAGCCCTAGATTTAAACTGTGACCATCACTGAGTTCTTTTTCATTCTTTTAGGATTATTTCCCTCAGCCAAACAAGCTATTACAGTATTTGACAATGAATGTGATTTTATTCTGTTTACAGCAGGGGAAGAGGCTGGAGAGCAGCTTTGACGCCGTCTCCACGGTGGAGGAGCAGAACGACTCGGATTCAGCCACGCTGATGAAGAAGCGGCGGCTGGAAAACGGCGTCTACCCGTGTGACCTTTGCTCCAAAGTCTTCCAGAAGGGCAGCTCCCTGCTTAGGCACAAATATGAACACACGGGTATGCCGTACACAATAAAATCAATACATTTCCTACTTATATATAATAATAATAATATACTAGAACTGCACGCAGTTACAATGGGGTCCAAGCCTCCCCGCGCCAGTCGACCCCGGCGACCCGGAAAGCGCACGAAAGTGGAACCCAAAGCGAAAGCGGAAGGGCAAACGTCGGGAAACATCGAGAGGCGCACGTAACGGTACGGATTAATAGCGCAATGACCCAGAAAAACTCTGGTCTCCTAGGCTAGATGTAAAACCTGGATAAAATGGCTCAAAATTGTCTACGTTGATTATAGCGCCCCCGAATGGCCTATCTTTACCAAATTTGGTACAAAGCTTCCGAGCGGCATGCCAAACAATCCTTACAAGTTTGGTGTTGATAGCATTTATTGTGGCAGAGATATTGCAATTGCAAATTTCCCATTTAAATGCATTGAGTGTTTTGAAAACCAATAAACATTGATTATAGCGCTTCCTAATGTCCAATCTTTACCATATTTGGATCAGAGCACCATGAGTGGGCCTAGATGGCACCCATCAAATTTTGTAAAATTGGGATGAGCGGTTCATGAGATATAAACTTGTTGTATCTGTAGCGCCCCCTAGTGGCCAATGTCCATAAAATTTGTTTCAGAGCCTCAGAGGGTCATACCAAGTAATATTGTAAAGTTTGGCTTTGATAGCATTTATTTTGGCCGAGATATGGCAAAGACGTTTTTTTCGTAGTTAGCTACACAAATTTGTTTGCGCGTAATACGCACGATTTTCATTCTATAAAAAATCTTTATGTTACTTTGTGTCAGGTCGGTCTGGAGATGCTATGTGCCAAGTTTCGTGCCGATCCTTTGCACGGTCTACGAGGAGTTCAAAAAAGTTGGTTTTTGATAAATTGCAATTTTTTCACGCATAAAAGTATAGGCGGAAATGGGCGGGGCCTATATCACGAGATTCAGTAGGATCCAGGGAACGCGTGGGTATAGTTTTTTTTAATATCGGATGTACGGTTTGGGAGTTATAGGGCCAAACGCGTTATTTCTGGTATAGCGCCACCTAGTGGTGGATGTGGGTAATTTTTTTTCGGCTGAGGTCTGCGGAGTTTTGGACCATTTCTGAAAATGGCGCGTTACCACCATGTACGGTTTAGGCTGCAGCGGCAGGTTTATGCGGAGAAGAAATATAACTAGAACTGCAAGCAGTTACAACGGGGTCCAAGCCTCCCCGCGCCAGTCGACCCCGGCGACCGGGGAGCGCACGAAAGCGGAACCCAAAGCGAAACGGCAGGAGGGCAAACGTCGGAAAACATCGAGAGGCGCACGTTGATCATAGCGCCCCCTAAAGGCCTATCTTGACCAAATTTGGTAGAGAGCATCGGAACGGCATGGTCAACACTGCTCACAAGTAATATGTTGATACCTTTTAATTTGGCCGAGATATGATATGATATGTCTTTGGTGCCATGCCAAACAATCGTCACAGGTATGGTATCGAAAGCATTTATTGTGGCAGAGATACTGCAATTGCAAATTTCTCATTTAAATGCATTGAGTGTTTTGACGAAACCAATAAATGTTGATTATATGGCCCCCTAATGGCTCATCTTTACCAAATTTGGTACAGAGCATCGGAAAGGCATGGTACAACACTGCTTCACAAGTGATATGTTGATACCTTTTAATTTGGCCGAGATATGATATGATATGTCTTTGGTAGCTTACTACAGAAACTTTGCTTGGTCGTCAAATGCGCACACGATTACGTAGCAAAATTCTTTATGCAACTTTTTGTCAAGGCCATCTGCAGATGCTATACACCAGATTTCGTGCAGATCTGTCGCACCGCCTAGGACGGGTTCAGAAAAAGTTGGCTTCGCACTTGTCGCAATATTGCGAAATTAAATTTGAATCAGAAATTGATGCGGTCTATATCATGTGACTCAGCTTGATGTAGTGAACATGTGGACATAAAGAATTTTAATGTGAGATTTATAATGTAGGAGTTATAGGCAAAAACACGTTTGACGTCATTGTAGCGCCACCTAGTGTTCCACAAGTGTAATATTCGGTAAGTCAGGTCAGCTACCCATTGTACATCTACCCTGTTAATTTCAAGTAATTCACTTTAGTGGAAGTGGTTAATCCAGACATTGGCCCATAGGCCACGCCCACTTTAACCAATCATTACCCCACTGTAAGGACCGCCTCAGGAGTGGGCCTAGATGGTAATCCCTCAAATTTTGTAAAATTTGGATGAGTGGTTCATGAGATATAAACTTGTTGTATCTGTAGCGCCCCCTAGTGGCCAATCTTTGTGAAATTTGTGTCAGAGCCTCAGAGGGTCATACCAAGGGATATTGTAAAGTTTGGCTTTGATAGCATTTATCGTGGCCGAGATATGGCAAAGACGGTGTTTTTGTGGTTAGTTACACAAATCTGTTTGCGCGTAATACGCGCATTTTTTATGCTATAAAAAATCTTTATGCAACTTTGTGTCAGGTCAGTCTGGAGATGCTACTGTGCCAAGTTTCGTGCCGATCCATTGCATGGTCTAGGAGGAGTTCAAAAAAGTTGTTTTTTGATAAATCGCGATTTTTCACGCATAAAAGTCTAGGCGGAAATGGGCGTGGCCTATATCACGAGATTCAGTAGGATCCAGGGAACGCGTGGACATAAGGTTTTTATAATATCCGATGTACGGTTTGGGAGTTATAGGCCCAAACGCGTTAATTCTGCTATAGCGCCACCTAGTGGTGGATGTGGGTAAATTTTTTTGTCTGAGGTCTTTGCGGAGTTTTGGACCAGTCTTGAAAATGGCGCGTCGCCACCATGTACGGTTTAGGTCTGCAGTATGCGGTTTTATGCGGAGAAGAATGATGATGATGAAGAAACCCTAGGAAAACAATAGGGTTCCACAGCCCTGCTGTGTGAACCAATGGTTACACGCGGTACACGCAGCCTCGGGCTTGGACCCCTAACTAGAACTGCACGCAGTTACAACGGGGTCCAAGCCTCCCCGCGCCAGTCGACCCCAGCGACCCGGAAAGCGCTCGAAAGTGGAACCCAAAGTGAGCGGAAGGGAAAACGTCGGGAAACATCGAGAGGCGCACGTAACGGTACGGATTAATAGCGCAATGACCCAGAAAAACTCTGGTCTCCTAGGCTGGATACAAAACCATGATAAAACGTCCCAAAATTGTCTACGTTGATCATAGCGCCCCCTAATGGCCTATCTTTACCAAATTTGGTACAGAGCCTCCGGGCGGCATGCCAAAAAATTGTCACAGGTTTGGTGTCAATACGTTGATCATAGCACCCCCTAATGGCCTATCTTTACCAAATTTGGTACAGAGCCTCCGGACGGCATGCCAAACAATCGTCACAGGTTTGGTGTCGATAGCATTTATTGTGGCAGAGATAATGCAATTGCAAATTTCCCATTTAAATGCATTGAGTGTTTTGATGAAACCAATAAATGTTGATTATATGCGCCCCCTAATGGCTCATCTTTACCAAATTTGGTACAGAGCATCGGAAAGGCATGGTCAACACTGCTCACAAGTGATATGTTGATACCTTTTAATTTGGCCGAGACATGATATGATATGTGTTTGGTAGCTTACTACAGAACATTTGCTTGGTCGTCAAATGCGCACACAATTACGTAGCAAAATTCTTTATGCAACTTTTAGTCAGGGCCATCTGGAGATGCTATCCACCAGGTTTTGTGCAGATCTGTCGCACGGCCTAGGACGAGTTCTAAAAAGTTGGTTTCGCACTTGTCGCAATATTGTGAAACGAAATGTAATGAGAAACAGACTTGGCCTATATCATGTGACTCAGCTTGATGTAGCGAACACGTGGACATTAAGATTGTTAATGTGGGATGTATAATGTAGGAGTTATAGGCAAAAACACGTTTGACATCATTGTAGCGCCACCTAGTGGTCCACATGTGTAATATTCGGTATGTCAGGTCAGCTACCCATTGTACATCTACCCTGTTAATTTCAAGTAATTCACTTTAGTGGAAGTGGTTAATCCAGACATTGGCCCATAGGCCACGCCCACTTACACCAATCAGTACCCCACTGTAGGGACCACCTCAAGAGTGGGCCTAGATGGTATCCATCAAATTTTGTAAAATTCGGATGACCGGTTCATGAGATATAAACTTTTTGTGTCTGTAGCGCCCCCTAGAGGCCAATCTTTGTGAAATTTGTTTGAGAGCCTCAGAGGGTCATACGAAGGAATATTCTAAAGTTTGGCTCTGATAGAATTTATCTTTGCCGAGATATGCCAAAGTTGGTGTTTTCGTAGTTAGCAACACAAATTTGTTTGCGCGTAATGCGCACATTTTTTATACTATAAAAAATCTTTATGCAACTTTTTGTCAGGTCGGTCTGGAGATGATATTTGCCAAGTTTCGTGCCGATCCATTGCACGGTCTAGGAGGAGTTCGAAAAAGTTGGTTTTCGATAAATCGCGATTTTTCACGCATAAAAGTCTAGGCGGAAATGGGCGTGGCCTATATCACGAGATTCAGTAGGATCCAGGGAACGCGTGGACATAAGGTTTTTAAATATCCGATGTACGGTTTGGGAGTTATAGGCCCAAACGCGTTTTTTCTGCTATAGCGCCACCTAGTGGTGGATGTGGGTAAATTTTTTTGTCTGAGGTCTTTGCGGAGTTTTGGACCAGTCCTGAAAATGGCGCGTCGCCACCATGTACGGTTTAGGCTGCAGTATGGGTTTTATGCGGAGAAGAATAATGATGATGATGAAGAAACCCTAGGAAAACAATAGGGTTCCACAGCCCTGCTGTGTGAACCGCGTTACACGCGGTACACGCAGCCTCGGGCTTGGGCCCCTAATAATGGAAAATCCCTAGGAAAACAATAGGGTTCCACAGCCCTGCTGTGTGAACCGCGTTACACGCGGTACACGCAGCTTCGGGCTTGGACCCCTAACTAGAACTGCACGCAGTTACAACGGGGTCCAAGCCTCTCCGCGCCAGTCGACCACGGCGACCCGGAAACGCACGAAAGCGGAACCCAAAGCGGAACCCAAAGCAAAACGGTGGGAAACTTCGAGAGGCGCACGTAACGGTACGGATTAATAGTGCAATGACCCAGAAAAACTCTGGTCTCCTAGGCTGGATACAAAAGCTTGATAAGAAGGCCCAAACTGGTCTATGTTGATTATAGCGCCCCCTAATGGCCTATCTTTACCAAATTTGGTACAGAGCCTCCGGGCGGCATGCCAAACAATCGTCACAGGTTTGGTGTCGATAGCATTTATTGTGGCAGAGATACTGCAATTGCAAATTTCCCATTTAAATGCATTGAGTGTTTTGACGAAACCAATAAATGTTGATTATATTGCTTCCTAATGTCCAATCTTTACCATATTTGGATCAGAGCACCAGGAGTGGGCCTAGAGGGAACCCATCAAATTTTGTAAAATTCGGAAAAGCGGTTCATGAGATATAAACTTCTTGTATTTGTACCGCCCCCTAGTGGCCAATGTTCGTCAAATTTGGTTGGGAGGCTCAGAGTGTCATGACAAGGGACATTCTAAAGTTTGGCTTTGACTTCATTTATTTTGGCCGAGATATGGCAAAGTCCGTTCATGAGAAATACACTTTTTTTGTATTTGTAGCGCCCCCTAGTGGCCACTGTTCGTGAAATTTGTTTTAGAGCCTTAGAGCTTCATCGCAAGGAATGATCTAACATTTGGTTTTGATAGCATTTATTTTGGCCGAGATATGGCAAAGTTGGTGTTTTCGTAGTTAGCTACACAAATTCTTTTGTGCGTAATGTGCGCAATTTTTAGTCTATAAAAAATCTTTATGCAACTTTTTGTCAGGTCGGTATATATATATCGATATAGGCGTGGCCTATATCATGTGACTCATCTTGATGTAGTGAACATATGGACATGAAGATTTGTGATGTGAGATGTATAATGTAGGAGTTATAGGCAAAAACACGTTTGACGTTATTGTAGCGCCACCTAGTGTTCCACATGTATAATATTCGGTAAGTCAGGTCAGCTACCCATTGTAAATCTACCTTGTTAATTTCAAGTAATTCACTTTAGTGGAAGTGGTTAATCCAAACATTGGCCCATAGGCCACGCCCACTTGAACCAATCAGTACCCCACTATAAGGACCACCTCAGGAGTGGGCCTAGATGGTATCCTTCAAATTTTGTAAAATTAGGATGAGCGGTTCATGAGATATAAACTTGTTGTATTTGTAGCGCCCCCTAGTGGCCAATCTTTGTGAAATTTGTTTCAGAGCTTCAGAGGGTCATAACAAGTAATATTCTAAAGTTTGGCTCTGATAGCTTTTATCTTGGCCGAGATATGGCAAAGACGGTGATTTCGTAGTTAGCTACACAAATTTGTTTGCGCGTAATACGCGCAATTTTTGTTCTACAAAAAATCTTTATGCAACTTTGTGTCAGGTCGGTCTGGAGATACTACGTGCCAAGTTTCGTGCCGATCCATTGTACGGTCTAGGAGGAGTTTGAAAAAGTTAGTTTTCGGTAAATCGTGATTTTTCAGGCATAAAAGTTTAGGTGGAAATGGGCGTGGCCTATATCACGAGATTTAGTAGGATCCAGGGAACGCGTGGATATAAGGTTTTTTAATATCGGATGTACGGTTTGGGAGTTATAGAGCCAAACGCGTTTTTTCTGCTATAGCGCCACCTAGTGGTGGACGTGGGTCAATTTTTGCGGCTGAGGTCTTTGCGGAGTTTGGGACCAGTCCTGAAAATGGCGCGTCGCTACCATGTACGGTTTAGGCTGCAGTATGGCTTTTATGCGGAGAAGAATAATGAAAAACCCTAGGAAAACAATAGGGTTCCACAGCCCTGCTGTGTGAACCGCGTTACACGCGGTACACGCAGCTTCGGGCTTGGACCCCTAACTAGAACTGCACGCAGTTACAACGGGGTCCAAGCCTCCCCGCGCCAGTCGACCCCGGCGACCCGGAAAGCGCACGAAAGCGGAACCCAAAGCGAAAGCGGAAGGGCAAACGTTGGGAAACATCGAGAGGCGCACGTAACTGTATGGATTAATAGTGCAATGACCCAGAAAAACTCTGTTCTCCTAGGCTGGATACAAAACATTGATAAAATGGCCCAAAATTGTCTATGTTGATCATAGCGCCCCCTAATGGCCTATATTTACCAAATTTGGTAGAGAGCCTCCGGACGGCATGCCAAACAATCGTCACAGGTTTGGTGTTGATAGCATTTTAAGTGGCAGAGATATTGCAATTGCAAATATCCCATTTAAATGCATTGAGTGTTTTGATGAAACCAATACATGTTGATTATAGCGCCCCCTAATGGCTGATCTTTACCAAATTTGGTACAGAGCATCGGAAAGGCATGTACAACACTCTTCACAAGTGATATGTTGATACCTTTTAATTTGGCCGAGATATGATATGATATGTGTATGGTAGCTTACTACAGAAACTTTGCTTGGTCGTCAAATGCGCACACAATTACGTAGCAAAATTCTTTATGCAACTTTTTGTCAGGGCCATCTGCAGATGCTATACACCAGATTTTGTGCAGATCTGTCGCACGGCCTAGGACGAGTTAGAAAAAGTTGGCGTCGCACTTGTCGCAATATTGCGGAATTAATTTTGAACAAAAATGGGCGTGGCCTATATCATGTGACTCATCTTGATGTAGTGAACACGTGGACATCAATATTTTTAATGTGTGATGTATAATGTAGGAGTTATAGGCAAAAACACGTTTGACGTCATTGTAGCGCCATCTAGTGTTCCACATGTGTAATATTCTGTAAATCAGGTCAGCTACCCACTGTACATCTACCCTGTTAATTTCAAGTAATTCACTTTAGTGGAAGTGGTTAATCCAGACATTGGTCCATAGGCCACGCCCACTTGAACCAATCAGCACCCCACAGTAAGGACCACCTCAGGAGTGGGCCTACATGGTAATCCATCAAATTTTGTAAAATTTGGATGAGCGGTTCATGAGATATAAACTTTTTGTATCTGTAGCGCCCCCTAGTGGCTAATCTTTGTGAAATTTGTTTCAGAGCCTCAGAGGGTCATACCAAGTAATATTCTAAAGTTTGCCTTTAATAGCATTTATCTTGGCAGAGATATGCCAAAGTCTGTGTTTTTGTAGTTAGCTACACAAATTTGTTTGCGCGTAATGCGCATATTTTTTACGCTATAAAAAATCTTTATGCAACTTTGTGTCAGGTTGGTCTGGAGATGCTATGTGCCAAGTTTCGTGCCGATCCATTGCACGGTCTAGGAGTAGTTTTAAAAAGTTGGTTTTCGATAAATCGCGATTTTTCACGCATAAAAGTCTAGGTGGAAATGGGCGTGGCCTATATCACGAGATTCATTAGGATCCAGGGAACGCGTGGATATAGGTTTTTTTAATATCGGATGTACGGTTTGGGAGTTAGAGGGCCAAACGCGTTAATTCTGGTATAGCAAAATTTGTGGTGGATGTTAGTAAATTTTTTTGTCTGAGGTCTTTGCGGAGTTTTGGACCAGTCCTGAAAATGGCGCGTCGCCACAATGTACGGTTTGGTCTGCAGCGGCAGTTTTATGCGGAGAAGAATAATGATGATGAAGAAACCCTAGGAAAACAATAGGGTTCCACAGCCCTGCTGTGTGAACCGCATTACACGCGGTACACGCAGCTTCGGGCTTGGACCCCTAACTAGAACTGCACGCAGTTACAACGGGGTCCAAGCCTCCCCGCGCCAGTTGACCCCGGTGACCCGGAAAGCGCACGAAAGTGGAACCCAAAGCGAAAGCGGAAGGGCAAACCTCGGGAAACATCGAGAGGCGATCGAAACGGTATGGAATAATAGCGCAATGACCCAAAAAAACTCTGGTCTCCTAGGCTGGATGTAAAACCTCGATAAAATGGCTCAAAATTGTCTACGTTGATTATAGCGCCCCCGAATGGCCTATCTTTACCAAATTTGGTACAGAGCTTCCGAGCGGCATGCCAAACAATCCTTACAAGTTTGGTGTTGATAGCATTTATTGTGGCAGAGATATTGCAATTTCAAATTTACCATTTAAATGCATTGAGTGTTTTGAAAACCAATAAACATTGATTATAGCGCTTCCTAATGTCCAATCTTTACCATATTTGGGTCAGAGCACCAGGAGTGGGCCTAGATGGCACAGATCAAATTTTGTAAAATCCGGAAAAGCGGTTCATGAGATATAAACTTGTTGTATTTGTAGCGCCCCCTAGTGGCCGATGTTCGTCAAATTTGGTTTACAGCCTCAGAGGCTCATACCAAGGGATATTCCAAAGTTTGGCTGTGATAGCATTTATTTTGGCCGAGATATGGCAAAGACGTTTTTTTCGTAGTTAGCTACACAAATTTGTTTGGTCACATGCTTGGTTACCATAGTAACCGACTCTGAGGTTAAGTTACCTCTCCCTCTGAAACAGGCTGGAGTTACTCCTCTCTCTCAGGTTTGATGAACCTCCCTTTCTGAAACAGAAAACCCAGAGTTTTCACTAAAGCTGCTTTCTGAAACGGACCCCAGGTATAAGATGGTTCAGCCATGACAACATCCACATAAAAACAAACAATAGACACAAAGTCACAGCCTATGTCTTACATGCATATATAGTACATCACTTTTGTTTATTGAGAGTCTTTAAGGGCATTCTTTACACCTATGAGTCAGCAATTACCTTGCCAAGCCAGATTTCCAATTTGTAACTCTTGTTTACCTCCACTGTGAACTACTTGGAGATTCTTATAATGTTATAATATAATGTTTTTTTTACAGTGTCAAATTATAGCAGTCATTATCTCAGGATCCCCTTAAAGATTGAGTAGGTTGAGTATTTGCTTTTTTTTATCTTTAGAGCAGTGGCTGCCACCGTTTTTGACCTGTGAACCCTTAAAATATTTATACGCTTAATATCAAGATTGATCAATTAATCATTTGACCTTAAAAGTGAGAAAATTATGTAAAAAAAATGCTCAATCACAGTTTACCAAAGCCCAAGATGATGATATCAATTTTTTTTTTTTTTCATACAGCCAACATCCCAAAACCTAAAGACTTCACTTTATTATTACATTAAACAAAGAAAAGCAGCAACTCCTCATAATTTAGAAGCTGGACCTAAACAATGTTTGGCCTTTGTTTTTGAAAAATTAATTTGATTGATTCCTTATCAAAATGGTTGCCAGTTATTTTTCTGTCAATCAACTAATCGATTTATCAACTAATTCTTTCAGCTTTGAAAACGTTGAAAAACGTCTTGGGGGGGAAAAAGAAAGAGACAAGAGGAAACACTTAATAAACATATTTTTATCTTATTCTATTAAATCATCTCACAACCACTGTTAGATGTTTTTGTGATGTTTTCTTGTGGGGGCCGTATCCTTATAATAATCCATAAACCACTCCAAGACATCTAACAAACTTATATGTATATTTCTTTGATATGTATATTTCTCTGACTCTGTGTTGTGTCAAATGCAGGAAAGCGGCCACACGAGTGCAGCATCTGCAAGAAGGCCTTCAAACACAAACACCACCTGATCGAGCACTCGCGGCTGCACTCCGGTGAGAAACCCTACCAGTGTGATAAGTGCGGGAAGCGTTTCTCCCACTCGGGATCATACTCCCAGCACATGAACCACCGCTACTCCTACTGCAAGAAGGACGGGCCGAGTTCGGGACCACGCGAGGCTCAGTCGGAGCTCGGCAGCCCCCTAGGCGCCGGGCCACAGTCAGACAGCCGGACCACAACCCCGCCCTCCCAAATGGACTCAGACGAGAGGGAGAGCGAGGACGAGGACGAGGACGACGAGGCCATGTGCATGGACGACATCCGGGTGGTTCAGGTGGACGACGGCGAGTGCGAGATCTACGAGGGCAACTTTGAGGAAGACGAAGACGGCGAGGAGATGGTGGAGGAAAACACGGCCGGGGAGGAAGAGACAGATAGAGACAAGGTGGACAACGAGTTTGTTTGTGACGTGGTGGAGGTTGAGCTTGAGGACGGCCATGTAGAGGACAAAGAGACGGAGGAAACAACTGAAGAGCAGGAGGAAACGACTGAAGAGCAGGAGGAAACAACTGAAAAGAAGGAGGAAACAACTGAAGAGAAAGAGGAAGGGGCTAAAGAGAAGGAGGAAGCGGCTAGCGCGGATACAGAGGAATTGGCAGACTGTGAAGCAAATACGGACAAAAGCATCAGGGAGGGCTCAGGCAGCGCTGAATCCACAGAGGAAGTGGTGACAAACGCCAAATAAAATGATGGAAAATCTCTTCGGGACAGCTCATAATGCCTCGGTTACGACATTTCAAGTTAATTCAGACAAAGCCGCAGAAAAGTTGAGAAAGTCACGGTGGTTGCCTGATCTTAACGGTCCACTACTGTGTACAAAAACCCAGGTGTGCCTGAACTTGAAGAAAAACAAAACAAAAAAATAGTTACTTTTTTTTCTTGTGGAAATTAAATATCAGTGTTAAAATTGTTTATAGAAGTCCAGATTTTAAAGCAGAATTCACCCATCAACGTGTTAGGCTTGTTACTGAGACATACCAGGTTGTTTTTGTTTGTTTGTCGTTTTTCATTTGGTCAGTGTTACTAATCTTGTTTGAAAACATTTGAACCTGTAAAGATGAGAGATTTCTATACCTTTTTATTGCCAATGAAGTTTCCTAAATCAGTATTTTATTGAGTTCTACGAACAAAAACCTCTGCACTACAGTATTCCTGGTTTACCTATGGATACATGCCTCATGCATCGTATGCCCTTCAGTGTTATATACGTACACTAGCTAGCAAGATGTTGTTTGTGTTAGCGTTGGCTAGTTAGCATTACTTTAGTTTTCAGTTTGACTGTTAGCCTTAAGGAAAACAAAGTATTCTTGGGGAGGATTGTGAGCGGGATGGGGAGTCTGGGATGAGACCTCGGCTTCTGTACGCCATAACCAAATTTGCCCTATCAGGGAAGGTGGAGTTACAACCTTAAAGCCAGCATCAGGGGCCTGTGTTTTTGCAACCCGACGTAGCCTGCACAGGTGGAGTCTCCAGGTGAAGATTCTCACCTGGCTCCGCTGTGGTTTGGGAAACGCACGTGCCCATTCTTACCGAGTTTCTCCTTATTTTGGTTGATCTTAAAGTTTCAGTGTTATTAGCTTAATAATGAAGTCATACTGTACGTGAAGGACCGGGGCTGTTCCCTGCTCCACCCCAATGCCTCCAGCCTTATGCAAGACCTGTGTGCTGTTAAAAGTGCCATTGAACAGTGTTATTATTTCTTCTTTACACATGTAGCCAGTATTCTGTCCCTCTGTTACCTACACAAGACCCATATTGACTAATGTTTGTCGACTTGCACAGAACAGCTCGTTTTTAGCTGAAAGATGCATCCTGTGAAATGAATTTAAATATTTGCAAGGCCTAAAAATGTATTTTGACCACTTTTTAGGGCTTCACAGTATTAGGGCTTCTATACTATCAATGTTGGCCATTGATTTTTCTGACATTTGTTTAGTTTTTTTGGATTAATCAATTAATTGTTAAGTCTATTAAATGACAATAAATAGTGTAAAAGGCCAAATATAATTTCCCAGGGGCCAGGATGGTGCCTTTAAATGTCTTACTGTGTCTGAACACAAATTTAAAACCCAAATATAATCAGTTTACAATGATAAACAGAGTCCTAGCTACACAATGTCCAAAATCTTTAAATAGTAGTTAAAAAGTAAAGACGTTTTGAAGCAGAGGAAGGTGTGGGAACTGTTGACAAATACAGTCCAGAATGCGGTTACCTGTGGATATGTAATGCCTTGTAAACTCATTTCCCGATAATGGTAAAAGTTTTTAGAAGAAGCGATATTTAATATGTTGAACTTTCAGTTAAAAAATTCCGTTTTCTGTAGATTTAAATATTTGAAGCTTAAGACACTCTGCTCCACCTGGTTGGCTCGGAAAGAAATACAAAAAATAAACAAACTGGAGAGTAAAATGAAGACAGAACTATTTACTATAAAATTCAGCCAAACTTGTGCACTTGTTTCGGATGGTAAAAAAGAAAAGAAAAAGCTGTCCCGCACTTTAGGTAGCAAACGTTAGTGAATGTGGTCTCTGTCGAAGTGTTTTCAGTTGATTTTACCGATCAGTGTTTATAATATTAGTCTGTTTTTAAAAAGATTGTGTGTCCTCTATATAATTTTTTGACAATGGCAGTATTAGAACCCTTTTCACAGATTAAAAAAACTTTACCTGTTTAGTTTTTAGAAGACTTTTTTATATGTGTGTCTTATTTTTATATTTTCTTTTATGGTTATTTATTACACATTGTAGTGTACATTAATGTAGTTTGAATTGATACAATAATATATTTTAGTATGAAAATAACCTCAAGACAAACAAAAAAAACCAACATGTGGTTCTGGGAACTGAAGTTTGTTTTAACAAAAAAAACATAAAAAGATAAAACATGTATTCTGTAAACATGACTTCTGTTTTAAGCTAAAAAAAAAGAGAAAAAAGACAGGAATGAAGTGAGAAATATAAACTTGTTACATGTGCATCCACTCTGCGTCGCTATGAAGCTACTGAATTCTAAAACTCTGTGATTTTAAAAGCATGAGTCGTCGCCGTTTTAATGAAGGATCTTGTTATGAAGCCTCCCTTTTTATTTCGAAGCCAAATTCCAATGGTCCCGCTACCCTGTTTTCTGTTCTGTGCCAACTTGTTCCATTGTACTGTCAAAGGCTGCATATCACATTGTTCTGTCCTCACCCTTTGTAAATCCACTGTCTTTTCGTATTGTTTTTATTTTAGTTTTGCTCCATTTTTATGACTCCCCATCACAATAAAATATAAGAAAGCATTTGTGAGTTGCTTGTTTTACTTCTACTTAGCCTCCTACTTTATCACTATCACTCCTACTGGGAGTGTAAGAAAAAGACTCCTAGCTGCATGTTTTATGTAAGGATAGTATGATATTTAGTCACTTAGAAATCTAAGCCAGAGTGCCTCGGGTATGACTTAATTTTGACTTACTTACTATTTTAATTTTGAGAATTTCTGCCTGTATTAGAAAGCTGAGTAGAACTGGGGGTGGATTATTGAGACTTGAAAGCAAAAACATCCTAGTAGTTGACGTAGTAACATCCTGCAGAAATAAAAAAGAGTGAAAGTAGGTCTTGCATAGTTTATTTGATAATTCAATGCCAATGCATTGAAAAAATGGTCACCAATCAGAGACAAAGTAAAAGGAGGTGAGGGTGAACTACAGGCTGGATGCTGCTCCGTTTCAGCTGTTTTATACAACAGAAAGTCACATTCATTGTGACTTTATGAGAAAGTAGGATTTTTGTCACTAGCAACACTAAGAGAACATGCTATTGTTACATCAAATCCTCTTGATACTCTACAAATCATGATCTTGGACAGACTACCGTCCATTAAGTTGCACCTTATAAATGGAACAAACCGCAATGGACATTGAACCTCAAGAGTCACATCCCATTGAATTAATTTAAAATAAATTTTGACCTTTTACTTATCTGTGCTATATGTATCTTGCTGGTCCTGCTTGCAAAGGAGATCTTGATCTCAATGAGACTACGTTATTAAATAAACGTTGTAATAATGATAGTTTTGTTCACACATGTAAATACATGAAGTGGAAACAGGTTTTGCTGAGCAGAAAAATCAGACATCCACGAACTGAGAAAGAGAGTTTATACGGAATGTTGTAGTGTTTTGCATCTAAAGCAAAATAAAGAATTACCACCGGGTAGCACTAGAAGACCACTCAACACCCCTTTACAATACCAGGAAAAACTGAAATCTGCGGAATACAATGCATTAAGATAACAGAAATCAGCGCTAATTATAAAGTATTACGAGCCACGGTTATTAATGTGTCCTCTGAGTGCTGAGGAGAATTTGGACATCAATCCAAATATAAATCTATGAAATGTAACCATTTGTTTTTTCTCCATTGGGAAAATGACAGATACGCAGCATGGTTGATGTCAAAGGGCAAACAATATTATGTGCATTTAGAGGAAAAATCAATACTATGATAGCAAGGGGGTAATGACAAGACAAAACTATTTCTAACCACATGTTTTAGATCCAACAGAAATTATTCACTTTTTTCACTTGTGCGAGTAATCCCTCAGGTGATTAGAAAGAGCAGAAGAAAAGCTCTCCTGATGTCCAGGTTATATACACTTGAAATGCACTTTTACAAACATTTTTCCTATAAATATGTTTAGAGATGTTCACCTTCTGCAACAACAACAATATATTCAGCTCATCTACAAACCACACAAGTCAGAGCTGTAATAACTGGCAGTTATTAAAGCTCATTTTGCACCGCTGCACTTCATGATGTTGCACACACGGAGCTATTTGTCAATATTAGTTGGGATGCTCAGAATCACATCACACCTGTCAATCAAAGCACCACCTGTCTGGCCACTGATTGTCAACACTGATGCTGACAGAGGCTGAAATGAGTTGAGTGTTATGTAAAGACACAACTCATTCATCATTCATTCATCAGTTTGCTGTCACATTTTATTGTTTGTGAGGAACATTTTGGCTTGTTGTTTTGTAGCACTTACTGTATACCAGAGTTTCTATAATCACTTTTATCTCGGTGCTTCAGAATTATCTTATTATATGTTATTGAGAAAAGACCCTGCAGAATATTGATATTGTGATTTGTATGATACCCTGGAAATATGACAACAAAAAAGACTTTAGTCATGTTTGTTTATTCATCATGTAAAGCTTTAGTTTGTTGTCAATGACTCTTATTCAATGGAGATTGAATATAAGGCTCCTAGCGTTTCATTGCATTATGTAAAACATAATACAAAAGACTCTAATCACCATCATATTATATGTGTCTGATGTCCATTTTATCTTCCTCATTGTATCAACTCTATCTGTTGACTTCCATTTGACCTTTGATCTGCACTCGATCTTGACTTACCCCACCATTTTTCTCCACACTTCTCACTGCCTCTGCATAAGTTATTTTCTCCACATTTTCTGCTTTGACATACATTTGACAAACCCTGGAGGAAGCTGGATGTTCTCCCCCACAGTTACATTTCACATGATTAGTACATTCTTTTCCGTTGTGCTCCTTGCTACATTGTCTAAATCTTCTCTTTCCATTACACACAGCTGCCACATGCCCATATCTCTGGCACTTAAAGCACCTCAGAGGTGGTACAGAGGAGGTCCACAGTATTGCAGGTGAATGATGTAAACCCTTTGAAATGAAAGATTACGAATTATAATTCTGTTCA